>JAVLUZ010000227.1:394333-419333 GCA_036768485.1 Mermis nigrescens
TTTTAGCAGTTCGCGGAAGCCATGCCGAAAACAGCTTGGTTCTGTATCGGTTAACATAGCCAAATACGAGTAGCCATTGCGCGATGGTGTACTCGTGGCTATGCCTTCAGTTCTCAAATAAATCCCTAATTTTTATTACAAAATTCTATTAGATACTTGTCCGGTAAACCAGAGTTACGTATATGCTAACATCAGTAATTTGCTTTGTAAGAGTTATTGAATGTACGATTTCATTGCATTATTATGATCATTTTAGTAAAAGGCGTATATTGTATTATTTTACGTTCGTGTTCCATATTAGTATTTACATAACCTATAATATCGTTCAGTTCTATTTTTTGTGAGCGTCGATGGACGCCAATTGAGACATGTAAATTTGGCATTTATGAATTGGTCGATGTTAGTGAGTTTGTTGTATTATATGGCAGTGTATGATTTTTCCTAAAATATATTGGTTGGTTTTACATCGTCGATGACTTCTGTTATTATAGTGGAAAGGAATGGTGAATATTTTTTAATTATTTATTTCGTTCAAAATTCTATATTCTTTTCTCAACCCTAAAATTAGCCAAAAACCTTATTTAATTATTTATGATGATTGACCACATGAGAGCTCACTGTTGCTGTATTTAAGGTCTAGAGTGCTACCTACATTAGGGACCAAAAACATTTCAAGACAAGTGTAAACTAAGAAAATAAGTTAATTTATCAACTTGAGCTGGGGTGAGATAGGTCAACTGACCTTGCGGCATTCCGGGATTTAGGTAGGTACGAGTACGAGTGTTAGGATTTAGAGCGTAGCTGCTGAGACTCCCGACTAAAAGCGGTCAGCAATATTAGGACTGAGGGAGTCGAAGCCGTAGGTCTACAAGGGTCCAGAGAATCCAAGTTGTTATTTGACTACGCGATTGGGACCAGCGCTAAGAGCAGATTTAGGTAGGTACCTAAGTAAATCCCGAAGGTGAATACTACATCCGTTTCTATGTTGATTTTGTAGACATAGAGCGGATCCATTGTATTTATATGTTGAAATAGTTTTGAAACCTATTCCATGAGCAAAAAATGGTTTTGTAGGTCGCCAAGAAAGTGTGTAAATGTCATTAATTAGGTAGTATCCGCCTCGCAGCGCTGGAAAAATCTGAGGAATTATGGTCGCTGATGGCCAAAAATTATTGCAAATTACAAATCCATTCTTTATCTCGCCCAATATTTTTGTCCAATGGGGGCGGCTGCCCTCCCCGCCTCCTTTAATCCGCCCCTATCCGGAAATTATTTGTTTGCGTCATTTTTAAATGTATTTTACTTGTACAATTTGATAGGGGACGCGTTCATCTATTTAGGAGTCTAATTCACGGAACCTTGTATGGATCACATCACAATTTCTGGAGTCAGTGCAAATGGAATACAGAAGCAGTTTAAATTGAAGCAACAATCATGGTATTGCGCATTTGATAAGCATGTTATTGAGAAGCCTAAAAACTGGGCAGGTCCGAAGACCCACCCATGCGCAGTGATCGGTCGCTTTCGGGAGCCGAACCAGTGCTCAATTACCTAAAGAATTGCGCTATTTAATACAGATATGAAACGTCATCTCGACGGGTTAAAGCGCAAAAGCTACAAATAGCTCATCCGAGCAGCGAAACATGCTGACGGGAAAACAGCGCATCAGCTCAATGAGTGTGTAGTGCACCGCACTTACAAGCATTTGAAGTTTTGATTTTTTGTAGGTACTCGCTTGAACGCTGAAAATTAATTTCCATGCACAAGGTTTCCAAGAATAGACTGTAGTAATATTTGATTCTCTGAAATTGCTTATTTCATAAATTTGACTAAAATGACAAATTTCGGAAGGTTGCTTATTAAAACTATACTTGTGTTCTTTGATACAGTAGCTTATTCTCTTGAAATTTGCAGGGTTATATACAAAGGTAAATAAGGCCGACTTTGGCATCCTGTTGAGTGTCTGAGCGTCTCTCGTTCTCATGCAGCAGCATACATGATGCAATGTCTCTTATGCCCGGCAGTTCGTATTTTTCTTGACAATTTTTATCTTTCTTGAAATGTATAGACGCCAGGCAGATAGCCATTTTTTCAAGAAAGTGAAACAATCATTGCGGTTTGTCCAATTTGATTAGGTATCCAAGAAAATAATTAGGTATATGCAGGCCCGTATCCAGGATTTTATTTCGGGGGGGGGCGAAAATTTTTGAGGCCCGATATCTCGAGAACCATTAGGAGATAGGCGAAAATGAAAACAGTTTTGAGCGTATCTCGATGAGCTCTATACGACGGTGAAGAAAAATTTCAACAAAAAAATTAAAAAATTTCTCTTCATTTCATATTGATATACCTACAGCAAATTTATCATTTAAGCTGCTTTCTCATCACCTAATCGACGAATTATTTCTTATCTCTGGTCTTTGTACTTAATCATTGTGCTTTACAGAGAAAAACAATACGGATAATGAATAATTATCCGTATTGTTATAATAATTATCCGTAATGAATAATTATCCGTACCGCTCCCCCTTAGGAAAGTCCTAGATCCGCCACAGCGCGAAGCGCCCAGTGGCGGATCTAGGACTTTCCTAAGGGGGGCGGTGCCCCTAAGGGGGGGCGGAACTCTGACTTGGGCGGAAAAATTAGCCGTTTTAACCCGAAAATCGCTAAAATCGCTCAAAAATGCTCAATTTTGCACACTATTTTGGGCCAATGGGGGGGGCCGGCCTTCCCCCCGCCCCCCATAAATCCGCCCCTGGAAGCGCCGAAAAACATTGACATTCTCTGCAAATCAACTTCAAATTTGAGCGGTTTTGAGCGGGCTAGAAGACAAAAAACATATAAACAATGAATGCGGCGTGAAGCGCCGGAAAAATTTCATGTTAACCATGTCATAACTCAAATTTGAGCTGTTTTGAGTGAGCTAGAAGGCAATAACTATAATTAAACAATGAATCCGGTGCACAGCGCTAGACAAAAATTGACATGCTCTCACTGTTTAACTCTAATTTGAGCGATTTTTAGCGGTTTAGAAGACAAAACTATACATAAACAATAAATCCGGCGCGAACGCCGGAAAATTTTGAGTCTACTAGCTCAAAAGTACGCTACAAACCTGTTTAGGCGATGTTTCAGACCCACTTCGCCAATTTTTTATTTTTCCCTTTGGGGGACCCTTGGGAAAAACAAAAATTTTTTCCCATTTCGGGGGGCAGGCCCCCCCTGGATACGGGCCTGGGTATATGTATCTAGACCTTTCCTTTTTCTTAGTCACGTGGATAAGCACTTAAGTAAAACGAAGGGGCTAAATGTCGAATATAATCACTAACTTTTCGTTTTATAAATCAGTTAAGATGACCTTGGACTTCAGTTGGACTGGAGAAGTTGTTGTGATTTTTCGCAAAACGAGCGGGCACGTAATGCGAAAAGACGCATAAAGTTTTTCTTATGAATATTGGACCAAAACTAATGGAGCTAGGGCTTAAAGCTTAAGTGCAGAATATGAGTTCCGTCAGAATTGGGCGAAAATCAGTTTAAAAACTTAGGATTTCCCGAAACTGGTAGAAAAGGTGAAAAGAAGGCGCGGAAAAAAATTTCGTCAAAATCCGATTAATATTGATAAAGCTACTGGAACTTCAAGTTTACTGTTCATCAATCGTTACGAATAGGTAGTTTTGACATTTATCCTGCTAGTCATTTTTCTCTTCAAATTTTTTTAGACTTAATTGTAGTGGCTTAGTTTTTAGTAGAAACTAAACTAGAATGTTAGGCTGCTTAGGTTGGTATTACTACTGCGCGACATTTGGTATTTTTGTCCACATGCATTGCTAGTTTTGCTTGAACATGAGGAATATGTTGCACGTCCATGTAAAGTCGTCGTAATCAACCAAGTCTATATTTCTTAAAATAGTATTCAGATTTCGTCATAATGTAAAATCAACAAGCATAATAACAGACAAACGAGGTAGCTTGCAAGCTCATGATGCGAGATAACGATTGCACTGCACATTAATATTAGATACGAAATGAAACGATACAGGTCCGTATCCAGGGGAGCCGGGGGACACGTACACGTACCCCACCCCGAAAAACGAATTATGAGAATGATTTTTTCCTTTACCTTTGCATTTTTGGCTAAAAATCGAAAAATTTCTGACGCTTCGCGTCGAATATTATAATTATAATTAGTGTCTATCTAGTCCTATCCGCGCGTTTTAAACAATCTATTTTTAGTCTTTATACAATGTGCATCTATATCTTCTGATTACCCCACAGATTTATGCAGAAAATGAGATTTGTCCAAGAGGTGTCCACTGGATTCTCACCATATCTAAGGCATCCGGGTAGCAAAGTTTTCAAAGTGTACAGCTCTATGTAGTGGTCGTAAAACGTCCTTTTAATTCATCATTGGTCATGTTTTTAAAAACTAGGTCGTGCGCGTGCCCCCCTTCCCGTAACAAAATCCTGGATACGGGCCTGAAACAATATGTACAATAGAGAGCAGAGCGCACATCCTGCGGTGGGCGTAATTAAGGCACTGTTAGTAAGTATATATGGTATTCAAAGTGTTTCAGCATAATGCATGTGATAGGTCAGAATTATTTTGGAGGGGTGAATAGTCTTTTTGCAGTAACATCAAATATATACAAAATAATAAATGAAAAGTGCCTAGGTGAATGAATTGAACATTCTATTGCTCGAAAAATAAATATATGTACTTGAAATTACACTGTTAGGCGTCATTTGACGCTTTATTGTGGTTCAAGCAATCGGTTTTGGTTCAAAAGTCCTAGTAGGGGGATACCCCATACCACCCAGTGTGCATATGTGATACCTACTCAGTAATTCAATTATCTGACATATGTTCAGTGCAGCACACTGCATATATGGCTTCGTTTCGCCTTCATCTCTTGGCTCTTCGGACGTCATATTTGTCAATTTTGCGTAATTTAAGGTTTTACTACGAATAGACCTATTGTTTGCATTCCATTTTGCTTCCTTAGCCTGTAAAAGTTTAAATGAATAATTAAATTTAATCAATTTAATCCTAAAATTTACATCTACAATGACCACAACTATATGACCATTCCTAGATTTCACCCCCCCCCTCTGGCCATCTCCACCTAGCCCATGCATGTTTCAATGGGGAATGAAAAGTCATTATCATTGCTATATGTACATTTTTCATTACTGACAAATTAGAGTTTTTTATAATATTTCATTCGCATAAAAATTTTTCCAGAATTTTACAGCGTGTTTTATATTCGAATTTTATTAATGGAGTAAACGCGTTAGAACAAAACAAAAAGTAGATTCAAAGTTAGCATAAAAATCGTTCGAGAAAACGTTTAAAACTATTTAGAAGCAGACTTCTAAGCTGACTGGGGTTTATTTTTTACACTGCGGTAAATATGCAAATTATGTGTTTTATTTTACAGAAGTCAGTTGACTTCGATATGGCAACAGTTTTAAATTAAGGAGGGAATCATATAAGAACTATTTTTTGAACATTCAGTTCTACTATGATCACTCTGTCCTTCCCATTCTGATATCTATACAAAAAAGCCGTAATTTGCACAAATCTTCATATGCAAATATCTCAAAAACTTTAAATATCTCTAAAACTTGACTTGCTACAAAAATTCGAGAGATAGCTTTTCAATTGGAGAAAAGATTCAATTGAGAATCAATTAATTCTATTTCTGACTAAAAGAAAAATTTCAAATTTGTGAACCAGTGTTATTTTGTGGAAGCCAGTTCTCGTTTCGAGTGTTTAACAGCAATTCTGACCAGGCCCGTAAATATAATTCGGCGGGGGATGGGACCATAGGTGGGCAGCACCGAAATTCTGGGGGGAGGGTGGTGAAAAAATTTTCAAAGGTCAAAAAATGGTCTTAAAAGTGGTTGTATGGCGAAAAAAAACACCATTTTTCGACGTTTCTCATCGAGCACTATCCAATGGCATCAAAAAATTGCTAAAAAAGCAAAAAAAATTTTCTGGGGGGTATTTTGATTTCTGGGGGTATTTCAACTTCTGGGGGTGCATACCCCCCAACCCCCCACGCCCATGTGTGGATGGGAGTCAACCAGACGTGTTCTTGAGGGGGGTCTGACCACTCCCAGAATGGCAACTTACCCCCCGCAAAATGGCTGCGAACCCCCCAGAATTGTCGATTAATCGTAAAAGTTGCAAAAAGTGTGCCCTATTAAGCGTTTTTAACTCAAAAATCTCGGCGCTTCGTGCCATAAACACATTTTTTGACTGTTGTTCCATTAACTCAATTTTTCAATTTTTTTTACGTTCTTATGTTCTAGACATAACGAGCATTGTCTGAAACGTCAAAAAACAGTGATTTTGACGTGTACCCTTTGTTTTTTAGCCAAAAAAAGGCATTTTTAAAAAATTTTCGGGCCTGACCCCCTCCCTCAAGAATTCCCATGCTGTACACGTATGAACTCAACCATAAACGTAACGGCTCGAAATTGGGGGGTCCCGGTCATTTTAAGGGGGCGGGTTAATGACCTCCAATTTTTGGTTAAACACGGCTTAAAAACAGCCTAAAAATTCGATTTTCTCCACAAATCGGGGGGGGCGTCAAAAATTTTCTGGCTTTGGATGAGGTAAGGGGGACGTCCGACTTCAGGTGGTGGATATGCCCCCAACCCCCTGTTACATGTATGGACTTAACATAAATTGGTCTATATCTCGGAAAATTCGCCATCCGACTCAAGGACGCCTTCTTAAATACGGCCCTCATTCTGACCCCCTCAGATCGGTCATGCTCACACCTGGGCGTGGGGGGGTTTGGGGGGGTATGCACCCCCCAGAAACCAAAATACCCCCCAGAAATCAAAATACCCCCCCCAGAATTCAATTTTTGAAAATTTTTTTCGTTTTTTTCGCAATTTTTTGATGCCAATGGATAGTGCTTGATGAGAAACGTCGAAAAATGGTGTTTTTATCGCCATACCACCATTTTTAAGGCCATTTTTCGACCTTCAAAAAAATCTTGCACCCCCCCAGAATTTTCTTGCTGCCCACGTATGGTCATGCTGTGCATCTATGGTCCTGCCTGACCAATTAATTAGTTTATTTGCGAAAGGAAGGTTGAACGAAACTAGGCAGAAAAACCTGAATTTTTGAATAAACTATCCAAATTATCAAATAGGGTTGTTTTAATGATGTGTACTTACTTGTTTGATTCGGTAAATATAAAACCCATCACTTTTCTCCGTAAGCATTGACTAAATGGCGTAAGATGGAGCTATGATGGGAGATTGCCGTGATTATATAACTTTATAGATTGGGGTAGTTTTAAAGCAAATACATGCAAAAAAATGGTTATTTAGTGGACAGCGCTGTGCGTATCGAGACTGAGGCATACATAGGGAAGTAAAATTAATTTTTTTCAGCATTAGAGTCGGATGACCTCCAGGTTACTTAGATTGTGCACACATGGGCGTGGGGGTAGGGGGTATGAACCCCCTGAAGTTGAAATCCCCCAGAAATCAAAATACCCCCCCCCCTAATTCAATTTTTGAAATTTTTCTGCTTCTCTAGCGATTTTTTGATGCCATTGGATAGTGCTCGATGAGAAACGTCGAAAGATGGTGTTTTTTTCGCCATACGACCACTTTTAAGACCATTTTTTGACCTTTGAAAATGATGTTTTCACCCCCCCCCTCAAGAATTTCGGTGCTGCCCACCTATGACTGGCGGTAAGGCATTAGTGTAGTACTGGGGATAAGGAGGTCAGCCTTATAAAGCTACGGTTGTTTGACCCACTCTCGTCCCCCTTGAATAGACCGGCAACTCACCCCGCCGGCCGCCACCCATAATATCGAGCCGTGGTATGTATACGTACATGGAATTATTCTGTTAGACATCGTTTGTCGCTTTTTCATGATTTTAGCAATATATGCTACCCTTCCTGCAATAGCGGATCCAGGATTTTCTGGCAAGAAGATGCGGAACCCAAATTTTTCCTAAAGTGTCAAACATTGTCCAAAACTTCGTATATTATGCATAAAGTGCCGTTTTTTATGTGCAGAAGTATTTTTGCTGCAACAAAAATTATACGTTTCTTCTGAAAAATTCGCAAAATTAATGCAGAAATCGAAAACTTATTCTTCTGACATAAATTTAAGTATTTTAGAAAGACATGTATTCTTCATGGCGCCCAAATATTTTTTGACGTCAGGGGGCGGCCGCAACTCCGCCTCCTCAGTATCCGCGAGTGCCCTGTCGACTCTGATCTTGCGCATCCATAATGGAAAGATGGATGAATCAAAAGTCTTTGTCGTAAAATCGTCGAATTTTGGGCCCTTTCCTTCGATCTGAAGTATTTGCTTTAATTCTGACTCAAGCTCTACCAAAATCCGACACTTTTTATAGCCCTTCGCGTTAAAAAATTTTTTCTGGAAAAGTGCGCATTTTCTGATTTTATGTCGAAATGTGTCGTAACATGCGGTCTATGCGCGCTATCCCAACGAATTTGCCCAGATATAGATCAACTTACGTTGAGTCCGCCCCGCCCCTTCTGGCCAAATCCTGGATACGGGCCTGCTGGCTTCTATGAAGATTTTACCTAACTAGGTGCACATTCGTTCACAATCTCGCACTGCTTAAGTCAAAATTGTTCAAAACGAAATCTAGTGTGGCCGCTTCGTAGAATAAGATTGCTGAAATTGGACACAGGGATGCCGTAGGAATGCCGTAGGAATTTTCTAATTCAGAATACAGGCTGCGCTTCAACTTTCATTCTGTGTAACTACAGTAAAAGCTATTTCATAATTATGTTTGAATAAACTTCGCGACTTCAGGTACCTACCTGTGTTTGGCTAACTTTTTCATGTTGAACGTAGGCACGACAATACGTTCGGATCAACTGTCTATCTTATTGAGTTATGTTAGTGTTTATTCAATCTTTCAATTTTGTGTGAATGGATGGCCGTGATTCTAGCTAGCCGCTCTTTTTTTAACCGAAACTTATTTGTTCTGATATTCCAGTATTTCGTGGAATAGGTACAATCTAAATAAAGACGTAACGTATATAGGTGCATAGATTTTCCATAAGACATATGCATACATGTAACGGTTAGAAAATTCGAGTTTCTCTCCAAAAAAATCGGGGGGGGGGGTCAAAAATTTTCTGACTTCGGTTGCATCGGGCTGACGGCCGACTTTGGGTAGGGTGGTCCCCCATTGGGCTCTTACATTTATGGATGTACATCATGGGAATTCTGGAAGATCTCTCCCAAGATTGTTTAGAACGTGCCTCTAATAAAGAGCGGATACACGTCATAAAAACACTGTTTTTTCTGACAATACTCATTCTTTTAGAACACAAAAACATGTCAAAAATTGAAAAAATCGATAAATTTAACAAAGTATAGACTAAAAATGTATATATGGCGCTCCGTAAATTTGAGACTTGAGCCAAAGATGAGCTAAAACGCTTTGAAAACACTTTACAATTTTTCCGAAAAATCGACAATTCTGAGAGTCGGTGTCACTTGCGGTTCAGCAGCCATTCTACGGTGGGTCACACCCTCCCAAACCCCTGCGAGAAAACGTTTGGGCATAAGTACTCTTTAATACAATGTTATTAGGTAGTGGTGCTCTTACTAAGTTCTTATCTTCTGTTTCAGGAAGAACAGACTGCCGTCGTTCATATGAGTACGATACATCAGAAGAGACGTTGTTTGCTTGGTCAAGCTGTTGTATGATATCCTGTCTGCTCTTATGAAATATGTACCCACCTATATATTCATCTTTGATTTTGCAACGAAGCATTGTTCATATCCCGTCCTATGTTTTATGTCACATATTGCTTAGTTCCCAATATACGTAGGTGCCTACCTTGTATTACGTCCTAAATATTTCGTATTGTGACATGTACTCAAATATTTTACATTCGTTTGCGTTTATTGTCTGTTTTATTTATTAAAAAGCTTATCAAGACGCAACAGTCATGTAAATTAAATAGGTAGTATCTACAAGAGGATTGTTATAGTCTGTTTCATTTAACTTTGCGGTTTTCTTTTAAATTTTCCGCAAGAATCGGGCTACAAAAGCGCTTTAATATTTTGCTACAGTAATGTAGCTTAGCAATGGCGTACGTCTCTATATGACATCTGCGACGAAATCGTTGTAGTCGAAGTGGATGACGAGTTTTCGAGATGTGGTAGGTAGATTTTCGCAAAAGTTAAGTATTTTAAGTGGAAAAACAATGAAATGAACAATTTTCCATTAAACACTTTATTTTTCCATTTTTGTTAAATTTTTTCCATTTTTAGTTTCGCTTTTGATATTTCTTGAAAAACAAGGAAATTTAGTGAGAAACGTCGTTATTTTGACATATACGACCATAAATTTTGAAAACGAACCATTTTATGTCGAAAATAGCGGAAGTGGAAAATTTTCCATTTTCCATTTCCGAGTTTTACCCATTTTTCCATTTTCCGGCGATTTTCCATCTGCGACGAAATCGTTGTAGTCGAAGTGGATGACGAGTTTTTCAGATCTGGTAGGTAGATTTTCGCAAAAGTTAAGTATTTTAAGTGGAAAAACAATGAAATGAACAATTTTCCATTAAACACTTTATTTTTCCATTTTTGTTAAATTTTTTCCATTTTTAGTTTCGCTTTTGATATTTCTTGAAAAACAAGGAAATTTAGTGAGAAACGTCGTTATTTTGACATATACGACCATAAATTTTGAAAACGAACCATTTTATGTCGAAAATAGCGGAAGTGGAAAATTTTCCATTTTCCATTTCCGGGTTTTACCCATTTTTCCATTTTCCGGCGATTTTCCATCTGCGACGAAATCGTTGTAGTCGAAGTGGATGACGAGTTTTTCAGATCTGGTAGGTAGATTTTCGCAAAAGTTAAGTATTTTAAGTGGAAAAACAATGAAATGAACAATTTTCCATTAAACACTTTATTTTTCCATTTTTGTTAAATTTTTTCCATTTTTAGTTTCGCTTTTGATATTTCTTGAAAAACAAGGAAATTTAGTGAGAAACGTCGTTATTTTGACATATACGACCGAAAATTTTGAAAACGAACCATTTTATGTCGGAAATAGCGGAAATGGAAAATTTTCCATTTTCCATTTTCCATTTCCGGGTTTTAACCATTTTTCCATTTTCCGGCGATTTTCCATCTGCGACAAAATCGTTGTAGTCGAAGTGGATGACGAGTTTTTGGGATCTGGTAGGTCGATTATTCTCGCAAAAGTTAAGTATTTTAAGTGGAAAAACAATGAAATGAACAATTTTCCATTAAACACTTTATTTTTCCATTTTTGTTAAATTTTTTCCATTTTTAGTTTCGCTTTTGATATTTCTTGAAAAACAAGGAAATTTAGTGAGAAACGTCGTTATTCTGACATATACGACCATAAATTTTGAAAACGAACCATTTTATGTCGAAAATAGCGGAAGTGGAAAATTTTCCATTTTCCATTTCCGGGTTTTACCCATTTTTCCATTTTCCGGCGATTTTCCATCTGCGACGAAATCGTTGTAGTCGAAGTGGATGACGAGTTTTTCAGATCTGGTAGGTAGATTTTCGCAAAAGTTAAGTATTTTAAGTGGAAAAACAATGAAATGAACAATTTTCCATTAAACACTTTATTTTTCCATTTTTGTTAAATTTTTTCCATTTTTAGTTTCGCTTTTGATATTTCTTGAAAAACAAGGAAATTTAGTGAGAAACGTCGTTATTTTGACATATACGACCGAAAATTTTGAAAACGGACCATTTTATGTCGTAAATAGCGGAAATGGAAAATTTTCCATTTTCCATTTTCCATTTCCGGGTTTTACCCATTTTTCCATTTTCCGGCGATTTTCCATCTGCGACGAAATCGTTGTAGTCGAAGTGGATGACGAGTTTTTGGGATCTGGTAGGTCGATTTTCGCAAAAGTTAAGTATTTTAAGTGGAAAAACAATGAAATGAACAATTTTCCATTAAACACTTTATTTTTCCATTTTTGTTAAATTTTCTCCATTTTCAGTTTCGCTTTTGATATGTCTTGAAAAACAAGGAAATTTAGTGAGAAACGTCGTTATTTTGACATATACGACCGAAAATTTTGAAAACCAACCATTTTATGTCGGAAATAGCGGAAATGGAAAATTTTCCATTTTCCATTTTCCATTTCCGGGTTTTACCCATTTTTCCATTTTCCGGCGATTTTCCATCTGCGACGAAATCGCTGTAGTCGAAGTGGATGACGAGTTTTTGAGATGTGGTAGGTCGATTTTCGCAAACGTTAAGTATTTTAAGTGGAAAAACAATGAAATGAACAATTCTCACAATTTATGTTTCCATTTTTGTTAAATTTTTTCCTTTTTAGGTTGCGCTTTTGTAATATCTTCGAAAATAGGGAAATTTGGTGAGATGCAACATAATTTGGACATCTATGACCGAAAACTTTGAATATAAACCATTTAACGTCCTGAATGATGTAAAGCAGAACTGTTCTGCAGGCAGTCCCAGCCCCACGTAGGCTCAGAGGGTTCTGTAGGCTATAGAATCAGTTACAGTATCTTCCCATACTTCCACTTGCCTACAACTTGTTGTGACCTTATTGGCGCAGCTTTCATGCGAGAATTGAAAAGAGGCCCTCTGAGGTGTAAACTGCGGACAATATGTTGCTTGCTCTGCATTATGAATGAATCAAATAGGTACGTTTATCTTTTTCTCCTAATAAAACATTTTTGAGTTTACTGTAGAAATTGTTATGGCTTCTGGTTATACGAAATTTGAAAAATATATATAGAAACACCGAGATTTCTTCAATTCAAACTGAAACTTCCACGAAACAATGATTTCCATAAAAAAATGTAAAAATGAAAAATTTTCCATTTTCCATTTCTGGCTTTTACCCACTTTTCCATTTTCCATTTTCCGGCGTTTACCGAGTTTTCCATTTTCCATTTCCGGCTTTTACCCTTTTTTCCATTTCCATTTTCCGGCTTTTACCAATTTTTCCGTTTTCCATTTCCATTTTCCATTTCCGGCTTTTACCCATTTTCCATTTTCCATTTCCATTTCCATTTCCGGATTTTACCCACACCCTATTCCGAATTGATCAAATATGTGTGTATGTATGTATGCCCCAGGCTTATGCTGGCTCATCAACATGCACTAATGGGTGACTGGGCAGCTATTGAATGTGCTACCCATGCAGCGCAAAAAAATATTTTCTAATGAGGAAGCAAATCTGCCAGACCATCTCAAATAAAAGTGCCTTCTTAAACCATCTACTACAGGTTGAAATGCGAGCAAAGCGCCAGCTTCCCATATCGATAAGCTTCCAACTTGACTGCATATAATATCACATTGTGTGCTATATTGCCTGTAGTCTAGGCTGCTGGTTTTTGACTGCATATAATTTTACGTTGTGTGCTATATTGCCTGCAGTCTAGGCCACTGGTTTTTGACTGCATATAATTTTACGTTGTGTGCCAGATTGCCTGCAGTCTGAGCCACTGGTTTTTGACTGCATATAATTTTACATTGTGTGCTATATTGCCTGCAGTCTAGGCCGCTGGTTTTTGACTGCATATAATTTTACATTGTGTGCTATATTACCTGCAGTTGACTGCAAATAATTACTTGCCCCAGCGCATACGAGACGTTCGCTTCGCTTGACGCTTATACACCTCTACAGTAAGAGAGAGAGAGAGTTTAAGTACTGCTATTGCAATAAATCATACCACTTGGCTCAAGCTATTTATGCACGCTTAAATTCGAGCTGTATTCGCGCGCTTAATCACACTAAATTTTCGCTAGGTTCCAATATGAAATTTAATTCCGATAAATTTACACTAAAATTTAGTTTCAATTCTGCGGATTACTGAACATAATACTAAACTTTCGCGTTACTTCACCGATTTTTTTTAAGAGTGTAGCCAGCAGCTATCATTAAAATACTTGCATTTAATTACATTTTATACATTTGATAAATTATATTTGATAAGTAAAATGACTATTTTGTGTTTTTTAGAATTTTGTTTGTCATAGCAAGATAGCATAATATACTCGTAATTAAGATTAATTTTCCAATGGCCAAAATCGTTTAATGTAAATATGTAGAACAAAAGGCACACACACGTGACATGTATATATGTGGTACATCGAGCTCATTGTATGCATCTGAATCAATGTACATAGACTACACAATTGGTTATTTTGCCTTAACGCAACAGATGACCATTGGGCGGCACTAAAGTTCTGGGGCAGGGTGCAAGATTTTTTTCAAAGGTAAAAAATGGCCTTAAAAACGGTGGTATGGCGAAAAAACACTATTTTTCGACGTTTCTCATCGAGCACTATCCATTGGCATCAAAAAATTGCGAAAAAAACAAAAAAAATCAAAAATTGAAATTCTGGGGGGAGTATTTTGATTTCTGGGGGAGTGCTTCGGTTTTTCGGGGAGGTGCATCCCCCCAAACCCCCCTCCCCACGCCCAGAGTATGCAGATGACCTACCCGATACCAACAGCCCCATCGAATAAAAAACATGTAAGTACATAGGTACACGCGTGCAGTATGACTAACCCGCTCGCTGTGGCATTGCCTATATTGTTTAACGAGGGTCGCCAACTGACAGGCAGTGTTAATTTACGCGCGTGGAAAACAGTGTCAATTTGTTTCCAACTAAATTCCTGCTGAACCAGAATCCAACCAAAGGCGACAAAAACTGATAAAAGGTTGGATTTTCATTGAAAAGGACTCGAAAATAGCTTGGAATGGGCCGCAACCGATTGAACACTGGTAGTTGTGTCTCGGACTGTATGACCATTATGACCACTCGCGAATTCGGGAGGGTTTGTGGTATGCACGCCCCCAAGGCCAAATACCCCCCCCCAGAAGACCAAAATAACCCCCCCCCAGAATTCAAATTTTAATTATTTTTCTTTTTTCGCAATTTTTTGATGCTGATGGGTAGTGCTCGATGAGAAACATTGAAAAATTGTGTTTTTCTCGCCATACCACCATCTTTAAGGCCATTTTTTGGCCTTTGGAAAATCTTGCACCCTTCCAGAATTTTAGTGCAGCCCACCTATGGTTGTTAGTTGATGAAAACCATTGGCATTTGTCCATTTTTGGCCCTAAATTTACGATACTTTACCGAGGAAACTCGCCCCTTCCCACAAACTCCCATGTGCCCGTCTGCTAGCAGCTGTAATGGCGTAGCTGTGGGGGATATAGGAGGGACTAGTCTCCCCAAAGTTTCGGAAGTACGAATGTTTTCTACAAAGATCCCCTAAAGGAACAAATTGCAAATCCTAAAGCGCTTGTGAAAGATCGTCTGAATAGATTTCGGCACTCTTCTGAACTAAAGAGCCCAAAATTTCAGGGCGCTTTGTACCTATTTATTTATATACCGCATATTTTGAATGTAATTCGAATAAACCTAAATTTTTCAGAAAAAGTTCAGCGCGTAGATCTCGCTGTGTAAAGCTAAAAACACCATTATTTTTGCCTCTCTACAAGTAGTTGTCGAGATACTTGGCTTCGAAATTTTCGTCCCCTCTCTAAATTCAGAAGGCTAGCTGCACCCTTGAGCAGCTCGGTAGATTAAGGCGTTCCATTACATAGCCGAAAAGTTAAAAGAAACTAGGTGGAGAAAGTTACAATGCCATGATATAGAACTTAAGATTATTCACATGAGAAAGATAACATTCTTAAAGTGGATATGATCGTTCCAGGCCCCAGCTCCAGTAAAAATGGCGGCCCCGGTATAGCTCTAGAGAACACATCTTCGTTGCATCCACTTTGTGCCCTGTGTTGTATGTTTTTTGCTTTCTTTGCCTTAAGCAGGCCTCACAGAATTTGTTGGCTGTCCGTATGGTTGTGGTCGTATGGCGAAAAAAACACCATTTTTCGACGTTTCTCATCGAGAACTATCCAATGGCATCAAAACATCGCTAAAAAAGCAAAAAAAATCTCAAAATTTGAATTCTGGGGGGGTATTTTGATTTCTGAGGGGGGGAGTATTTCAACTTCTGGGGGTGCATATCCCCCAAACACCCCCCCACCCACACACACGTGTGTTTACACAGTATTAGTATTGTAATGGTGGGCAATAAAATGCTCGAACCCAGGCCTCTTGATGACTTAGTGAACAGGCATTATTTCGAATAAAAATGATACCCTATCTATAACTTTCATAGCACAATCTTCAGAATTTCTTCGCATCAATTGCCTTAATTCATATGTTATTTATTTTTATTATATTGACAGCCCCCTCTGACGAAGGAGCATGCTACATCTTCCAACGACAATGTTATAAGTGAAAATTTGTCTTCCTCAAATTTTGTTGTTAAACTGCTTAGCTTAAGGCGATTGGGAATTTTACCGGAGAATATACTATTTTCCTAACAGGCCTGATAATAAAGAAAAATGCAGCACAGGTATAACTCGTTTGGGTTTAAATTTGGATATTATCACTTGCATAAATGTATGCAATTTTTAAGTCATCATTTTTCCTGCGAATATAGCCACCATCGCTTACTGCTATAGTGAACGTAATACATGCAAGCATTGATGCATTATTTCTCATCTGCTGAATAAACAAATAATGAAATAATGCGTCAACTTTTAGCTCGTATAAGGCAGTTTTCATATGGTATTTTTATAAACAAGGTCATGTTGATTCAAAATCGTGAGGCAACCGTTGTAATTTTGGAAATCGATGAGGCTTTTGAAGAAATTAATTATGTGTCTTGCAGGAACGTAGAACAGGCAATTTTTATTCTTTAAAATTGGCACATGGAATTCGGATTCTTATTAGAGCTATATTTAATATTAGAATATGCAATTTTATTAGGATTCGTATTCGCTTATATTTAATGTGAGCAAATTTTTTAGGATCCAAAGTCGCACCAGGAAGTATTATACTAAATTAAATAATTAATAACTGCATTATGTATTTTTGAGTTGAACCAGAGAAAAATTATATTTTGCATATAAAAATACTCGTTTGTAAGAATATGTTAAAAATAAAAAACATTAAATAAAAATAAATAACGTAAAAAATCAAAAATTATATATAAAATTATTTTAAATCATAAAAGCAATAAATCATATAGGTACCTTATCATAAAAATCATAATTTCATATAAAAATCAGAAAATCATATATTATTTAATTATCCGATTTTCTAAGGGCTAACCTCAGCACCTTTGCGACTGACCCATATTTGTCTTAATTTGGCCGCGCATAAATGAGCATCAAATTTACTGTTTTAGCTCAACTTTAGCCAAATCGCATGCTAAGGGCGAAAAATTGAATATATTCGATAATCATGATCTGGGGGGGCAGATTTATAGACGCCAGACCCGCCGGATTATTCTATTTTTGGAGCGAGAAGGGGCGCAAAGCGTAGTGGTCACTTAATGTATACGTACGAGGGCGTTCAATTAATTTATGCTAGTTTTGCAATAACTTTTTTCTGTCTGTGCTATCATCATACGGTTTGTTGCATAGCATTCCCCTACACGTGCTGTACGTCTGTACGTTCTTGCACTCATTATTTCTTTCTTCATAAGTTTTCATGTCCTAGAAAATTCTTTACACTGACCCCATATGTTCAAAATTTGAAGAATTATTTGGCTAGGCACTGATTGACGTTTGGCTCTAAAATTTTGGTAGAGAAAAGGAACTTAATGGATCTTGATAATGCAATGTCAAAAACCTCGCCTCAATCCGTTTTATTTTTCTAGCGGTACCACTGTTTCTTTGAACACTGGTTATTTCAAATTTTACCCAGGAATGCAAAAAATTTATTCAGCCAAAATATATAAATCAGAAGGAGAAGTCATCCCAAAAAAATCCTTATGGCGTTGGATGAAAATATATGAATTACTGACTTCATTCATTGAAAATCAAAAATATGACAATTAATTGTTTTTGTGGTTTTTTGATTACTTTGTAATGTTGGGTAAAGTTTAAAAAAATTTTTAGGAGAGGAAAACTTACAAAAAAAAGAAATGGTGAGAGCAAGAACGTACAGCACATATAGGGGAATGCTATGCAACAAACCGTATGATGATAGCACAGACAGAAAAACGGTTTATTGCAAAACTAGCACGAACATATTGAACGGCCCTCGTACGTAATTTTAGCATAATGCAACAAAAGTGATTTATCCGATAAACCTGATCCGAGGGGCAGATTTATGAACGCCAGATCAGCCGGATTATGCTAATTTGGGGGCGAGAAGTGGCAGAAAGCTTAGTGGTCATTACATGTATATGTACATAATTTTAGCACAATGCAACAAAATTCATTTATCCTATAATCCTGATCCGGAGGGGCAGATTTATAAACGCCAGGTCCGCCGGATTATGCTACTTTGGGGCGAGAAGGGGCAGAAAGCCGATCAATATAGGTAACATTAAATTTTTTAAATGTCTTTTGAAAAATTTCTTATATCTTTTTGAAGAAAAAATCTTACCCTCTTTTTTCGTCTAGAAACTCGTATACTAATTCGTTTACATTTTTCTGCTATCTTTATTTTCGATAATTCCCACTCTCTTAACTTCATATTTATCATTTTTGGAATATCTTCAAAATATGCTATAACGATCTATTTAATTCATCGTTTTGCTTTAAACGTAAAAAAATTTGCCCGATCAAGAATTAGCAATAACTACTTTATGTTGCAGAAAGCTAACATGAATAACATAGTGTTTTAATTAGATTTTTCCGCATTTGATCAGTGATATTCTGTCTATTCTAGATAAAGCTATGCTGTGTCGAAGTGAAAGTAAAAAATTTTTTATGCTCATGATCATAAAGATCGACTACTAAAAAACGTTGTTTAATTTTATTAAATTCTATTTTCCCAACTTCATTTCTTCCAGTCCATTTAGGCAATCTTAGCAATTTCTGAATCTTCAACTAAATTAAAATCACCAGCAAAAACAATTTCATCAATGCGTTTATATCATCAGAATATTCTTCAAAAATTTAAGCTGGAGCATATAATCGGATAAAAGTAAAATCTGTCCACAATAATTAGAAGCAAGGTAGCGACCGGGAATTTAAAATAGTTTAGCACATTTTTCTGCGGAGAAAAGTTAGTTTTCTATTATAATTACCCCAAAAACACATTGTTGTGCAACGCTGTGATAAATCTGAAAATCTTTTTTCTAAAAATCCTCATAAAATAAACTTTCTCGATTATTATAAAAATGTGTTTCTTGTCTAAATTCTTAGTATTTCAGATAAATCTATTACTTTTGTCTCCTATTTTAATGTTACTGCAGAATATTAATCAGATTTCCGCAGCTGTGTAAGTTTTTTCATTAGAGAGATTAGTTTGTGCTATGAAGAGAAGGGTTGCTTAAGAATAAAATACAGACAAGATTAGTTTAAATATTAATTAATATTACGAACTTGAAATGGAATATACATTGCTACCACACATGGGCGTGGGGGGATCTAGGGGGGTCTGGACCCCCCAGAAACCAAAAGACCCCGCCCCCCAGAAATCAAAAGACCCCCCCAGAAATCAATTTTTAAAATTTTTTTTCGTTTTTTTCGCAATTTTTTGATGCCAATGGATAGTGCTTGATGAGAAACGTCGAAAAATGATGTTTTTATCGCCATATCACCGTTTTTGAGGCCATTTTTTGACCTTCAAAAAATCGTGGACCCCCCCAGAATTTTCTTGCTGCCCACGTATGATTGCTACTGAGAAAAGCTGTAAGGGTTAATATCTCAGGTAGCGCGTTAGCGCGTACCTATAATATACTTGGGTGCCCCTAACACCTGTGCACCCCCCTACAGCTATAACGGGACACTTCTGGAAGGTGCGGTTTTTTTAAAAGAAAGATGCTAAAAAAATTCGCTGCCCGTGTTTTTTGTTTTTCTTGAAACTCAAAACTGACTGTGTAAAGAAGGTGTAAAGTTTTGTGTACCGTTATAACATAAAACGAATTTTGGGACCTTTTTATTACGGCATGTGGACAACTGAGTTTTGATGACCTCGAACAATTGAACAGCATAGGATAATAGAGGGATGAATTCTACAGATGTCCATTTTTTTGTTTTCTGAAATTCGCATTAGTTCTCGAATGGCAGTGTAAAGAGTGCGAAAATCTGGGGGTGAAAAAGCACTTTTTGGTCGAGTTTTCAACCTGCTTATGTCTGATACTAACTCCGGTTATGAGTTTTCAAAATGTTTTCTGACGAGAAATGTAGAGCGGATCAAGGGCTACATTCTGCATATAAGCAAAGTCTTCTACGCTCTATGGTGAGTTAGATCCTGGGGTTTAAAGTTTACACTCTAGTGGATGGTGTAAAAAACGGATTTTAAATAAGATTTCTCTGCCAAATTTTTCCGCTTATAAGTCAGGGTAAATTGAATACAGCAGTAATAAAGTGCCTCTCAGGGGCTACACATCGCAGCAAATTGCATTTAAAAAAACGCAATATTGAGTTATTTATGGGGGTGTAAAGTTCGAAATAAGAGGTAAAAAATGGGCGAAAAAACACGTTTTTTTCCGAATTTTGATTGAATAAATCATACCAAATAATTTTTGCAAGAGAATTTTGGCACACAGGAATGTACTACGATTTAAAAGCTACAAATTGTACCAAACCGAATTTCTTTAAACTCAATGGGGAGTTCGGTACGGAATTTTAAAGTTTACAGTGTTCTAAATGATGGAAAATACGTTTTTGTTGCGTTTTTGTTCGCCGCTTTCTCCGTCCAGAAGTCGGGATAAGTCCAATAGAATAAAAATAAAATGCTTTATATCGGGTGCATGTCAAAGCAAATTGTCTATACATTAATATTTAGCGAGTGTAAAGTCAAAACATTTGGTGTTTAAAATGCGCTTCTGTCTTGTTTTTTCTGCCTGCTTCTCCGGTTATGAGTCAGGGACACGATTATCAAGTCTAGAAATGGACCAGGAACCAAATTTGATATGCCAGTCTGGCGCATATGTTTACACTCTACAGTGTTGTAAAGTGGTTTACACCTATTGTTAGTTTGCCCATAGAACATTATGGAGACTTAATTTTTTTCATAAATATTAATCGTTATATCGGAACAATATCAAAATTACGAATCCGACCAAAATCTTCTTTACACTAGGTGTTTACATGAAGTTTACACTACATATGTATTTATCTTCGTTTTTGAGCATTCCAGAAACCTAATTTTTTCCTGGAGTCTATAAATTTTCAAAGAATCAAATGTGAGACGTCACGTAGGTGCGTTTGTTTACATCCAAGAGTGATGTAAAGTAGTTTACACTCATTGTTTATTTGTCCTCCGACCATTGTAGACATGCAATTTTTTCATAAATGTCGGTAATAATATCCGAGTTATATTAGATTTACAAATCGGAATAAAATCCTCTTCACACTAGGCGGTTGTGTAAAGTTTACACTGCATGTTAGCCTTTGTTCTAGAGCATTGTGTTAATGATGACGCATTTAATGGTCTTCAAAGTCTATTGTATGTCTGTTTAAATTATCGTATTGCGTTTGCTTACCATAAAGAAACCTTAAAACATTGGGGTCTGTCTCCAATGTAATGCTAGTCGGGAAGAAGCGGCGGAAAAATTTTTAGATTCACGTTATATACCCTTGTGTACGTACATGGGCAGCAATGAAATCCTGGAGAGCATAGGTGGGTGGCTCCAAAGTTCTGCAGGGATGCGAAATTTTTTAAAAATTCAAATCCTTGGCCTTAAAAATGGTGCTATGGCGAAAAAAACCATTTTTGAATGTTTCTCGTCGAGCTCTATCGATTTGTATCATTGAAACCCGGAAAAGCAAAATTTTCTTAATCATTAAATTTTGGAGGTAATGTTGGGTATTTTGCCTTCTGGGTGTGGTTACCACGCATGGGCGAGAGGAAGGTCTAGCTGGACCCCCCCAAGAATGCTATTTTTAAGCATTTTTAGAGCTATTTTCAGCGAATTTTCCCCATCGGACCTCCCCCAGAATTTTGTCGCTGCCCATGTATATGGTGGTAACCACACATGGGCGTGGGGGGGATCTGGGGGGGGTCTGGACCCCCCCAGAAACCAAAAGATCCCCCCAGAAATCAAAAGACCATCCCCAGAATTCAATTTTTTGAAAATTTTTTTCGTTTTTTTCGCAATTTTTTGATGCCAATGGATAGTGCTTGATGAGAAACGTCGAAAAATGGTGTTTTTATCGCCATACCACCATTTTTAAGGCCATTTTTCGACCTTCAAAAAAATCTTGGACCCCCCAGAATTTTCTTGCTGCCCACGTATGGTGGTAACCCTTCAAAACCCCTTGCCCAGGTCATCCTTTTTAGATACATTCAAGTAGGGACATTATAAATTTTTATGGATATAAGAATGGAAGCATTATACGTATGTAGGTATGTGCCCTAGTCGGGAAGGAAGCGGTGGAAAAATTCTCAAATTTTCGTTATAAACTCTTGAGTACGAATGTACGTGGGGAGCAACGAAATCCTGGGAGCATAATGGATAGCTCCAGTTCTGCGGGGCGAAGCTCTGGTCATTGCCCAGGAATAGGGGGTAACCCTTTTTATATAGGTACATGTATAAAAATCAAGTGTGAGACGTCAATTAGGTGCGTTTGTTTACGCTCAGCAGTAGTGTAAAGTAGTTTACACTTAATGTTTATTTGTCCTCAGACCATTGTAGAGACATAATTTTTTACAAATGTTATAAATGTTGATCATAATATCCGAGTAATATCAGATTTACAAATCCGACTAGAATCCTCTTTACACTCGGTGGTTGTGTAAAGTTTACACTGCAAATTAATCTTCGTTCTAGAGCTTTGCGAAAACCTGAATTTTTTGCCGAAATCTGATAATTTACATGGAATCAAATAAGGGACGTCAGCTGGGCGCGTTCGTTTACACTCAACAGTGATTTAAAGTGGTTTACATCTGTGTCTATTTGTCCTTAAACCGTTATGGAGACGTAATTTTTTCATGAATGTTGATCGCAATATCCGAGTAATATCGAATTTACAAATCCGACTAAAATCTTCTTTACACCTATTGCTAGTGTAAAGGTTACACTATATAATAAGCTCCATTCTGAGCCTCACGGTAACTTATTTTTTACCTAAAGTCGTAAAATATATATGGAAACAAATGTGATACGTCTGCTAGGGGCGCATGAAGAGTAGTGTAAAGTGATTAACACTCTAATGTTAATTTGTTCTTAGAACATTATAGAGGTTTCATTTCTTAATAAATGCTGATCGTTATATCAGAGCAATATCGAAATTATTAATCCCACTGAAGTTCTTTACACTCTTGTGTAAAGTTTAAAATGTAAATTAAGTTTAGCTCTAGAAAGTTTTGGAAGCATATTTCTTTACAGGATGTTCTACGTAACATAAGAATTACTAATCAGAATGTTTGCTTCTTCTACAACTAGTAGCTTTGTAAAGTTAAAACCATTCAATTATTAGAAGAAGCCGCACAGTAAATGAAATCTAGTATTGTATTTCCAAATCTTGCTAATTAAAAGTAGGGTACTAGCAAAGAAAAATGCTCCGATGGAACAAAAAGGGGAATATACTTAGGATTGTGAATTATCGAGGATGTAAAAGGACAGGACTAGGAAAAATCTCCCTATGTTATATGCCAAAAATCGCAAAATATGTTAAAAACCAGACTTTCTTTAAACAATGCAAAAAATCGAAGTATATTCTGCGGCCTTTGAAATATGTAAAAGTTTAGTAAACAATTGTTGTAGACATGTGTAAAAGAGTATCTACATGAGGTCTGTTGCACGTCAGCTTCCGTGTTTCCTACTGCTTTGAACCAACAATATCATCGATTGTCTTGAATGCATCGATATGTACTATTTTATTCAATTCGCTTAGCTACTGCATTGCTAATTCGCTGCTTTTTTCAATCAATTTTTGGTAAATAGTTTATTTCTATTGGGAGACCGCAGAATATACTTCGATTTTTTGCATTGTTTAGAGAAAGTCTGGTTTTTAACATATTTTGCGATTTTCGGCATATAACATAGGGAGATTTTTCCTAGTCCCCTCCTTTCACATCCTCGATAATTCACAATCCCAAGTATATTCCCATTTTTAGTTCCATCGGAGCATTTTTCTTTGCTATACGAATACAATTAGTCACTAAGTACATAGCGTTTTTTCAAATTTAATCGAGTAGTGTTTGTGTGTGTGTGTGTGTGTGTGTGTGTGTGTGTTGTGTGTGTGTGTGTGTGTGTGTGTGTGTGTGTGTGTGGGGGGTGCAGTTTATGTTAACAGAGCTACGCAAATGCAGAAATCATGATCCTTAAAATTGATTTTCGTAATTTTTGGATTGTAATATGAAAACAGTTTATTAAGCAGCTAAATTCGGCATTTTTTTATTCCCAAATACAAAAATATATAGTGACTCTAAACTTCTACTCGGGATCATTTTTTATCGTAAAAGCGATGCAAAGCTACGCAGATTTTAAAATAGGTACATCCATCCCAAGAATTTTTATTTTTCTCATCCGACGATACTGGCAAAGTTGGTTATATTCTAAAATTACGGAAGAACGATATATTCTAAAATTATGGAAGAAGGAACAATCCTCTGTCCAATTCTCCACCTGTGTTTTCCTTCAAAATATTTTTTGGTGGAAATTTCAGTGGAATGGAAAAACTTTTGATTTTCTCAAGTATTGCATTGCAGCTAACCGAATTCGTTAAATAAAATAAAGCTTTCAAATTTTAGAAACTTTTAGAACATGGAAAATAATTGGAGAACTTTGCATCAATTCTCTGAAAATCTTTGACATTCTGTTTTTTTAGAAAAAGTAAGAAATCAGCTCTTTGGTCGTCAGATACGTTTATCAAAGCGATTGTCATTAGCTACCTACGGATATGCAAAAAGTTTGGTCTTTTAAGATACTTAATAATAAAAACCTCAACCGGCAATATAGCTACATAGGCAGTCTGTCTGTCTACACGTGTTAAACATAAAATAAGA
>JAVLUZ010000227.1:424333-503959 GCA_036768485.1 Mermis nigrescens
TTAGGTCGGTAAGTATAGTGACAGAAAGAAATCTGTGAGTGTGAGAACTTTCATGGGCGATGGAAGAGCTAAAGCATAGGTGTAGCCGGGAGAGGGGGCATTGGGGGCACATGCCTCCCCCGAAATTTTTGAGAAATATAGTTGATTTTTCTGTTGCAATAATGTGTCCAGAAAAACTGATGTCCAAAAAGGCAAAAACGTCAACATTTGTCGGCGCTTCACGCCGAGTCTTTATTATTTATTGTTATCCAATGAATTTAAAAGCTTGAATGAGCTAAAATATTCCAGCACTTCACATCACTTTAGTAATTTAATGCACTGTTTGTTCGTTGAATGAAACTACGCATGCTTGATGAGCATAATAATGAAAGTGCGAAAGTGATTAAATACCAGTTTGTCTATTCTCTGCTTTGTTTGTCTTTCATTAAGGACACATAATCCTATTTTAAATAGAAAGGAATGGCCAAATTTTACTTATGTTTTGCGCATTTCCTGTTTTCTGAACTGCATCTTGTTAATAATAAGTCCACAAATGGGCTTGAAAACGGTAATAACAAAATTTTCATTAATACATTTACCCATATCTTATAGCGACCCGTTGCTGCGAAAAACGCATTTCAACACAGAAGTTTTGTGCAATGTAGGGGTCCATCAATTTTAAGTGTTTTTGGGCTTGATTCAGAACCGAGATTTGGCGGATTTTGCGTAAAATTTTAACGTTACTAGTTAACATTAGAATGCTTTTTTTATAAAATTTTCCGGGACTCTGCCCCGGACCCCGCTGGGAACGCTTGAGCGCGCCACCCCAGACCCCCGCAACCGTAAAATCTCGTGTGCACATGAGCAACGAGATTTCAGGGAGAAGAAGCAGGTAAAAGGGTTATGAATTTCAAAAATGTCCGGCGTTTCGCGCCGGCATTAATTTGTCAGTTTTGAATGATTTAAGCAGTATAAATTGAGCTAAGTGCAAAAACGTCAAATTTTCCGGCGCATAGCGCCGCCCGCCAGTTACTGTTCTTCCTTTTTGTAAAGCTCCTGCATTGCGTTTAAAAGCCTGAATCACTCAAAACATCTTCAGACAGAACTATAGTAATTCGCAGATTTCTTGTCAGAAGCTTGAACTGTCAAAATTGTTTTGTACAAATTTGACAATTTTCTACCCTGTCAGACTATTAGTATTCACTGAGCTACGAGTAAAATGTTAAGGGCGGTAAAAAAATGAATAAATTTCTTTGCACTTTGCGCCATTTATAATTTCCGAACTGTTTTGTCAATAGAAAGGCCAT
Organism: Mermis nigrescens; assembly: GCA_036768485.1. Lineage (NCBI taxonomy): Eukaryota > Metazoa > Nematoda > Enoplea > Mermithida > Mermithidae > Mermis > Mermis nigrescens. The sequence continues at coordinate 425,620 of JAVLUZ010000227.1, forward strand.
ACATTCTACATGAAAACGGTAGAAATTCCAGAAATTTTCGGCACTTCGCGCCGCTTGAACTTTCTGTATTTTTGATAGTCAGAAACCCATAAATTAACTAGGCTACACTACTAAAGGTCGAAAAACTCAGTTTAACTATACATAATGTTACTGGCATTCAAATCAAAACTAGTGTTAAAAAATTTTTGTTCATGCCCCCCCCCCCCCCCCCCGAAAAAATCCTGGCTACGCTTCTGAGCTGAAGGCTCTTGTTCACTGACTGAAACAGCTACCTTGAACTGAGATGGTCTCAGCATAAACGTTTAAATATCGTAAAATACCATAATTGACAGTTTCTGATCGAAAATCTTACCTTACGCGTGCATGGGAGGGGTGGTGTATGGGGGACCGAAGAATTTTAAATACCACCAAAAATCAAAAATATCCAAAGCCCGTATTTGAAAAAATCCAATGAGCCAAATTCAAAAATTTTGAACCCGAGAATTGATTGTTTTTGTGATTTTTGCTATTTTCAATGTATCTTACCCCTAAAATTTGGATCCTCAAACTTAAATAGAAGGATTTGAATAAAATAAAGATCTAGTTCTCAAGTTGAAATTTAAAGTATAGACGGTTGCTGCCCATGCATGGCGGGTCTGGAAAATTGCTCGCTAGCAATTGCTCTCACAACAATTGCTCGCCTAGCAATTGCTCGCCTGGACAATTGCTCGCTGTACAATTGCTCGCTGAATAATTGCTCGCCGAACAATTGTTCTCCGATTAATTGATCGCCCGCGCGACAATGGCTCGCCAAACAATTACTCGTTCAACGATTGCTCGCCAATTACTTGTCAAGCTTAACTCGGTTTAGTTACGCTTGCCTTCCATCAAGTGTTATTCTATCTAAATCATAAGCGGGGACTTGGGTGATGGATTCCCCAGCCAGAGTCAGCCTCTCGCCCCACCACAAGATTTAAGCGACTAATTCCATTTTATGCCATTAGATGGCTTTTGTTAGGTTTTAGAGCGAAACTTGAAGGCTATTTACCCTTCACCTTAAATAGTCGGCTGTCTTACACTCACATTTTATTTTTGAGCGATTACATTTATGATCTGATTATCCACAAGCGATTTTATTGCACTTAGCTCAGCGGCTCATAAATGTAATGGCTGGAAGTTAAGGGTGGTGGATACAGCTGACCAGAAATGCGCAGCAAGGGAATTCTAAGAAGGGGGATTTTAGAGTGCCTCTTTTAGGCCCGAAAACGATAGGTATACGCGTCAAAAACGTCATTTTTCAGCGTTTTTGACGATGCTCTATCTTTCTAGAGCATAAAAACATAAAAAAAATTCTGAAAAAAATGAACAAAATGTAGTCAAAACATGAGTATATGGCAAAAATTGACTCTTATGAGCAAATAAGTAGCTAAAAACGCTTAAAAAGTACCTTATCTACGATTTTTTAGAAATTTTTGGGAACTTTCGAAAAATCGCGAATTCTGGGAGTGGAAAATTTCTCGGCGGGTGAATTCCCCTCCATACCCTCATACCCCCAGATCACGTACATACGTATGTATGTACAGCTGACCATTTACGGTGAAGGGTAAATGGCCTTCAATTTTGGCCCAAAAATATAGGAAAAATCATCTAGAATGGCCTAAAAATGCAATTTTTAACCTTTTGTGGCGGAGCGAGATTGGGGGACGGCTGACTACGGCTGCGGAACCCAGCACCCAAATCTCCCCTGTGACGCGCATGATTTTAGATAAATAGAATAACACTTGATGAAAAACGGGCATGTTAATTCATGTGAATTACGCTTGACAAGTAATTGGTGATTAATTGCTGGGAGCTTTGTTGCGGCGAGCAATGCTCGGCGGAGCAATTGTTCGGCGAGCATTGTTCGACGAGCAATCGTTAGGCGAGCAGTTGTTCGGCGAGCATTGTTCGACGAGCAATTGTTAGGCGAGCAATTGTTAGGCGAGCAATTGTTAGGCGAACAGCTGCTAGGCGAGTGATTGTTGGGGATCAATTGTTGTCGAGCACTTGTTGGCGAGCAATTTCCCGGTAATCCATGTATGGTCCTGACTCCTGACACTCAAGCTATCGTGTGTGCGGTCTAATTTGAATTAGCACACGTCTTATGAAATTCTAACCTGTCTACTTCATTTTTTTCTAGTGCTTGCTTTTTGAAAAAATTAAAAGTGACTTCAAAAACGTTTCAGTGTCAAACTTTTTAACTCTTATCCAGTGGTTTAACTTCGATGAAAAGCTCAGAAACGGACTGTGATTTGTCACCTTAAAGCGTTGAAGAATTAATATTTTCCAATCACTAGGCTTTTCACAATTCTTTTCATTCAAGAAGATGCATTCGTCGTTCGGGATTGCTGGCACAGCCTTTGGCAAAAACCTTACACTGCGCGAAATTGGTTCAACTGCTCGGTTGCCCCATTCATGACTGAGATCGGCGGAATAATCTGCTCATGTCACGATGATCTCTGCAACAAAGACGTCAGAAATATTGCTCAATTTTTCTTGCCGTCAGTTTGTTTTATACTGTATTTAATTAAGCAGATTTACAATAAACCTGCGGAATTAGTACAAAGATCTTCAAACTGTGGAAAAAATGGAAAACTGTACATTAAAGCGTGCCTACATCGCACTCAGTCCAACTATAATCTATTTTTTTCAACGCAAGCGATTGAATTCTCCCGAAAGAATATTTACGTTGATTACTGTGGCACTCACTTTTTCTCTAGCTCAACGAGATGGGTATTTGAAGGTGGTAGCAGTTCGAGTCGAGCAATGAATAAATCGGGTGCCACAGAGTAAATACATAGGTTGGTTGAGCGGATTCATGCAAATACATATGCATGGGCTACATACTCTATTTTACGAAGCCTACTGCACTGCGGGCGAATTTTCAATCGATATAAATTGACATATAAATATGGTTTGAAGCGATCTTATGATCATGATACTGCTCGCAATAAACAAAAAATTCAGGTTCATTATGCAAAATTGTGTTACATCAGCAAAGTCGCGATAACAAAAGATCAAAATAGAAGATGTGTAAGTAGCAAGTAAAAGTGCTCCGCTGGAACAAAGATGGCGAAACACGCATTACTGAGGAATTTAATAAAAGGTCGGCCACATAAGCCATTATGCATAGGTGAGCTGAAGTGTGTCTTGAAAAAGACACTTTCTTCAGGCCGCGCGCGAATATATAATTTTTCAGCGAATTCTGATAATTTATGTACGCATAGATGAAATTTTTCCTTGTTCTCTTCTTTTAGGTCTCAAAAATGCGTTGAAAATTGATAGTCATATTCATTATTTTGACGTTAGGGAAAGCAGTTTAAAACATATTAAGGTTCTACACCCTAGCGCTAAAGTTTATTTACATAGTATACTTTTTACACAGCCGTGGAGTGTAAAGAAAATTTAAATTCAGATTCGCAACCTAGTTTGTTTCACACAATTTCAGTCATAAATTTTAAAACTCCCCGACAATAAGCTGACAGATTGCGATTATAGCATTAATATGATGTATACATAGTTATCGTAACCCTCGGCTTATCGTCGATGAAAATTCTTAGAATTCATGCATGAAGTTATGCGAAACAGACGATAGACGTGGGAAACATTTTTGAAACTAAACCTTCTGCAGTGCTCCGGGAAGAAAAAGGGTTTCTGTTGCTAACTGTGCAGCGATCGAATAACTCAACATTTGGATGAAAAGAAACGTGTGCTGCGGACGCGTGTGACCCTTGACACGTATTCGCATATGTAGTACATTTTTGAATAAGGTCATCTCCCGACTCATCATGGTAAGTTAATTCAGTAAAGGTTAGACATTGCGTTAACACATTAACACCAGGGAAGAAAGTTGCTTTTAAGCCCCAGCCTGTGAATTTTATACCACCGTAACTAACTCAATATTGCATGTTACATATGAAACGCGACCAAGTGTAATCAACCACTGAAAGTACCTATATTTAATTTTTAGAACAATCTCCACTGCTCGAATCATTTCACAGAAGAATTTGGCGGATAAAAGACCGGCAGAGACACTTGTCACTTTCCCAGATTCTTAACTTCACGCCTTCAATATCAACTTAATAATGAGTGTAAAAGAAACGCAACCAGTATTTAACCCGCATGACCTATGTACCTATTTTTGGACGAGCCCGCACGACGCAATCTATACTCCAAATCTACTTAAAACTAAGAAAACGCAAGTTTTAAGGCTCTAGAGTTTGAACTTTACATACACCTTTAGGGCTAACCGAATATCGAGTGTAAATAAACGCGATTAAGTACGATGTGACTTCCACGACTTCTTGTACATAGACTATCAAACACATGGTCTTAAATCCAAGAATCTGAAGTTTACAATTCTAAAACTGACTCACTTTTCAGTCTAACAAGATGGAACTATAGTCTGTTTGACGTAAGTTCGGTCGTAAATTTTAAATCTATCTCCGACTATAAGCCGACAGATTGCGATTATAGCAGTGATCTGTTATCTGATTATCGTAACCTTCGGATTAATATCGATGTAAATTCTGAAAACGTATGCACGAAGTCACGCGAAACAGACTGTAAGTGCGATGAGGCGTTCTTTATACTTGGAGAACTTCTAGCTAGTGTTGTAAAAGATAAGGATTTTGGCAAGATAAAAGATGAAGATAAAGTTGAAATTTCAAAATCTAAAAGATAAAGATAAAGATAAAAAATTAAGAAAGATAAAGATAAAGATAATTTGCAAGATAAAGGAACCAAAAAGATAAAGATAAAGATAAAGATAAAGTGTAAAAATTGGCGCCTGGACCTATACTCCGGTTCATTTAACTTAAGGGTTTTTGAAAAAGTTTGAAGCGGTTACAAAAGTGTTTTAAACTAATACAATAAATATGATATATTACAGTATGTTGAGTCATATAGAGACGTATGCTTGTTTTGAGCCACATAACTGCATCAGCAGTTTAAACCGCTTTTGTGGCCTGATTCTTGTGGAAAATCTCAGAAGACCGCAAAGATAAATAAAACAGACTATAGGAGAATGTTGTACCTATGTGAAGTGCAATAAACCGGAGGCCAAGAGGTGATAGGCATGAAGCACACATAAATGTAGGTTTGGGGGTTTACCCGCGGTATCTAACTGACCCACGTAATACTACCACTGGACAGGCACGTAACTGGCCGTCCTATTTTGGTGGGGAACCAACACCAATTTTAGGGAGACTAAGCCCAAGAAGGTCAAAAATAGCACAAATTAACATTTAAAAAGTCCTATCTATTGAATTTTGTGGGGTTCGGCCGGACCCTCCATTCCTCCCAGAGCTATGTGCCTGCTACTCGCTGACAGCAAGTCATTTCTTTCTTTACACAAGCATCGAAACGGAAACGGAAACGATGGGTAAAATCCGAGAAACGGAAACCATGTGCAAAAGCCGGAAACGGAGACCGAAACGATCCAAAGCACCGTAACCGGGGTTTCCCAAGTAGAGCCCATCGGGGTGAACACCCCAAACCCGGTTTCGGGCTGAATATCTCCCACTTAAGGGGGATTTAGGGGCTCGGAAACTGGGTACCCCATTATTCATATGAGAAGCTGACCCCGGTTCCGTTGAAAGTTTCTCCGACCTGGGGGTAGTCCAAAGTGCTGTAACCGGCGTTCCAAAAGTAGGGCACATAAGGGTTGAAACCCCCCAGCCCCGTTCCAGGCAAAATCTTATGCATGGAAGCAGCGTTTTTTGTATTCGGCAAAGATTTTTCCCAATGTACAAAAACTTTTAGGGACCGTCTTTGTAAATGTACAACGATTTTCGGGAAGTCAAAAATTGCAAAAAAGGTCTAAAATTCGAAAATTTTTTCGGCGCTTCGCGCCGAAATGAGTAATTTTGTGTTCTATATATCTTTATACTTGCAGAAATTGCATTTCAAAAGGAAAAATGTCAAATTTTTCGGCGCTTCGCGCTGTTTTAAGATGATTCCTGGTGATTTTTGCCTTTAGAGACCTAGAAATTAGCTGAAATACACTACTAAAATCCGAACAACTCTGTTTTTACAACACTAAAATTGCTACTGTACCATATTTAAGTACACAAAAATTTGCATGTACAAAATGTACAAAAGACTTTTGGGGACCATCTTTGTACATGTACAAACGGACCTTGTACAAATAAATGCTGCATGGAATGGGGGTTTAGGGGGTCAGGGAACGAGGTATCCCATTGATTCACATATGTAGCTGACCCCAGCTCCGTCGGGGGTTTCTCCGCCCTGGGGGCAGTCCCAAGGCGACGGAGCCGGGGGTCCCGTAAGCAGGGCTCATCAGGGTCAACACTCTCCCAACCCAGTTTTGGCAAACTTTTTTACTCTTTCGAATGGGGGGTTTAGGGACTAGGAATTTTGGTTGCCTTCATTATTTACATGCATGTAGCTGATCCCAGTTCCGTCGGGGGTTTTTCCGCTCTGAGGGTAGTCCAAAGTGGCGAAACCGGGATTCCCCAAGTAGGACCCATCAGGGTCAACACCCGCAACCCCGTTTCCGCGCGTCCTTTTGCCCCATGGAAGGGGGTTTAAGGGGCGCGGAAACTGGAGACCTTATTATTCATATATGTAGCTGACCCCGGTTCCGTCGTGGGTTTCCTCGCACCTGGGGGGTGGTCCCAAGTGGCGGACCTGGGATTCCCCAAGTAGAGACCTATTAATGTAAACACCCCCAACCCTGTTTCGGGCAAAATTCCTCTCACTGAAGGGTTTAAGGAACTCCGGTAACGGGGTACCCCATTATTTATATGAGAAACCCCTGCTCCGTCAGGAGTTTTTCCGCCCTGAAAAGTTGTCAAAGTGCCGGAACCGGGGTCGCAAGTAGGGCTTATCATGAGCGATCGACATCTCCAACCCCTTTCCCGAAATTTTTCATTTACTGAAGGAGGGTATAAGGGCTCGGAAATGGGGAACCACAAAATTAAAATGTAAAAGCTGAAAACTGTTCCGTCGGGGGTTTCTTCCCTCTGGGGGCAGTCCAAAGTGTCGTAGTCGGGGTTCACCAAGTAGGACCTATTAATGTGTGTGAGCGCTCTCACCTCAACCCTATTTCCGGCAAAATTTCTCCCGATCAAGAAGGGTTTAGAGGGCTCGAAAACGGGGTACCCCATTATTCATACGCGTACATGGGTAAAATTTTGCCTTGGACGAGGGTTGGGGGTGTTTGACCCTAATGAGTCCTACTTGTGAATGCCCGGTTCCGCCACTTTGGACCACTCCTATGGCAAGAGAAACCCCCGAATGAACCGGGGTCAGTTACATATATGAATCCTAGGCTACTGAGTTTTCTAGTCCGCCAAACACCCATTCTATGAGTAAATATTTTGCCGAAGACGGGGTTGGGGTGTTAAACCTGATGGGCCCTACTTACGGAACCCGGATTCCGGCACTTTGGACTACCCCGGGGCGGAGAAACCACCGACAGAGCCGGTGTCAGCTACATATATGAATAATTTGGTACCTTGTTTCCGAGCCCCTAAACCCCTCTTCAGTGGGAGAAAATTGGCTGGAAACGAGGTTGGGTTGTTCACCCCGATGAGCCCTGCTTGCGGGAGACCCCGCTTCCATCACTTTGGACCGCACCAAGGGCTGAGAAACCCCGACGGAGCGGGGTCAGCTTCACATATAAATAATCGGGCATCCGTTTCCGAACCCCTGAACTCCCCTTCAGTGGCTGAAATTCAGCCGGAGACGGGGTTAGGGGTGTTAACCCTGCTGGAACTCTACTTGGGGAACCGCGGTTCCGGCACTTTGGACCACCCCAGGGTGGAGAAACCCCCGATAGAACCGGGAGTAAGCTTCACATATGAGATAATGGGGTACCCCATTTCGGAGAGCCCTTCCCCTTCAATGGGAGAAAATTAACTGGAAACGGGGGTTGGGGTATTCACGTTAAAAGCTCCCCTACTTGGGGTCCCCGATCCTCCACTTTTTGGACCCTCCCAGGGCGGAGGAAACCCCCGACGGAACCGGGTTCAGCTTCACATTTGAATGATGTGGTACCCCGTCTCCCAGAAAGCCCCTAAACTCCCCAGAGTGGGAGAAACTTTGCTGGAAACAGAGGTTGGGGGTGTTCGCATTGATAGGACCCTGCCCGGGGAACTCCAGTTCCCGCCACTGCCAGGTCTACCCCAGAGCGGAGAAACCCCCAGCAAAACCGGCTTCAGCTTCACAATTGAATGATGGGGTACCCCGTTTCCGGAGACACCCTAAACTCACCTTCAGAGGGTGAAATTTTGCCGGGAACGGGGGTTGAGTGCGTTGACCCTGATGGTCCCTGCTTGGGGAGCCCGTTTCCGGCACTTTTGATTGCACCCTCAAAGAGCGGAGAAACCCCCAACGGAACTGTGTGCAAAATGCTATAACGCTACGTTTCCGTTTCCGTATTTTTGCCCATCGTTTCTGTTTCTATTTCCGTTTCCGGATGTCGCCCACACCCTCGATATACAGGCATTAGTTTGGGCCGCACAGGGTCCAGCAAAACAATCGTTTTCTTTTCTTCTACTGTATTACAGTAAAAACTTGAATGCGTCTAAAGCCCGGTTCCGCACGAGTGCAATCATCTGCAGCTTGGAAACCCGCCAATTAGGTTGCAGACGTCTAGGTTTCAGTGATTGCAGCCGTTCACACGGCAAAAGTCTATATCTTGCAACGAAATTCTGCAATCAAGGTGCAACTACCGCTTGAAGCCTGCTAAAAGCATGCAGAATGAATTCTAAAGGCTCTAGCAGTACCTACTTTAAACGACATATTATTTTTTGATGATAAATTAAAATCGAAGCTGAGACACATATTTGGATAAAAAATTATATTCGTAGACATGAAATGTCTAAATTTCGCCTTTCGAATCGTCATTCTTTTAATAAAGTTTCTGACTTCACAACCGTTATTCTTCATTGCTAACGATAAATTATTTAAATGTTCCTTCTAAACTTCAAAATCAGAGAACTTTGTAAAATCAAGACACTTCAGAACTTTCGATTTTACCTACTGACTTTTATATTTCAGCATGCATATGACATGCGTGTACACACATATGTATATTCACTGCGCGTACACGAGTGCAAAGAGCGAGCGTCGTCCTCATTGATATGCGTTTCTTGCGTGCAAAAATTGAATATTAATGAGAATTGCGCCTTGTTGCTGACATAAAAAATGAACACGGTTTATTCCGTCCGCTGCAATGCCTTGCAACCAAAACGGTTCTGGTTGCATGCTGTTGCAATGCCGTTCACACGGGTGCAATCCGTTGCAACCGCTGCAACTCAGACGGCCATGTCTGGTTTCAAGTTGCGAGTTGCAGGTGATTGCACTCGTGTGGACCGGGCTTAAAATGTATTTCACGTCAAACCTACATTTTGGATTACGTGCTAAGTTATGTACATACTTTATCTTTTTTAGCAAGATAAATTCCTATCAAAAAGATAAAGATAAAGATAAAATAAAGAAGTCATCAAGATAAAGATAAAGATATCTTTATCTTTATCTTGCTAAAAAGATAAAGATAAAGATATCTTTAACAACACTACTTCTAGCCCATTTAAACCGAATAGAATAGTTGAAAAATGGTCAAAAAATTTATTGCTGGAAGAAAACTTTAAAAAATCATTGCAATAGAACATTCATAAGATACAATCAAATAGCAAATACAGTACTTTGCTGATTGTACAAGCCCTCGATTTTATTAAACAAAAATCATTTACAAATACCAGAAATCATGATAGTGTGAAGTAGACGTATTACTCAATGAATTAATTTCATTACATATACCTGTAAGTGCGGTGCACATACACGTAAGTCCTATCGAGTGTTCTCTGCTCGCAGACGCTTTTTGTGTATAACCCGTCAGGTTGATGTTTCAACCGTTGGTTATACACAGCGTTCTGCTTCCAGGTAGTGCACAGGCCATCTACGATTTATTCGGTACGGCGCTGGTCCAGTGGTGGGATTGCCCACACGGCTGAGACTCTCTACATACTTAAATACCTGATTCTTTATTGAATCATTTCATATTGCTTACCTCGCGAAATACATTAGACAAGAAAAGCAAGCAAATGCTTTTCTCAAAATTTTGTGCAATCTGAACAGCGTAAACTGTAATTTACCCGTTTTTATTATTATCGCGTATATCACCATCGATTTCAAGCGCACGCAAAGAGTAATTGGACACGAAGTGAGGTTGCAATTATCACCCGAATAACAATAAAATATCAACAATCAACACGAACAAAGGCGAACGTAACAAAAATTATAAATATAAAATGATAAAATCGAGAAAATTAAGATAAAAACACTAAATGAATCGAATTTGGCAAAATTCATTGGCAGTTGTCGTTTAATATAGTCGTCTAATGCCACACTTTATTGAACCATTCCATGAACGTATCGTATATCATGAACGTTATGCCAACGTCCAAGCATACTCGACTCAGACGGGGTACTGTACCCTTGTAGAATCTATGACGAAAGCAAGGAACAATATAAAAGTTTATCGTTAAAAAGAATAAAAAGACGTAAAAGAAGCAAAAATACGAGAACTGATGGTAAAAATGAGAAAATAACGAAAAGTGAAAAAAAACGATAAAAATAAAGAGAAAAATTGACACAAATTTAAACTAGTAAAATGCAAAAACATGCAAAAATGCAAAAAAATGCAAAAAATGTAAAAAAATGCAAAAAATGCAAAAACATACAATCTTACACGCAAGCAGGGGATGGGAGATCCCCCATCCGTATGAAGTGGTCCCATCCTTGAAGGCTGAACGTTTTTACTACCCTCACACTATTTCTGACAAAAACATACGTTTTTTATATTAATTTCAGGTATTATGGCCTTTAATTTTTGTACAAAAATCGAGGTCCATTTGTCCATTTCTAAAATTTTAATTCTTTGGATGTTTACGCCCAAATTTGTTTACATAGGTCCAATGAACATTTTGGGAAAATTTAAAGATTATTTGAGGTAACAAAAAATGCGGAAAAAATTGAAAATACGAAAAAAGTATAAAAAATAAAATAATTTGAGGGCAAGTAAAACTTTGATAAACGCGCGAACACTGAGCATATTGGAGCCATACATGATCTGGGGGGGGCGGTTTCACCCCCGCAGAATCATTTTTCACCCCCCACAAAAAATTTTTCACGCCCCCCCAGAATTGGCGATTTTTCGAAAGTTTCCTAAACTTACCTGAAAATTGGTAGAAAAGTGTCTTTTTCAAGGGTTTTTGGCAATCTATTTGCTCAAAATCCCAGACTTTTCGGCGCTTCGCGCCATATATTCATGTTTTAAGCGATACATTGGTCAATTTATTCGACTTTTTTCGAAATTTTTTTTCATGATTTTATGCTCTAGAAGGATAGAGTATCGTCAGAAACGCCAAAAACCGATGTTTTTTAACGCGTACCGGCCATTTTTGGGCCCAAAAAAGGCACTTTAGGTTTTCACCCCCCCCAGAATTCCCATGCTGTGCATGTATGATGGGAACCACTTACGCTTTTGGGCCTTCCAGTTGCCAAATTTTCGTGGCGCAATCGAAAGCGTTTTTATACTTGTGAGCTTCTAATCCCTTCGAAGAGAATACGAAAATTCGTCAGAAAACACTCGATTAAAATTACTAAAATGAATTAAAAATTATTAAAAATTACTACAATCATTATTTCAATAACAAATTATTATCCTCAAATCTAAATCGAGCAAATGAAAATGCATAAACAAATTTTCTGAAAGCTTTGGCAGCTTTCTGACCATACGTGGTCAGCAAGAAAATTCTGGGGGGAGGTGCAAGATTTTTGTAGGTCAAAAAATGGCCTTAAAAATGGTGGTATGGCGAAAAAACACAATTTTTCGACGTTTCTCATCAAGCACTATCCATTGGCATCAAAAAATTGCGAAAAAAACGAAAAAAATTTTCAAAAATCGAATTCTGGGGAGGGGGTATTTTGAATTGGGGGGGTATTTTGGTTTCTGGGGGTTCATACCCCCCAAACCCCCACGCCCAGGTGTGTTTCTGACGCTAAGTCTGAACGGAATTAGAAAAAGATAACATTATCAATCTGTTGAATAAAAAATTAATAATTAAATAAATGTAATTTCGAAATATTAATGAGGAAGAAATGATTAGCAAATAAACAAAATTTAAAATTATTACAGTAATCATGCGACTTAATTATTAAATAGAATAAGATTAAATAGAAATCGTAGAAGCGTAATTCAAAATTCTACGCATATGTGCAAAAAAACCTCACATTACAAAGTTAATTTAATTTGAAAATTTAAGATACATACATAGGTAAATAAATAGTCTCTAAGCTGAAATCAATATAAGTGTAATTTTTACGCAACGTTTAAAATGCCCTATTTTGTTAAATTATTAACCTGCATCCTAGTTTTGATCACATCGATTGGCGTATTGCCAAAAACGCTAGCGGCGCCAGCCAAGACCCCGAAAAAGCCGACGATAAATGGGTTGATTTGTTTTTTCGAATCACCCCCTCTGTACATGTCCTTCAGAGTTTCCATGACGAAAAATCTTATCGCTTGATTGCTGCCTTGCTTTAAAATCGTCGGGCCAACTCCCTGATACAAACCCCGCAAGCCTTAAAAAAGCGTTCTATGATTTACATTATATAAAAACGCAGTTGTTTATTCATAATCCGAAACAGAATTCAAACGGTTTGCAGTGAAAAAATTTCTGGGGGTAGGGGGGTTAAAAAATTTTCAAAGGTCAAAAAATGGTCTTAAAAGTGGTTGTATGTTGAATTCTGGGGGGGTATTTTGATTTCTGGGGGGTATTTCAGCTTCTGGGGGTGCATACCCCCACGCCCATGTGCCCAAGTGATTCCGACGCTTTCCTGTCCCAATCGTTGCCTAGCATCGTAATTGGATTTCGCACGGACCGCAAGCTTTTACAATTTTTATGTATTTACACTTTGTCCTCGCCTTAATTAATCGTTAACGCTTAACTTTGTGACTTTGTGTTGTATTGTAAACGGTATACTGGAGAATATAGGTAAAATAAAAAACCGTAAAAACAAAAAGTTCAGAAAATTTTTTGCAAGCGCGCTTTAAACCAGTTTAAGCGGGCAGTTGAAATCAGTTTAAATCGTTTAAACGCGTTGTGTAAATCAGTTTGAACGGTCGGTTTACATTATTTCAAACAGTTTAAACGCTTGGTTTAAATCAGATTTGAACGCGCAAATACATTTTCGTCTTGAACCTTAAGATCGCCAAAATAGCACCGAAAATACGATTCTAGGGTTCATCGTTTTTAGGAGGGTCTGCTCAGCCAGATTCTTGGGGGAGGTTGGGATCCCTAATACTCGCCACTACCACGCGTGGTGATATCCATACATGTAGCAGCGGGGAAATGGGAAGGATCGCCCCACCCAATGTCGGCCGTCGCTCCTCCAGAGCCAGACAGTCTTTAACCCCAAATTTCTAAAAAAAAATTTTTGGCCGTTTTTACAAGTTGTTTTGGCCGTTTTTGGTCCAAAAATTGGAGTTCAGTTACCCCCCTCCGCCCCGCAAAAATGTTGAACCGTTACATGAACGGTTATATCATAGGAACAAAACCTTAAACAACATTGAAGACTGTTGATTAATTCAATTCCGTAACGAGAACTGTTAAATCTGTTTAAACGAAGGCACGTAGCTGTGGAGGGACTGGGGGTCGGACCCACACCTGGCGTATGCAGCCCCCAGAAAGCCAAAATACCCCTCAAAATTCAATTTTTGAAAATTTTTTTCGTTTTTTTTCGCAATTTTTTGATGCCAATGGATAGTGCTTGATGAGAAACGTCGAAGAATGGTGTTTTTATCGCCATACCACCATTTTTAAGAGCCATTTTTCGACCTTCAAAAAATCTTGCACCCCCCCCCCCCCAGAATTTTCTTGCTGCCCACGTATGGTCGGACCCCCAAAAATTCAGAAAAAACCGGAAAATAGGACTTTTTACGCGTTATTTTGTGCTATTTTTGGCTTAGACCCCCAGAAATTGGTGTTGGTCCCCCCAAAATAGGAGGGCCAGCTACATGCCTGTTTAAACGTCATAGATTTAATTACACCGACCGTTCGTGCGGACGATTTCGCGCACTCCGTGATATAAACCGCGAAATTTCGGGTTGGCCGACGTTTGGTCGTTGATAAATTTGACCTTTATCGTTTCCATAGGCGTAACGGCCAAAATGGCTTCGCCGATCCCGGCTCCCAGACCGCACAACAGACGCATATGCGGCGCCAAGTTGCCCCGTTCGTCTACGGCGTATCCCTTGAAGAATTCAAAGGCGCCGAACCTACGATAATAAATACAGTAATTAGCAGCGTATGAATAGTATACGCGGCGTAACAATGATACGATATAACGACGAGAGCGGATCACGCTCGAACGGGACGCATATTCTCGATCCGATTGAAGCTTGTATAAATATGAAAGGTCGGAGGCACACCTGGTGTGGGGGGTTGGGGGATGCACCCCAGAAACCAAAATAACCCCAAGAATTCAATTTTTGAATTTTTTCAGTTTTTGCAATTTTTTGATGCCAATGGATAGTGCTTGACGAGAAACGTCGAAAAATGGTGTTTTTATCGCACTACCACCATTTTTAAGGCCATTTTTTGACCTTCAAAAATCTTGCACCGCCCCCCCCAGAATTTTCTTTCTGCTCCACGTATAGTCGGAGGTAAAAGCTTAAAAATTTATAAAGGTAACTTATGCGGAGTTTCAAAAACGGAACTTCGCCGAAAAAGGTATACTGTAGCACACGCTCGTAGAGCTTGTTTGGCAAAATTTTATAACATGGGAGACGATTCTGCCGAATTTATGGCTTTTTTCCTAAAAATATAAATGAAAAATGGTCTTAAAAGTGGTCGTATGGCGAAAAGACCATTTTTCGACGTTTCTCATCGAACACTATCCAATAGCATCAAAAAATTGCTAAAAAGCAAAAAAAATTCAAAATTTGAATTCTGGGTGGTATTTCAACTTCTGGGGGTGCATACCCCAAACCCCCCACGCCCATGTGTGTAGGGGCTAGTCTCCCAAAATTTTGAAAGTAAGAGTAATTTTACAAAAGCTCTCCAAAGGAAAATTGAAAATTCCTGAACGGTTCCCATTCAGAAAAATCGCCAGAATAGATTTTAGCATACTTTCGAGCTACATAATGGGCCCGAAATTTTTAGCGCTTAGCGCCAAATTTATCGTTTGTTGCATTCGTCTACCAAATAGCCCAAGTTTGTGTATGAAATGATGAAATATGTCACACTTTTCTGACGCTTCACGTAGAATTGTTTATTTCCCATATTGCTTACACGACTTTGGGGGAGGGGCTCAAGCCCAAAAAGGCCAAAAATAGCACAAAATAACATTTAAAAATTCATATTTTTCCGATTTTTCTGAATTTTGGGGGGTCCGAACCCCACCCCCACCCGCCAGAGATACATGCCTGGAGGTGAAATAAATAAACACCTGCGCACTACCTCGTTTCTGTCCGTTCATAGGACGGGGAGAACTAGAAGTTGGAGGGAGAAGGGGTCATTTGGACGGGGATATGTTTTGTACAATGCCTAAAAATCCTGATTTTAAATCTAGACAACGGCTTTTAAGCTAAATACTCACTTTTGGACCTGGACACCCTTTTTCTGTGCCAAATTAACCACTTAAGGCCGGATAACCATCTTTCGAACCAGAAAAATCAAATTTCGAAGCTGGACAGACAATCTTCAAGCTGGTAATTGGACAACCACTTTTTGCACCAGAACAGCCACCTTTTATTTAAAACGTTGGAGGGGGAGAACCATGGACCTATTGCTCGAAAAAATAAGTATACGTACTTAAAATTACAGTCTTTGCCGTCATTCGACGCTTTTTCATGGTTCAAGCAACCAGCAGTGGCGGATCCAGGAATTCCTCGAGGGGGAGGCGGTACCCCTAAGGGAGGGGCGGAACCCTGACTTGGGCGGAAAAATTAGCCGTTTTAACCCGAAAATCGCTAAAAATCGCTTAATTTTGCGCACTATTTTGGGCCGATGGGGGGGAGGGCGGCCGCCCCCCTAAATCCGCCCCTGGCAACCAGGTTTGGTAGAAAATGACCCGAGGGGGATGAATCTCAAGAGTTGAGGTAGGAGGATTCCCCCCCATTACCCCCTCGAATGTGCATGTGCGGCATATAATATTGCGTATTACACCCCGTGTACCCCGGCCCCAGCCGGAACCGGGGATTTTTCGTTCCCGGCGGCCCGGATAAAAAGTCAACCCGGTCGATCAATAAAAGGGATTCAAAATGACCTCCAACAGTTTTGAGAGCTAAGCGACGCAGTACTGTTTTCTAAGCAAGCATCATGTATGTACTCCGGCATAAATCGGTTTTCTGAATCTGCCGTTCAGACACCCACAGCATGGGAATTCTGGGGGAGAGTGGAATATTAAAGTGCATTTTGAGTCCAAAAATGGCGGATACGCGTCTAAAACATCAGTTTTTCGGCGTGTCTGACGATGCTCCGTCTTTCTAGAGCATACAAACAAAAAATATCGAGAACTAAAAAAAGTCAAGCAAACAAAATATAGCCAAAACATGAAAATATGGCACGGAGCGCCAAAAATTTGACACTTTTGAGCAAACAGGTCGCTGAAAATGCTTTAAAAAAGCACCTCCTCTGCGAATTTTCATAAAATTTTCGAAAAGTTTTGAAAAAATAGCGAATTCTGGGAAAGGGGTGGAAAAACTTCTCAGGGTGGAGGTGAAAATATTTCTGGCGGTAAACCCCCCTGGCCAGAGCGTGTACGCTCACCAGGAGTGGATTTAGGGGGCGGGCGCCCACCCCCTTGATCCAAAATAGTGCGCAAAATTAAGGATTTTTGAGCGATTTTTGGCGATTTTTGGGTTAAAATGGCTAATTTTTCCGCCCAAGTCAGGGTTCCGCCCCCTTAGGGGTACCACCCCCCCCCTTAGGAAAATCCTGGATCCGCCACTGACGCTCACTCTTCGTATCGCGTCGTTCAAGCGCTTTCAAATGCAAGAAAAAAAATAAAAATCGTTCAAAAATGCTTCAGATATCCTTAAAAGTTCTGGAAATTTTTAAAATTTGATCTTTAAAATCTTTAAAATTTTTACAATGTTCCTGAAATGCGCGCCGATTAAATCGCGATATATAATTCTTTTACTTTACATGATATCAGGTTTTTTTGGAAGAAAAAGCCCGAAAATTTTACCGGACCGCGGACTTGGGCACGGAACCGTAGAGCAGAACGGACAATCCGCGGTACAAGCCGCGAACTCCATGATCGCGAACCGTAACTTGGACGCAGTTCCACGGTCCGCCGTATTTTTTCTGCGCCGCTCGTTCGTCCAGCTGCAGTTGAGTTTTGACGTATTCGGTCGGGAATGTGATGCAAATTTCTATTCCGCCCGTAATTCCGCCTGAAAATGAGACAAAAGTATGAAAAAATTACTTAAGATCGATGCGCAAAAATAAATAGGTACTAAAAAAATGAAAAAAAACAGAAAGAAATTATCATAAGGAACGAAATAAAATAAAATAATGAAATGCATAAAATAAAAAGTAAGTCTGGCCGAATGTCGTCATATTTCGGTATAGATTTTGTAGCATTATTATAAAGTACAGAGGATAGTAATTTTAGTAGCAGGATTGTCAATAATGATAACTAATTTTACAATTTTAATACTTCGTAAAAATTGTTAATTATTCAATAATGAATAGATTTTTCAATACGAAAATAATGATAATAAGTGATTACATTTTATCATTATTTTTAATTATAATAAAAATTTTATTATAAATCATTACGCACCTTGTAATGATTTTTGGCCATCGACTATCGTTATTTCTTAAGTATTTTTCGCCGGATAACACCTATTTCTTACATTTTTCCACTTTCTCGGTGGACCGCTAGCCATATTTTGTAATTTTCTACATTTTTTAAGGTAAATTCTGAAATCGGAGCCCGCGTCAAATAAAATTTTCCAGCACTTTGCACCAAATTTTAGCTTAAGGCAAAGAAATTTATGCACTTTTTCGTAAGAAATTGCCAAAAAATTGTGAACTTTGTTCAGAAATTATTTTATCAAAAATCATTTTCAATAAAATTAGTTAATACATTCTAAACGTGAATAGCGGATTTCTGAACGTATTATTAAATATTTATCAAAATTTGGAAACCGCTCCCCTTCCGAAAATCCCAATTTCGCCATTTGTTATAGGTGAACGGACTTTTAGTTTGAAGCCGGTCGTCTTACCATTCTCCCAAAGCATTGTTTCCCTAGGACCAGAGTTGAGAGAGGGTGAAATCCCTAAATGGGGGACCAGTAAATCAAGTGATCTAATGTTATAAGCCGACAGTTTTTTGTACAAGCCCCCTTGTACTATGTGCCAAGATCTTTGCATGCTGTCCATAAAATTTTAATTCCTTCTAAATTTAGTTGATATTATTCGAATTTTTTCATGAGTTTTCGGCTGAATTTTTAAAATAAAACTCGGCTGATAAAGCTAAAATAAGTTGTATCACAAGATAAGAATTGATACAGAGAATGTAATATGCTGATTGGATTTTTTAATAAACAACTTTACGATTACGTCTTCAATGCAACATCAAAATAAGTTGATCAATTTTATCTTTGCACGTCAAAAAACAGTGCAAGGTTATCAAATAGTTCTTATTTTGCATGAAATTTGAAAAAAAACAGTAGATGTATATGCAAAAGATGTCAGAGTCTGCACAAAGATGCCTGAGATTACATAAAAATTGATTTTGGAGTGTTTAATGCCCGTGCTTGATGCTAAATAGACTGCAATAGAGATATTCGGCGCAAGCGCCGAAAATTTTTTCAAAATTTTGCTTTAAAATACTCAAAAAGCGTTACTATTACTTTGCTCAAAAGTCTTTGTACGTTGTACAATTATGGCTTTAAAAATCTTTCTACGAGCCAAAAACGATTTTTAGAGAAAATCTGCGTTTTGTGGCCGTTTCTAGGTGTTTATGCCATTTTTGGCCAAAAATAGGAAGTCTTTTACCCCTCCCACCTAAAATTGGCCAAGGACTATATATGATAATCCTTCACTCAAAGTTAGATGTCCTCCCATCCTCTAAATTCAGAAAATTTTTGACCCCGTCCCGGATTTTTTTTGACAAAAACTTGCGATTATTGAGTTTTTTGCCATTTTTGGCCAACAATCTGAGGTCGTTCGCCCCCCCAAGGATGGGCAAGGACCATAGGTGCAATAGGAGAGTTTGGAGGATCCGCGACCAAAAGTTAGACGTCCCCCATAACCCCCTCTAATTTTTGGCGAAAACTTGCAATTTTTGGCTATTTTTTGTACCTTTTTGTCATTTTGGCCACAGTCGCGTAGCCCCCCCCCTAAAAACGACCGGGGACCCATACTCAAAATTTCCAGCCGTTACATGCATGTTTTGTAGTGATTAGTTTGCCTATTTATTCTTGCTTACATCCAAAAGTACTGTTGGTTTCTTAAATTCTATATAATAGTTTACTGCTTTTTTGCCATAAAATGTAAAGAGTTTTGACCAAAAACCGTCTGACAGTGACTTAAGTGAGTCTTGGACCCTTAGAAGGGAGGGGGTAATAACCCCTCACCCCTATGGGAACGTGCGTCCCAAAGATTAAGATGTTTATTGCTCCCCCGCACAAAATTTAGGCTATGCCCCTATTCAAATCTTGATATCCAGGGGAAATCCGTCAAAAAATTTCTTACACACTCGTAGTCAATCCTTCTAGATGCATTATTGACTAAGTTTGCACAACGAATAGCAAGGTAATTTTGATTAACCTGCAATTATGCCTTTTAAGGTCTTTTGAGAAGGCCATAATGACTTCGTCGCTTGTTGCTGCATAGTTGAGCCAGAAGCTGACCCTGTGCTCGTCGTAACCATTTATATAATGCAGCAAAACGAACAATGTCAAAGATAAAAATTTGGAAAGTTAGACTGAAAAATGTTATACTGAATAGAAAAATAGTTTTAAAAAATATATTTTATTCTGGTATTTCGATTCTTATGTAAAACGGAAGTGTGTCCTCCAGTGCATACAGAAGGGTCTTATTAACCATGAATTACTTTGTAACTAAGTATTTCAGCTGAGAAAACTACATACTTCAAAATGCGAGAACGCACAACCTAAGGTACGACATGTTGCAGTCGACGCCGATTTTTATTCTCACAAGTTCCTGTTATAATTATTTACTATTCTGGCCTAAAAATATACCAATAAGTTCCAAATGGAATAAGCTTACTGTGATGGTAGTATCTATAAGTGAGCACAAGATATAAAATTTATGGCTGCGAGGGGAAGTGAAGCAGTGACGGATCCATGACTTTCTGATAGGGGGCGGACCCCAAATTTTCCCAATAGTGTCAAAAATTTTCCAAAAGAATTCGTTTATTATGCTTAAAGTATCGGTTTTTATCTTTTGGAAGGCAGAATCATTTGAGATCCTAAAAAATTCGAACATTTTGAAAGCTTTCTACGAAGAACGCGCAAAATTAGTGCAAAAATCAGCAAGAGGCACCAAAAATAGACTCAATAAATCACTGTAAAAACTATTAAATCCCTGCTCTGTACATAAGCTACTCTGCTGACGCGAAAACGAAATTTTAGAATGCCAATAAAATTAGTAAAGCGCCGGAAAAAATTCAAAAAATCGTGATGAAACTGGCTAAAATAATTTGAAAAATGCGTATTCGCTATTGCGCCCAACAATTTTTTTGACGACAAGGGGAAGCGGCGGGAATTAAATCTCCACCTAGCGCGAAGCCTATTTGTCACCTGATATAAAGAGCGTTACAAATCAGTCTTTGATGTAATTTTGACAGCAGGCAGAGTTCTTTCTAAAAATGATTCCAGAAAATTTTGAAATTGTCCATAAAAATAGTAGATAAAAGATTTTGGGGCCTTTTTTCTTTTGCGATTAGTTGAATAACCGCCACTTATGAGAAGCCTTTTCCAAAGCACCGGGCCAGTGTCAGCCTGGCACCGGTGCCAACTAATAATACAGAAGATTTTGGCTAATTATGTCGTCTTCATTTACAAAAAAAAATCGTTTAGCGTTTTACTCCAATGTTGAATCATGTTCAGATGCAGACATTAATACTGATTCGTCAAAATAATAATCACATTTTGCAGTGATTGCACAAGACTTTGACTCATCCTAGGCAAGACTTAAATTATTGCAAAACTAAAGCAAGAGTCCCGGAGTTGCCAGCTAAACCCGAGGAAAATGAAACTGATTCCTGCAGAATTTTTGATTTCAAAAAGATTAAGAAAATATGGTGTTCTTCGCTTATCATTGATCTGTTGGCTCGAGGCATTGATTTCTTCAATCCTGAGCTATAAATTGTCATGTTGGACCATCTATCTACCGTTAGAGTTTATTGAATTTTTCTGAAACTCGGTTAACTTATACTTCATCAATGAGAAAGTTAGTGAAAAAAGAAAAAATTACGTTTTTAGAGCAAAGTTAACTACCCATTCTTTTATTCTAAGCAAAAAGAAGTATTGAAAAAATTTCTAGACTAGCCCGCCCTTGGAATTTTCATGCTTTATATCATAAACATGGGGTGGAAAAGATAACGATAATAAGAGAAAGCTTATGGCAAAAGTTGGTGAATCTTACGTAAGCGTGAAAAAAATTATGACTACTTAAATATCGTGCAGCGATCGTAAATATGGACAAAACTGTGTGCAACTTTTCAAATAATTGGGATCGAATCAAAATAGTTCGGTATATTACGTCGACTTAAATATTATAGGTATCTGGATAAAAATTTGCATATGACTCAGTAAGGTACTTACCTACTTCTAACCATAAAAACAAGATCCTAAGCAAATGATCAATTGCACAAATGTCCAATGATCTACTAAGGCATTGTGGCAGGCTGACACCTACGTTTTATTGCTTAGCATCTTTAACCTGCGTCATCGGGTAAGCGAGAAAGTACAATTTGAAAAACGCTCGAATTACATGTCTCTTAGGTAGGTATCTATCATAGGTAGCACGATAGCGCTACCTATAATATATTTGGCCATCCTTTTTTCTTATATACGGCACACACCTGGGAGGTGCGGTTTTTTTTAAAGATAGATAATAAAACATTTCGGATACCTTTTTTTGTTTACACATTCAATACCGAGCTAGTCGTGAGTGTGTAAAGTTTACACCAAAAATTCAAACAATGATCGGCGGAGGGCCAATTTTTTTAAACGTTTTCCATGATTAGTAATTTACGAATCTGGTCTTAAAAATTTCCTTACACTCATTAGTTGTTGCACAGGAGTGTAAACTGGACGGTTTTTTACTGTTTTCATGTGCACAAGCATATCTAACTCAATTTTACATTCTGTGCAGTGTGATTGGTTTCAAAAGGTAGACGGTTATAAAATCTAGGAGAGTCTTTTATATTTTTTAAAAAGTAATATTTTCCAAATTTAGGAGGCGATTCATTGTAAAGAGTCTGGGACAAAGAAATTTTCTCTCACGTCTTAGCAGACAGAACGAGGTAATTATCCTTAAAATGTGCCTCGTCTTAAGCGCTACACACATCAAAATTTATTTTGTTTCTTTACAATCAATATTGCGTTAGTAGTGCAGAATGTAAACTTTACACTGGCGCAATTTTTTCCGCCCAGAGCTTGTCGTGAATGATGAATTAAAAAAATGTTCTAGGTAAGGTCAGAATAACGAATCTGACCTTTAAAACTGTTCTAGAGCCAGTGTTTGTTGGCGGTGTGACCTTGTGAATTATACATCTATTTTCTAATGCCAGTTAGATAACTCCGTATTGCATATTGTTTGATCAGATTTTTCTTATTTCAGAGGTTTTTGACCTCGTCTTTAACAAATAATTATTTTTATTATCACTTAAAATGCACTATTCTTAAACTTCGGTAGAATGATGAATATTTTTCAATATAGTATAATCAAAGCTGAAATCTTGGCTGTGAGTTGAGTTGAGTTGGTGCAATGGCATGACGTATCCATTCCCGCATATGGATTAAAAAAAATAATGGGTTCTACTGAGGGACCCTCATATAAATTTTTAAGTGATTACATGCATGTTTTATAATGATAGTTTATCTATTTACTCTAGCTCAAAATCCGAAAATAATGTATCATTTCATGAAATTCTAATAGTTAGGTACGCTTTTGCCATACTAAAAAATTAAGTTCAAAAAAATTCAAAAGGTTTTCACCAAAAATCGTCTGACAGTGACTTGTGTGCCGGACCCTGAGGGGTGATGCCCCTCCCCCTATATGGGAATGTGTGATGTCTCATTTATTACATTCAATACCTATTGCATCCAATCGCTACAGCAGCAGTAGCAGTAGCGAAGATTCAAATGATGATAGAGTGTGCTTAATAGCAGTGACATAGACATAATTGTTGATTCCGACAATGAAACACTGGACTAAATTTGTTTCTTGTGACATAAAAAGTAATAAAACTTGATATGGAAAGGCAACCTAACTTTGCGCTTGCCATTTACTACTGAATGGAGCAGCGCCGCTCATTATTTCTTTTCCCTATGCCCAACCCTAGATATGTGTCATTGCAATAATATTTTCCTTAGTCTGACCCCGGCCAGGGCCGGAGGATTTTCTTCAGCCCCGGTACCACCCCAGCCAAAAAAGTTGCCCTGGTCGATCACCAGCCCTGAGTCTGCTTCCGGTCCTGGTTCCGGATTTTGCCCATTTGTCCTGTGTCTGGTTCCGGATTTTACCCATTTGTCATGAGTCTGGTTCTGGTCCTGGTTCCAGATTTTACCCACACCCATATGTCCCCTAATCTCACACCTGGCTAAGGGTCTGCCTGTGCCCCCCACCCGACACAGACTTGCCCTTTATTTTTGGGCACTTATGCACTTTGAGAGCGTCGCCAAATTTTTTTTCCATCTTTTTTAACATTAAGGTAGTGTCTCATAAGCTGCTGCATTCTCCTATCACTGAATGTTTTGTCTGCTATACCACCTTAACGTTATTCATTTGAATAATTTTGTCAAACCAGTCAGTGGAGTTTGCACTAAACACATCGAATCAGCTTGGTAAAAAGCTGAAGCAGAAGCATAAGGCTCATTACGGTACACACACAAACACACCATTCATTATTGGACACATATCTCACATCTTTGCAAACAGGACGGCTAGAATTTGGAATACATTGCCCCAAAGCATTGTTGATTGTAGATCTTTTAAACAATTTAAAGATTGGATTTCCTAAACTTTGTTTAGCTGAGTTACCAAAGGGGCGTATGTCAGCACAATCCATCTGTGCGTCTTGGCCATTACTAGCTAAGCTGTAAACTTTCTTTTGTTCTTTCGACATTATCTTTCGTTAAATCCTTCTTTCATGTAGTTTTTTATTGCATTTTCTACGGTAATAATTGGCTAATAAATATTTTTATAATATATTATATGGAAAAAAGAGAATATTTCGGCATAATGCTTTTCACCACATTTTGTAACAAATTCGCTGCTAAACTTAAGAATATGGTACTTTTAGAAAAGGAGAGCAAAATGAGTACTGGCATGCCAAAATTTTTTTGGCAAACTGGTAGAACATGATAAGTTGAAGCCACACCTGGGCGTGGGGGTTTGGGGGGTATGGCACCCCCCAGAATACCAAAATACCCCCCCCCAGAAATCAAAATACCCCCCCCAGAATTCAGTTTTTGAAAATTTTTTTCGTTTTTTTCGCAATTTTTTGATGCCAATGGACAAAGTGCTTGATGAGAAAACGCTCGAAAAATGGTGTTTTTATCACCATACCAAAGACCACCATTTTTAGACCTCCGAAAAATCTTAATTCCCCAGAATTTTCTTGCTGCCTCCACGTGTGGTTGGAGCACAGAAAAAAATTTGGTGAAAATCTGAGCTAGTGATCATCCGGGGCCCCTTCGGCCCGGCAATCGACGGCTGGGGCAAGGTCAAAAAATGGCCGGGGCCGGGGAAAAATTTAGTGTAATTCGTATTTTGTACAGGCTATGATACTGTCACTTATATATCAATGAGCAAGTGTTAATTTTGAGAACTGTACTGATTAGACCATGTGTATACTTACTGAGTCCATTGTTTATAAAAACTTTGCTACTGTGTATAAATGAGCTTTTACTATACAAATGTTTTCTAGAAAATCTGCATGTTTCCGATTCCTCCATTTTAGAGTTGACAAATACGTTCTATATTCCTAGTTGGAAATTGTACGTCTGCAACAAACTATTTTTACAAAAACCACTTTTACATTTAATTGAATGGGAACTAGGGATTGACCGGAGCTCCGGCTCTGGCTCCGGCCTCCGGCTCCTCCGGCTATTTTTGGTTCTCCGGCCTCCAGCAGTTGGAGGTACAAAAAAGGGGCCGGAGGCCGGAGGTTTTTGAACCAAATCATCCAATGATTTAACGCTCTTCTTCTTTTGAAACTTAGCACTAAGATTGCCTATTTTGACGAATTTGTACAAACACAGGTTTAATAAGTGAAGCTGTGAATGTGAACACTAATGTGGCATTGTGAATGCACCATTGGTGAAATATTATGTATATCATATTTTTTGCTTAATAATGAACGAGGATACTTTAGATTGCAAAGCGAGCCGAGTCAACGTTAATTCAGCGCACAAATGGATGTAAATCTCTTTTAAGTGACAAAATAACAAACTTGAGTGCGACGTTGTCTGCTCACTTACTTTTTGAGCTATTACAGATTGTACTATAAGTACACACAGACACATTGCTAAGCTCTTTATGCTATGTTCATTTGGGTACTTTTCAGTATAAGTGCATCCAGACAATAAGGGCAAGCGAGAAAGCAGTGAGATTAAGCTAAAAATAGAAATATGCTAATTAAATGATTTTTTGATTACCCAACTGCCACTGCCAGACCAGTCATTTGAGAACATGTGTAACAGGTGAGGAGAGAACTAGTAGAACGTTATTGCATGTTAGTCTTCTTGATTTTCGCATAGCTCGATTAAATAGGTACATTATGGAATGAATAATAAATTTCATACGCATTTCGCACGTTTATCAATTTTCGGAAGTGGCTTGACTAGCAACAGATCACAGAACTAATTTAATTAATATGGTCGCAATATTTTAGTACATATAAATGCATGGCTAGACAGTAAACATTAACTTCTACAGATCTTTTACTTATCCATGAGCAATGTATTTATACAAACCTATGTACTGTACATCATATGAATTATATTTACGGCTTGTGAAAATTCTAGCTCACTGAAAATTCTAAGTTCACCTCTGGCCTTCGGCCTCTGGCTCCGGCTCCGGCCGGAGGTGACGATGGCCGAGCTCAGGCTCTGGCCCAGAGGAAAAAAATGGACCTTTGGTCGATCCCTAATGGGAACCGTATGCTTTAAAACGCGTTTCTTGTGTAATACTTATTATGACAGAGGTTAATTATAGGCGAATGTAAACTACGCTGCAGAATTGCATCCGATCCAATAAACTAAATATGTCTCAAATAGTTTCCTACTCTATGCTATTTTATTTTCCTTGTGACTCTGTTTTACCCTTGTGTTTCTTTTCTGAATAAAGTATTAGTATTAGTATTATTAAGGTCCAGAGTTGAGGGAGGGTGAAATCCCAAATTGGAGGACCAGAAAATTAAGTTGTGGACTATTATTAGCCGATTCTATTTTGTTGTACGAGCTTCTTGTGCTTGTACAAAGATCCCCGAAAAGGTCTTTGTATGAGCTAACAAATTCTTGTACCTATATCATATAAATAAATTTTTAAACATACACATTTTCGCATTCTATCAGTATGTGACAGTGTTTTTGTTCAATGTACCTTTGTATATACATGAACAAAGATGGTACCCAAAAGTCTTTGTACATTTTGTACACACAAATTTTTGGTTACTATAATATGGTACAGTAGCAATTTTAGTGTGGTAAAACAGGGTCATTTGACTTTTGATTGTATATTTTTTAGCTAATTTATGGGTTTCTAACGCCACAAATTACTAAAATTGTCATGAAACGTGCGCCAAGCGCCTAAAATTTGACATTTTTCCATTCTAAATACAAATTTTGCCATTTTAAAGATATATAGGACAGACAATATTTCATATTGGAGCGAAGCGCCGAAAAATTTCTGGAATTTTACACCTTTTTACAGTTTTTATCTTCCCAAAAATCTTTGTACATGTACAAAGATAGTCCTGAAAAGCCTTTGTACATCAGGAAAAATCTTTGGTGAATACAAAAAAATATTGTTTTGTACATGCAAATTTTGTATATTTTCAATATGGTACAGTAACGATTTCAGTGTGGTTGAACATAGTTTTTCGACCTTTAGTAGTGTATTTGGCTAATTTTGAAGTTTCTGAATATTTGACATTTTTCCATTTTCCATTCCAAGCGCAGTGTTACTTATTACAAGATTTAATTCGCATATTACAAGTTTTGTAATATTTCTGATTTTGTAGTACCTACAAGTTGTTTTAGCTTTCTCAGTCGAGTTTTATGTGTGAATTCCATCAAAGAGCTCATAAGAATTTTGGCACTTCGCGCTGAACTAATATTATCAACTGAATTCAGGCCGAATTATCACATTTAGAAGCACGGTCTTTTTGTATTCGGCGAAGATTTTGCTGATGCACAAAGAAGTTTCAGGACCGTCTTTGTATATGTACAAAGATTTTTGAATAACAAAAACTGTAAAGGGTGTAGAATTCCTTATTGCGAATTCTACCATTTTAAAGATTTTCAGGGGGTAAGTGGCTGCAAAAATGGAGCCGCTTACCCCCTTCCTGAAAATGGCTGGGGAATATAAAAGTGACTAGGGGTTTGGGCCTCCCCCTTCCACGCTTTGAATGCCCCGAACTTCCTTGAAAGCCAGAAAATATTTGACCAACCTCCCCCATTCTTTGGTGAAACCTGCGCATTTTTGGCTGTTTTTATGTGTTTTCACCATTTTTGATCTAGTTGCTAACCCCCTCCTCCTAAAAATGGCAGGGACCCCTACCCTAGATTTCCAGCCATTACACGTATACTGAGGGACCCTCATAAAATTTTAAGGGATTACATGCATGTTTTATAGTGATACTTTATCTGTTTACTCTAGCTCACATTCTAAAATAATATATCACTTTGTGAAATTCTAATAATTAGGTACACTTTTGCCATACTAAAAAATTAAGTACAAAAAATTCAAAAGGTTTTCTCAAAAATTGTCTGACAGTGACTTGTGTCTTGGACCCTGAGGAGGGTAATACCCCTACCCTCTTATGGGAATGTGTGATGTCTCATTTATTACATCCAATACCTATTGCATCCAATCGCTACAGCAGCAGTAGCAGTAGCAAAGACTCAAATGATATAGAGTGTGCTAATAGTAGCGACATAGACTTTATCGATGATTCAGACCATGAAACACTGGACTAAATTTGTTTCTTGTGACATAAATAGTAATAAAACTTGATATGAAAAGGCGCACCTAACTTTGCGCTTGCTATTTAATACTGAATGGAGCAGTCACTCATTATTTCTTTTCCTATGCCCACCCTAAGTAGTGCCATGCTGATAATATTTCCTTGTCTGACCCCGGCCGGGGCCGGGGATTTTTTCATCCCTGGTACCGCCCCAGCCCCAGCCAAAAAAGTTGCCCCAGCCGATCACTAATCTGAGCCATACTTGCAAAGTTGCAGGCAACTCTCGATTTGAGTGTTGGGTGGGACGATTAAACAGCTCGATCCAAGGACTTACACATTTGTCAGAAATAAATAATATGGGCTGAAATTACGGAAGGAAGCATAGCAATGAAGGAGAAAAAAGGCAGAGAAACCTGTTCGAAATTTTGAAAACTTAAATTTTCATTTTTTGCATGTTTTTTTGTTTGAATTGATAAGATATACGAAAATCTAAGTTTTGGCATCTATTATACTTAGGCTTAGGCTTAGTATATCTGAAAAAGGTGTTTTAAGCTGCTTAGGTCAAGGTCGCTCCCGCTTCATTTATTAGAATTTCTTAAGGGCGTATGTAAGTGCACTGCCTGTAAGCCTTGGCTTTACTTACATACCAACTAACTTATTTCGCGTCAATTTTGCATTTATTGACAATTCCTTTTTTAAAATTGCTCATTTGATAATTCTTTGCATTATTGTATTGGTATTTGTTGTAACATGTCTTGTCCATGTAATTCAGCCAATAAACTATTCTATTCTATTCTAGATGCTAAGATCGATGTATAGATGCTTAGGTCGATGTATAGATGCTTAGATTGAAGGTACATCGACCGGTCAATCGCCAATTTTTTTACTTATACTTATTCATACAATTCTTGGATGGCTAGTTATGCCGAATCGATCTGGGAAGTTTCCCGCATCAAAAAGTTTCGATGTCAACTCGGACTGTCTTGTTTATGCGAATCATGTTAGCGATGATGATCGTGGCTATTATGCGATTTTTGCGAACTTTGGGGTCATTTACAACTGTTTGAAAGTGGACGACAAAGATTTTAAGACGTTTTCAAAGCCAAATGTAATATTCTATTGTTTCCGTTGTACACCATTGGTTAAAAAATTCTTGCACGTTGAAAAACGACTGGATGTCCTTTCTTCTCAAATTACCGAACTTAATGCAAAATTTGATAAATTGCAAATAACTAATTCTTCAAATTTAT
The DNA here is from genome assembly GCA_036768485.1 of Mermis nigrescens. Lineage (NCBI taxonomy): Eukaryota > Metazoa > Nematoda > Enoplea > Mermithida > Mermithidae > Mermis > Mermis nigrescens. The sequence continues at coordinate 455,322 of JAVLUZ010000227.1, forward strand.
CCTGCAATATTCCCTCTATGATACGTGACGCTTTAGAAATCAAAAGTAAAAAAAATAATTTTGTTCTGTTCGGATTGAACGATTGCGGTTCTGAGTCAGCCGATTTGGCTGCTGTTCAAGATTTTGTTGCTAAACATATTAAATCTTCAGATGCTTTAGTCGCTAATGACATTACACGTGTTTTCCGGGATAGCCCACATGTTCAGGGCAAACCATGGTTTCTGAAGGTCGTCTGCACTGACAGCAAGAAGAAAAGATCACTCGTTATGCTCATCAACTGTGCTGGTCGAACAACCTTCGACAGTGATGGGAACAAGCGACGGTTATGGGCTCGGCCCGATCTGTCTTACCAGCAACGTGTCAAGGCACGTGAGTTGCAGTCTGAATTGCGCGATAGACGTTCTAAAAACGAGCAAAACTTATTTATCAATTATTATTCATTGTCTATAAAAAATTTTCTCAAGGCTCTGTTTGCGCATAGTAATATATAACATGAGGCTGGCTGCAAGGACTGCCATGTAACTAAATGTGCCTTGATCAATGCTAGAAGTTTAAAAAACAAATTGGATTTTCTCAAGAAAATTGAAATAGATTATGATTTGATGTTGTTTTTGTGAAACTTGGCTAAAAAGCGAAATTCCCGATTGTAATACTTTTAACACAAATTATTTTAACGTATCTCATAAAATGGATTCATGATTTTTTGACTAATCGTACTCAGAGTGTTAAGCTTGATAATACAGTCTCACTACCGGTAAATGTACATAGTGGTGTTCCACAGGGGAGTGTCCTGGGACGTGTTTTATTCTTACTTTACATTAATGATATTACAAACCTTTGCATTAGTGAAAAAACAAAAATTATGCTTTACGCGGATGATATTAAAATATATGCTAAATCAGTGGATTTTTTTCTTTTACAAAAACTTCTTACTGATATTATCAAATGGTCTGAGTTATGGCAATTACCCCTATCAGTATCTAAATGTCAAGTCCTTTACTTTGGTCATAATAATCCTCGCTTTGATTATTTTATAAATGATAAAAAACTTCTTCCTACTAATATTGGGGTTCGGGATTTATGTATTACTTTAAATGAAACTTTGAATTTTTCTCCTCATATAAAAAATATAGTCAAAAACGCTTACTTTCGATTATCACTTATTTTTCGATCATTTCAGATTAAGAATACAGAAGCATTAATTTGAGCTTTCAAGCAATCTTATTCGCCCCCTTTTAGAATTAAATACAACTATTTGGAATCCATATAAGAAATGTGATACAAAAAATATAGAAAAAGTTCAAAAATATTTTACCAAACGTATTCTTAAATTTAGTGATATACCATATGAACGTCGGCTTCAGATTTTAGAATTAGACTCTCTGGAATTTCGTAGAGTTGTTTTTGGATTTATCTATGATGTATAAAATTTTCAATGGACATATACAAATTGATCCTGATGATTTTTTCACACTTACACAGTCATCTAAAACTCGAGCTGTTAATAGCTTAAAACTTAAAGGTGAAAAATTTCGTTTAGATGTTAAAAAATACTCTTTTCCAAATAGAGTTCTATATCTATGGAATTCTCTCCCAGATGCGATTATTTGTTCTTCTTCGGCAAATATCTTTCAGACCAGGGTTAAAGATTACCTAAAGTCAAAAATTTCGGCTCCAACCAGTATGCTTTAATGTATCATGGAGCTTATTGCAGCCAGTGAAACTAGCGATGATTATTTATTCTTCGTATTTTGCCGTGTTTATGTGTATTTTACCTGTTTCATTGACTTTGCAATAAAATTTGTATTTGTATATTGTATATGCTTAGGTCGATGTATAGATGCTTAGGTCGATGTATAGATGCTTAGGTCGACGTAAATTGGGTATCTACATGTGATTCTACATTCAGCTGTTTGAATCCTTAAATACTTAGGTCGAGAAGATGCTTGCTTAGGTCGAGAAGAGGCTACTAAACGAAACCCACAGCTTTTTATTGATCATAGACTGATGAAATGTTTTTTCTGCGCCTTCTTTCAATATGTTCTAAGTACTGAACAAAAAAATCCGCTCTTCTGAAATTTATTTTTTAGTATTTTGAAAGTACCTTATTCTTAATTTACTCCCAAATTCGCTATTTCTATCTCATGTTTTAGTTAATTTCTGTTTGGCAGACGCTGAATAATAAATGGTTAACTTATTACATCGTTACTAATTTTAAGAAGCAGGCGGCGCAGCCGATTGGTTAATGTGTTGCGCTGTAGAGCGAGAAATTGGAGGATCAAAACCCGGCAAGTGAAAATCGTCTTCTCTATCGGAAAAAGCCTTGTTAATCGGAAAAAGCCTTGTTTATACCTTCTTTCTTCATGTTTATCTGTATAGTAAATAATGTTTTGTTTTTTATTCAGCTGCCCTAGACTACTTGCGTTTAAATAAAATCAAAATTGTAATTCGCAAAATTGAATACTTCTAGTGCTTGGAAATGCGAAGAAGCGGCAGAACTATTATAGTCTGATTATTCCAAACAGCCTATTCCTGCTTTACGGCTTATTACTGTAGCAGAATATTTTACGATTTTTCGTGGTTGCAGTTTATTAAATGCTCTTCATGTTAAGCAAACTACATTAAACATCAATAAGCAGAGTTTAATTTAAGTATAGTCTGTTTCATTTAACTTTGCGGTTTTTTTTAATTTATCTGCAAGAATCAGGCTACAAAAGTGGTTTAAAATTTTGATGCAGTGACTATGGCATGCGTCTCTATATGAGTCGGTCTGTAGAATATCTAAGTTAACGGACAAGTTTAAAGCAGTTTTGTGGTCACATTGAATTTTTCCAAAAGCCTCAAAGCTTAAGGAAACGGACTATAGCCGGTTACGAGAGCATAACTAAAAGGCCTATGCACTTATAGTCTGTTCCACACAACTTCGGTCATAAATTTTAAAACCATCTTCGACAATATGCTTACAGATTGCGATTATAGCAATGATCGGATATAGAATTATTGTAACCCCCGGCCTACTGTCGATGAAAATTCTTAGCTTTTATGCACGAAGTTATGTGAAACAGACTGTAAGTAAGAGGTTTCTGCGTGCGTTTTTGGTCTCTTCTCTGTGTCCTTCTAGATTCTGAAGGTTAAATTCAACTCCAGGCACATACATAGCTCTGATGGGGATGTGGGATCCGGCCTCCTCCCCAAAATCAGAAAAATCGGACTTTTTAAATGGTATTTCGTGCTATTTTTGGCCTTTTTGGGCTTTGTTTCCCACAAAATTTGTGTTGGTCCCCCCAAAATAGGACGACCAGCTACTTGCCTGTCGAGCTCAAATCGTTGAATGTAATATTTGCAATTTTTGATTTCTTTATCGAATTTTGGAAATTTTAAATGACTTATACGTGCGGATAAGTCTTATATTTTTTTCGTCACAGCTGCGTTAGAAGACGTCAGCATGCAACTTGGCGAAATGTGCTTTTTCTAAATTTCGACGCGTACCTCAGTCGAAAAAAGGACACGTGTTTTACGTTGCCTTTTGAAAGCGTGCGTTAGCTGTTAGCTGACGCGTTAGATCGACGTGCACTCAAACTCGTTATTCGAGCAGTCAGACGTTAAGTCGATGTGACGATTTCGAGACAAAATTTATCACGTAAAATTCGACAAAATGACGATAAATTTTCGTTTATTTATTGAGAAAAAACCGTGATGAAGCAAATTTCCGACATCGCCAAATGTAACGTAGTAGGGTTTCTGCTTATTAGTACTGTAGGTAATGTTCGTTTTCTTAATACGGTTTCTAGATTGTAAAACCCTAATTATCACCAAGTTTATTGGGTAAGAAACTAATAATGAATGACACGACTGAGATTCGAAAAAAGTGAGAGCCGAAGGACATATAAACCTCACAAAGACATGTATTAAAGTTATACAAAGGGGCGTGAACGACGAACATACATAAGTGCTAAAAATAGTTCACTAAAGTAGGTGCATGGTAGGGACATCACACTGCCTATCATCACGGCAAATGGGGAAGTTGAGCGAGCAAATCAGACATTGATTACTAGAGTGTGCTCATAATACTGATTGGGACGATCATTTACCTTAATGCTGTTTTTGCGACTAATAAGCATACGAATGAAACAAGTGTAGTTGCTTTTTAGTTAGTCTTTGGCCGTGTACCACAGCTACCCGTTGATTCTGCTTTGTCTTACAATTCACCAATGTATCTGTTTCATATGCATACAAATCATTTTGAACCTAAGCGTCATTTTACAGCAGCTTTAAATATCATTCATATGCGAATTGAAAATCCTCAACCGAAGTGTAAGCACTCATATATTGTTCATTCCCGTGACGTAAGCTATCATGTCGGAGATCTTGTATGGCTAAAGCCAGAAGATACTAAACGTGATGTACATATTGTCTAAGAAATTTAGACCTGTGAATAACGGTCCGTAGTTGATATCATGTATCCAAATTTATGGAAATGTCATTTAATGAACCAATACAAGTTGTTCATTTGAATCGCACTAAATTCCATGTCATTCAAAACTGGTTTGACTATACGTGTTCTTGGGGTGGGGGGTATTCACCATACCAGGGCGTGGGGGGTATGCACCCCCTGAGAAAGCGAAATACTCCCCTAGAATTCAATTTTTGAACCCTTTTTTTTTGTTTTTTTCGCAATTTTTTGATGTCAATGATCGATCGACGAGAAACGTTGAAAGATGGTGTTTTTTCGCCATACCATTATTCGTAAGGCCATTTTTGACCTTTGAAAAAATCTTGCACTCCCAGAACTTTGGTGCCGCCCACCTTTGGTTTTCACCCCTCGCAGAGTGGTAACTGACCCCCCCCCCGCAAAATCGCTGCGACCCCCATAGAATTATCGATTTTTTTGTAAAATTTGGTGAAAGTTGTAAAAAGTGTGCCTTTTTGCGCCCATTATTGCCGTTTTGTACCCATTTTTGGCTCAAAAATCTCTAATTTACGACGCTTCGCGATAAACTCTCATTTTTGACTACAGTTTGTTCAATTTTCTCAATTTTTAAATTTTTCCGAAAGTTTTTCTTAACTTTCTCATATTCTAGAAAGAACGGGCATTGTCTGAAACGCCAAAAAACAGTGTTTTTGACGTGTACCGATTGTTTTTTAGCCCAAAAAGGCACTTTTTAAAAAATTTCTGGGCTTGACCCCTCCTAGAATTCCTATGCTGTACACGTATGGTCCAGTCCCCTCCTTTTATATTCTTTTCCAAGCTTATTAGAGCATTTCTTGTTGCTAGTACCCTCCTTCACCTGCACTGTTTCAGTAAACTGTCAAAAAGCACACTTTATGTGTCGAACAATGTGGGCTACGTGATATCTCTTAAAGATCAGCATCATTATAGACAATGCAGACTTTGATTGAGTAAAAGCCTACATGAAATTTCTCTCGCAGCATTACAGAAATTGACAAGGTCAATTTTACAATCTCAACGCAACGGTGAAGATTTTTAAAAAACGATCTTTCAAAAATCTTTAGAAAAGAAAACACAAACCAGCATGAAGGCGCATCCTAATTGACGGACAGACAAAAATGTGTTTTTTACTCCAGGATTTTTGCACTTTGGATACAAATTTCTGAAGATACTGAGTTAATGACATGCTTCAATCGAAAATCGCTAAAAGTCGATTTATTGCATAACGTTACACGAAATACCTACTTAATTAGTTTTTGTCAGAAGTCTACTAAGTTTTCAATCAAATTTATTCGATTTCTACCAACGAAAATTATTCACAGACAGATCATGGCACCGCCTTTCGTTATTATCTTTTATACATATACACGACAAAAAAATGATTCGTAGCCGGGCGAAACGAAGCAACAAAAAAGCTGGATAATCAATAGCAGAAGTTATGAGTAATGCGTCGAAACGAAAAATCTAAATATACATACTCGCAGTAAACAATGTAACTCAACTGTTATTTCTGAATATCGAATTTTGGCTCGGGAAGAACAAAATTGAAATACGATTTTTCGACAGCTTCGATCGCACATGGATTTGGGGATCCGCTCTAGTTTTACACCGAGAAGTCTAGGCATGAGCTACATATGTATGCAGTGGTGGATCTAGGATTTTCCTACGGGGGCGGTACCCCTTAAGGGGGAGGCGGAACCCTGACTTGGGCGGAAAAAATTAGCCTTTTTAACCCGAAAATCGCTAAACATCGGTCAAAAAAAGCTTAATTTTGCGCACTTTTTGGGCCAATGGGGGGAAGGCGGCCGCCCCCCCCCCCTAAATCCGACCCTGTCTGTATGTAAGCCGAAAACTTTATGTACATTGAAGAATACACTATTTTCCGGCGTTTTTTATCATGCTTACATGTTTATTGACATTGAAAACATTAGAAATTTAGAGAATAAAATATTCTGATTGGATGAGTTCGCAAACTTCTCATAACTACGTCCACACTCGATTTTCAGGATTTTTAACGGTAATGAGCGCAGATTTACATACATATCAAGCTGATTCTAAATATTCCGTCCGCATCACATAGTTTTGCCAATGTTCGAAGCCTGTCTGTACTGATGGGTACTGTAAGCGTAGCCACCGCCGGCGCCCGGAGGTGGCATTCCGTAGTAAGGTCGGCCAAACTCATCCCGATTAGCCGGGCTTAAATCTGAAATTTAAAAAATAATTACTTATAATCATTAGGTCTCTGTATTAATATGTTTTGTGTACTTTTCACCATACCACAGGATTATACTGGAGCCAATTAAAGAATAACTTGCATAATTTAATGCAGCCACCTCCACATGGATTAATTTTATTAGATGCTATCGTTTGCTCCCTTACTAGAGTAAGCGGAACAGGGAGATTGAAGGTCTCTAAACTTGGAAAACCTTTCTAGTAAAATTTAAAAAAAATTAAAGCTGTACAAAAATGAGAATTTTTTTGTGAAAGCGCTGAAATCATTAATCAAATAAATTTCACAAATCCGCGATAAAACCAGACATCGTGAATTACGAAAGAATCATTTTATTTTAACGTTAATGCTAGCAACACTTCGCTGCCCCATTAAATGTCAGAGATGCAGCCAGGATTTTGATTTCATGGGGGGGGGCTCACACAAAAAATTTTCAAAACTACTTTTGCATTGAATGTTGGTAACGTTATGTACAGCAAAACTGAAACGAAAATTTTTGAAATTTTTATCATTTTCATGTTGAATTTACGGCCTATTTATTGACAAACGGAAATCATAAGTGACGCAAGCACTATGAAATTTACTAATTTTTCACCGCCCTTAACATTTTGTATATCTGTGAATACTATTAGTCTGATAGAGAAGAAAATTATCAAAGTTGTACAAAACAACTTTGACACTTCAAGCTTACAATAAAACTGCTAATTATAGTATGAAGATATTCTGACTGATTTAGGCTTTTAAAAGCAATGCTAAAAAGAAAGAATAGTAAGCAGCGGGACTGTGCGCCGGAAAATTTTGATCGCGCTATAAACTCGATTTATACCGCTTAAATCATGCAGAACAGACAAACTGATTCCGGAAGCGCCGGAAATTTTCAGAAACTCCTAACCCTTCTACCCTTTTTGCTCTACTAAAAATCTCTTTGTACAAGTACAACGAGATTTTACGGCTGGGGGACTAGGGTGGCGCGCTCAAGCGCTCCCCCAGCGAGGTCCGGGGCAGAGCCTGGAAAATTTTTGCAAAAAAAACAACTTTTTGTTAAATATGAACTCTCCTACATTGCACGAAACTTTGAGCTGAAATGCGTTTTTGGATCTCTATTAAGCATATAGCGCAGCTACATACTTAGCAGAGTTTGCAGGCCCATTTGTGGCCTTCTTATTAACAAGAATGTATGTCCTTGTATAGAAAGACAAACAAAGCAGAGAATAGACAAACTAGTGCGCAATCATTTTCGCACTTTTACTTGTTACGCTCAACAAGCACGAGCGGTTTCATTCAACGAACAAATAGTGCATCACTGAAGTGGTGTGAAATGCTGGATTATTATAGCTAATTCAAGCTTTTAAACTCATTGTCACATACATAGATAAGAATAAATAATAATGACACGGCGCGAAGCGCTGAGGAAATTTTGACCTTTTTGAACTCAATTGGCTGGACACAATTATTGCGCCAGAGAAATAAAACAAAATTTCTGAAAAAAATTTGGGGGAGCATATGCCCTCAATGCCCCCCTGGCTACGCCCTTGTTAAATGTCATAAATTATCTTAAAATCCAAGTGCCTTATTAATTATTATCTCATACTTACATATTTAGTCATTTCAAATATTACCGGTTTCTCTCGCTCATCTGGTATTATCCAGACGAGTAGTTTGGCAATGCCTGCACTTTTCGTTTATGTTTTTTGCCGCAGAAACTCAGCCTTACAATATATATCGAACGTTTTATGCAACAATAGGGAATAAATCATATCAGTAGCAGATTTGAGGGCTTAACATAGTTTAATATGCAATGATTATTTTGCCATCGACCAGTTTGTGAAATTTTCCCGGCGCTTCGCGTCAAATAAAATTTATTAGTTACATTATTATTTACTTTCTTGGCGGCCTAAAATCCATGTTTTTGTACTTTTCTCTTATTTTTAATAATGAATTCCAGAAATTTTCTACGCTTTACCCTAAATATTAGGCATGGACTCGAAATAGAATATATGAAACGGCGAAAAAACGCTATTATGTACGTGAATAGCGGATTTGTTGACCTATTTTTGACAGTTATTGAAAAAGTTGGGGTACCGGATCCCCTTCTGAAAATTCTCAATATCGTTAAGGAGCGCTAATCGGGACAAGTCCTTTGGAACGACTTATTTTTTTTCTTCATTTGACCGCCTGTATGACAATTAAAGAGCATTAAAAACAGGGCAAAAATTGTCTAAGCTTGGACACATTGTACGCAAACGCAAAAAGGTCGACGCTAAGTTGACCGCTCGGAAGATCACATGAACATTTTCGAAAGCGGTACGGTTTCTGCTTTCAGTTGCTTCACATCGAGTTACAAGCTTGTCGGTTTACACCATTAGGAAGAGCATCCATAATTTGAGTCTGGTAGGGTTGCTGTGAGTTCGCCCTCAACGATTGTGATCCACACGTGGGCGTGGGGTGGGTTTGGGGTATGCACCCCCGGAAGTTGAAATACCCCCCCCCCCGAAATCAAATACCCCCCAGAATTCAAATTTCGAATTTTTTTGCTTTTTGAGCGATTTTTTGATGCCATTGGATACAGCGGCTCAATTTTCAGAGTAGAACCTAAGCTGTGCGTCAAAAAAAGAAACAAAAGTAAAAAGTCAGATTATGAATACAGTGAGGTTTGGACGTCAATATCTCAAAGTCAATACCTGAATTTGATTGAAATTTTAGATTAAGGCCAATCAGATCATAGTCAAAAATGAGTGAAATTTTATCTAATCTTAATCCTTGTGTTTCGAAAAGTAAATGTATTTTCAACATTCGTTCAACTTTTTTCGTAGTTTACTCTGCTGAGTAAAAGTTTCATACCAACTGATAGCGCGTAAAAGGCATAAATAGATTTACCCTGCGGCACAGGACAGCCAAAGCGTTTTTTCGAATAAAGCATAGCCCTGATAGACTTTCAGAATCAGTTTGATTAAAAATTCGAAATCAGTGGCCTAGAATGCTTTTGAGTCAAAATATAGGAAGGACCTCGACATCCACTAAAGAATGCTTCGGGCATACATACAAAATTTGAAAATAATATTCTAGCAGAATAATTTTCAGAGACGTTCCAGCTTAACACGGATTCCCGTCTGACCCACGCTTAGACCTGATCTACCCCCAAATTCTGAGGGGTCTGCTGAGGAGGGCACAACTATCCTTCGACATTCTGCATCAAACGATGAGGTTTGAATTTTGGGATTTGAGTTCAACCTCTTATTTGGCCTTATGTCCATTTTCTCACCACTGGGAGCCCTTTGTTGAACGCGCGGAATAGTCGGCTCCCCCGGCTGATATGTATTATAGCCGCCCTGATTACTGTAATACATATCGCGACGTGTTGTGTGATAGCCGGCGGGGACGGGAGCCATCGTTGGTGGTGGGTAAACGCCACCTCCCTCCACCAAAATCGATTTATCACTCTGAAAAACACATTTTGTGAATACCCCCGCGTTATGCATTTTGCAGTCGGAGAATTCTTTCACATTATAGGTACTTGTGACTTTTCTTAAAAATAATTTTGTAAGAATTTATCATTAAAAACTGTCACTAGGCATACGTTGGGCATCCATAAATACAATAGTAGATTTCGATTGACGAAAATAATCGGAGGACACTAATAGTCAATCGAAAAGTAACCGACCTCCAAGTTTGTGCCATGACCAAAACGCTGTTTTTACTCTTAGTGCCAGTGTGATGAACTTATCCTAATTTTTAAAGATGTATCACTTCATTATAAACGATTTAAAGAGAGCTAAAATGAAGATATGCGAATTTTAGAGTCATAGATAGAATATAGCGAAAAAATCTTATTTAAACTGATATGGCTAGAGAATGCAGTTCTATAGTCTGTTCCATTCTAAACGGCCCATTTTCCTTTTACGAATTATTACTGTAGCAGAACTCTTTACAGTTTGCGTTGTCGCGGCAGATCGTAAGATGCGCCACATGCAAAGCACATTAAACAACAATTTGAGGACTTTAAAACAACCAGCCACTAAGGAAGCATAATTGAATAAGACATTTATGTCGTGAAAAAACTAAAGGAAGCAAGAAATCATTCATGCGGTGAAAAACGAATACAGTGATAAGACTTCGGCAAAAATGGGCCGTTTGGAATGAAACTTACTATAGCTTAACGTTAAAGGGATATGACCAGACATGCACATGTAGCCCAAAAAACTATGCTGTTTGATCCCCACAGACCGGCTGACCCTCCCAGATCGTCTATGCTGTGCATTTATGGATATGAAACTCATTTTAAATTTATAATATTAACTGCCACGTACCTATTCCATATTTTGTTTTTCTAAAGCTACATAAATTTTTAGCTGAAGGATGTAAAACTTTGCCAGAATATGAAAAAACATTGGATTCTACTTATTTTTGCGTTGCCAAATTTTACGGTTCGCGAGTATAATAAAATTGTACATGATCGCATCGTTTTTCAACAAAAAATCAAATTCGGGAGAATAATGAGGTAAAGACATGAAAAGCGATTCATAACCCATCCTTCCTTAGCCGCTTCGTTCTTTCGACTTATCGACGTGCAATTTTAAAGGGTTTATCAAATCCAAAGTAAATAGAAAGAGTCCTCGAATCAAAATATCTTATTATTTACGTTTTCAACGAAGCTGCAGCTAGAATTCGCCGAAAGGTTTCGCCCAATATCGTCAACGTTATTTGAAGTTTTAAAAATGAGGTGATCACTTGAAGTACCGTAAATAATTCAGTGAACGTAAAATTTGACAGCGTAAAACTTCGTATAGAATAAAGGTACCTAGTATACAATTTACCCCCAGCGCTTTTTAGCCGATCCATATAAGCTACAGTAACCAAACTTTACTAGGAGATAGCTATAAGCCTATTGTACTAATCTGGCAAAATTGATTAACTTACGGTGTAAACTTACTGCTTTACACTCACAGTTTACAACGTACTAACGGCACATAAAAATTGTAAACGATTCGGTGGGTTTCAAACAAAGCTGTACTTTGTAACTCAAACAGCATCCTACATTAAAAAAGTAAGATTAAAAAAAGTAAGTTTAAAGTAAGTTTAAAGTAAAGTAAAGTAAGTTTTTTTAAATTTTTTTAAAGCAGTAAGTTTACACCATAAGTTAACCAATTTTGCCAGATTAGTACAATAGGCTTAGAGCTATCTTCTTGTAAAGTTTGGCTACTGTAGCTTACATGGATCGGCTGAAAAACGCTGGGGGGGGTAAATTGTATACTAGACCCGAATAAAGCTCTATTGTTTTTTTCATATTCTCACGAAGTTTTATGTTTTTTGATTAAAAACTGATTCCATTATACAAAAACAAACCACAGAATAGATACGTGGCCTATTCTATTTATCTCATCAGCATCCAAAGAACAGCGAGTAAATGCTAACGCGACTATAATCGTATTAGGACTTAAACGTAAATAAAAAATGACGTAACGTGAATAAATTAATATAAATTTTTAGAGATATTATTCTAATAAAAGAAATTTTCAAATTCAAATTCAAGCAAACGCACAACACCAATTTTACGATATAAGTAATTTGCATGAGAAACAACGAAATACAAACAGAAGACTAATTATAGAATAAGTGTTGATTGAGAGAGATTCAAAAGTAAAAAGCTCTAGCAAGCACTAATAAGAACTAAAAAGTCGATAAAAATTTACGTTTTTATATCTTAATCGATAAAGAACAACAAGGATTAAAATATGTAGTAGACGAAATATAACAATATTTGTTAGACATAAGCTGAAGGAGTTCAGACCAGGTTGACATTGATTAATTCAATATCAGCAGAATCTATTAATTTTAATCTATCAATCCATCATTTTTTCATTTAGCGATGAAAAGTGTCCGAAATAACGAAAATATGTAAGCACACGCAAAACGTAAATGAAAATATAGGTAAAGAAGTAAAACAAAGTCAAGATAAAATTTAATAGTAAATCAGTATTTTAAAACATAAAAATATAGGGAACTTTTAATTTATCAATTAAGATGAGTTAAATATATTGAAGCATAAAATTAATGATATGTTGACGATATAAGCGCATGTTTTATGCATTACACGTGGTTCCGGTTCAAAAGGCGGAATGCCTCGAATTTTATTCAACATTTTTTGAAACTTTGCAATCATTATCAGCACCAACGAGATCTGAAAGAAAAAATCTCACGATTAGAGCAAAACAGGACAACAAACCACAATAAATATTGAGGGAAAGGAATAAACAAAAAAGAAAAACTCATAATGAAACAAATCTCCTTTTGTTTCAATTTTTGTCAGAATACGCATAGAAAAATTTTAAAAATGCGCAAATAAAAATTTGAAAAGTGTGGATATATAAATAAGATGTAAAAAATAAAATATCATGTCAAATGCGAGAATAAATAAAAATAAGCCAACTTAGTACAGATTGTCAGGATTATTAAAAATTAAACTTAGAAAGAGATTATGAAATGAAATCGGCTTAAATGGGTAAATCAATAAACGAAAAATCATTCCATCAAGCTTGTTTCCATCAGTGGAATTAAAATTTGTCATTTAAGTAGAACAATGGCAGAATACTGGACATCGTTTTCTCTTTTTCTGTCTAAATTAGCGCCTCATAGAGAGCAATAAGTTTTATAGCGTATTTTACTTTTTTATCATCAAGTTCAACGCATTCGAGAATAATTATTGCGTGCAGTACTGCGTACACAAAACGAGTTGACCTTGCGAACAAATGACCCATAAAAATAAAATGTTTTAGAAAGTACGACACAATCGTTACATAAAGTTTCTGACTTACGTGGAAAAATTGAAGGCCCAGAAAGAAAATTCCAGTCGCTATTGGTTTTATGATTTCGCTAGCATACTAAAAACGCAAAAAATGAAAATAATTAATAGCGATAATAATAATAATAATAACAATAATGTTAATAATAATAATAATAAAAATAATAATAATAATGATAATAATTATAATAATATTAATAATAATAATATTAATAATAAATACTAGAATAATAATAATAATCATCATTAGTAATATTATTATATTAATAATAAAAATTAAAATGATAAATAATAATCTTGTGCGCTTTACAACGCACACCTTGAAGATTTTATTATTTCTTTCTGTTCTATTTTACGCTGCTTCTTCTATTAAATTAGTTGAATTTGCATAGTAGCGTTTACTTTTATTTTATAGTCATTATTATACACGGAGAATGCATATTCTTATTTACTGATGTATTAACATATATGTAACGGCTCGAAAGTTGGAGTAGGGGGTCCCCGTCCATATTTAATCAGGATTGGGTTAATAATCTCTAATTTTTGGCCAAAAACGGCAAAATACGGACAAAAATTCGATTTTTTCCAAAAATCGGGGGAAGGGAGTTCAAAAATTTTCTGACTTTTGGAGGATGGGACGGGGAAGACCGACTTTAGGTGGAGGGATCCCTCATCTCCCTGTTACATGTATGAAGAACAATATTTTTATAATTTGAATCTGTATTTCGTCTTCACTAAGCAAATCCTCTTTTCGCTTTCCTATTTCATTTGTTCCATGTTTGAGCATGCCTTAGGCATAGGTGGGCGGCACCAAAATTCTGGGGGTGCAAGATTTTTCAGAGGACAAAAAATGGCCTTAAAAATTGTGGTATGGCGAAAAGCACACCATTTTTCAACGTTTCTCATCGAGCACTATCCATTGGCATCAAAAAATTGCGAAAAAAAAACAAAAAATTTAAACATTGAATTCTGGGAGTAATTTAATTTCTGGCGGGAAGGGGGTATTTTGGTTTCTGCTGGAGGGGTGCATACCCCCAAACCCCCACGCCCAGGTATGGCCTTAGGCCCTAGGATTTAGAAGCCGGACCCGGATGTGTACATATATATTCTAAACAAGCAAAGAAAAATGGACCGATGGAAAAAAGGAAAAATATACCAGGAATAGTGTATTATTAAAAACGTAGATAAAAGGAGGGGACTAGGAAAAAGTCACCTATGCGCGCAAAAAATCAGCAAAAACAAGATTTCCCTAAGCAACGCATAAGTAGCATTTTAGTTTTAGTCACGTTTTTTTGTATTCAGCAAAGACTTTCCCGATGTACAATGACTTTTCAAGACCGTCTTTGTACATAAACAAACATTTTTGGAGGACAAAAGCTGTGAAAAGGTGCAAAATCCCGCGCCGAAATAAGTAATTTTGCATGCCGTTGATCTTCAGAATTGTGTCATGGCAAAAATGAAAACATTAGTACGTGTCACTGAAATGCCGCAAATTAGAATGAAAAATTAAAAAAAATAAAATTTTCTAGAGATTCACTATTTATATAGTAAGGGATGCATAAAAATGATCAAAACACGCCGGTGTAAGCAGCAGAATGCAGTTCTCATACAGGGAGAACTTTATTAAACTAAGGACCCCTTGCACGAAATCGTTTGCCGCACAAAGAACGAATTTCCAAGACCAGTTTGGGCTACTCTTGGAAATGGTGGAGCGCGAAACAAAAACCGCATAATGCTGAAAACTAATAATCAATGAAAAAAGTGAAAAGATCTTTATTTTTATATATGATCATTAATTAGTCAAAGACGTAGCTGATTTTTTCACAAATTATTTTTCATAATTAGAATTAAAAGATAATGTAGTACGAGGAAAACGGAGCTATCCAAAGGAATAATTTAATTGCGTAATAGTGCTACAAAACTAAAGTTGAGAAGAGAAAATCAATAAAAATAATTTAAAAAAACTATTTATGTTTTGATTATTGTGTTGATTGATTACGCGATCGATTTATGCCTCAGCCCCCTTAATGATAAAAGTTCTCTGTGCATATCTGTATTATTGCTTTAATTTTCAACTCGTACTTCGCTTATATTGTAGAACTTTTGATTCTATTTATTTATTTCCAAAAGTTTAAAAGTATCTTCGTTATTCATTATTTTCTTTTATTATTTTTTATTCAAGTCCTTAGTTAAACTTATAATTTAATTCATATTTTTGATTTCATAATTGAATTTTCAATTTATACATTAGAGAGAGACCGTGTTTATTCATATTGATCGTTTTGTTCCTTTTTATTGCAGCTAAAAAAAGACAAATTTTTTGTTCATCACTTACATGAGCGTAAACAAAAATCAATATGCACGAAATCGTGCCTCGTATAATGTCCAGAATCATAAAACCAATCCAAGGCAGCAGAAGATAAGGTATATTCTGTAAACATTCAAAAAGTCAAATAAATAAATAAAGCAAAAACGAATAAGCGATCCAATCTCTTACCAAACATAATGCGACGAATATCAAGGCAGCCGATATTAATATCAGTATAAACAGGATAATATTAATCACAAGCACCGGGTATCGAACTAAAATCAAGCATTCAAAGAGAAGAAATTTCTAAGGTTTAAAAAACCCAGAAATTGCATGAGCTTTTGTGTATAATAATCAGGCACGTATAAATTTTGAAAAAATTGAAAATTCATAAAGCTTTATAGTTCATTTTTTTATATATTTTCTATATTTTTATATTCATTTTTTATATTCATTTTCATTTTTTATTCATTTTCATTTTTTATTCATTTTTTTATATTTCTTACATAGCTCATTTTTCTAGCTAATAAGCCTAAACTTTTAGGCACATTTCCGGATTTGCTCTTTCATTTGAATCTTGTTTTTTAACTAGCCCATGTTTAAGTAATGATGATATGATGGATGACTGAGTTCATATTTCCTGTCGCTTCACAGAGAATTATTTTCTTTCTGTATTGTTTTCTTCGTTTAATGCACACAAAATTTTTCAGTTTTGTTTTTCTCCTTATTGTCAAGATTCCTGACTTAAAAATTCTCGCGCCCTAAGCCAGAAGACCAACAACGTGTCAGATAATCATTGCAACATATGAGCGAGGGGATTATAGGGTTTAAACTTACTCTACCTCCGCTGACAAGCAGAATTTTATTTTCTGAGACCTTTCGTTTTTTTCTTAATTTCTTGATACCAATAGGCTTCGTGATATTAGGTGGTAAATAGTTTTGTCGCGCTAATCTCATTAAATTCTTTTAATCCTTAAAATTTTGAAAGCTTTTAAAATTTTGTAAATTTCCGATAACCCAGATCCACATAATTTCTGGATCCGAAAGAATTTACGCCCAGGGGTGATATCTTAGTCTTAATTTGTTTTATTGTTAGTTTTGTATTCCACTTATTCTTCATTCTAGGTAACTCAACTATGCTGGTAATTGAATTTTAGAAGCTTAGGAAACATGTATGTTGATATTTGTATTATTTTTATTCAAAGTTTTGTTTATATTCGTCATGTTTTACTCTTTTTTAAATAAAGGCACATAAGATTTAAGTCTGACGATTTAAAAAATTGACCGTTGAAAAATAAATAAGCGCAATTATACTTTCAAGCAAATGAAGCCGTTTTCCTTACGATAAGCAAACGAGAATCTGCCGGATGGAGTCGAAAAGAAGCGTAACCACAATAAGGAATAATGATAAAAAACTTGCAAAATTTTTTACTCAAGCATTGTAGGAATATTGGACTAAGCTCGAAAAACACATTTCTAAGTTTAAGATATGAAATAATTATCAATCATACCAAATTAATAAAGGTAGGTAAAACATATTATATTTGCAAAAACTAAACACTGATATGTTATCAAAACTGTCAAAGGTCAATTTCGCACCTCCAGTAAATTTAAGCTCCTCGGTGTACCAACCAAGCGTACAAAAATAAGGATCGATGGTCACAACTGTGAATTCGCTCGTCCGAAAAGAGTAGCCTGGCCCGCAGCTTTCCGCCGGATCTTGAACCCCATTTATGCTTCTCGATAAGCTGTATGATGCCAAGCCCAGGAAAACTGCGTACAAAATCTGCGCGGAAATAAAATACTTATACCGTTTTTATACCCCGCAGCCAATCAAATAAGGCATGTGGCAATGTGTTTCATTATCTATCATGTATTAAAAATGAAAAAAATATACTCAAAAGTTAAAGACAATATGAATTTATTAGTGAAATTCGTTATCGGTATAATTGTGAGAAATAGATTAATTATCGGAAATAAAATTTAATGTAAAAATAATAAAAATTATCAAAAATTACAAAAAATGAAAATAGAAGAATGAAAAATAATAATGCAATCAAAAAACCTGATTGTTCTGATAATGTATACTAAATTGCATATACGAGTATAAATTCTCAACAGGTATGTAATGGAACATTGAAAATTAAGGTTAAAAAAATCGCTCAAAGAGAAAACGATAACAAATAAGCTTCATGGCTTGGACTCAATAAAGTCAGGAATTTATTTGGGAGTCTATAAGCGATCAATAGGGACACAATTCATTCGTCTTCAACGATCCTCAACTTAATTCAAAAAATTGAGGAAATAATTCCACAAGCTATATTCTTCAGTGTAAAATTGTTCTAAAGTATATGCACACTTTCACTCTCAATTGCGCCTCGACCTGCTCTCTCGTCCTGCAATATGAATTATTAAAAAAATGTAATCGTAAAAGATAACAGACATTTACCCGTAACCATTCGCTTTTTGGAGGATAGAAATAAACTTTTGAATTTAAAGATTACTAAAGACAAAATAGCTTTATGATAGGTAAAGTGTAGAAGTATTATTCTAGAGAATGAAGAAATTATCTTAAAAGTTTAAGAACTCGCTGTCATTAGGCCTACTCAGGTTTTCACTCTACTTTTTCTTCAAATTTATTCTTCTCAAACAGAAAAGAAATAAATTCTAAATTTTGAGAGCGAGAATTAAAATTTAACTTGTGTTGTACGAAACTTACGATTGTGTCCCGATTCTCCGACCGCCCCGATTCTCCGACCATCCCGATATCCCGACCGTCCCGATTGTCCGACCATCCCGATTCTCCGACCGTCCCGATTTTCCGACCGTCCCGATTCTCCGACTTTCCCGATTCTCCGACCGTCCCGATTCTCCGACTTTCCCGCTTCTCCGACCGTCCCGATTCTCCGCCTAATGCTAAAAGAGTTTTTTTTTAATTTGCGAGAATCTCGTTTCTCCGACCGTCCCGATTCTCCACTCCGTCCGGATTCTCCGACCATCCTGATTCTCCGACCGTGGTAAGATTTGACAAGTTTTGACTACGACTGCATTGCACGATTTATAATGCAGTACCTACGAACGCATCCCACGCATGTACATAACATGCATATATGTTTTGCGTACAGATATGTACATACATATATACTTATTCAATCGACCACTTATATAGGTACATGGATACCTATTTATTCGATTAACCAGCGTAACGAATACGATGAAACTCTGCTCTGACTTATAAAAATAGAAACAAAAAAATGGAAAATGCAAATTAGACAAAAATATTTAGCGTCGTTTTCAAGACGTGTGACATACAAAGGTAGGTATATAACTGCATTAATACTAAAAGTCTGAGCTAGGCAAGGAGATATACTTTGATGTAACTTCTGTTTATTCTCTTTTTAAAGTCAAAATGAAACGAATAATTGTAATGTCAGACAAAAAAAATACTTTCAATTTTACTGAATGACAAAAATAATACGTTGTGAGAAAAATCCGTAAAATTACATAAAAATTCTATCTCTAAATAAGTCCTTTATTACATGTTTGTGCAACCTTTATTCAGCAGTTGATTGACATGTGGTTTATGCCACCTGTCATATTTGAATCTGTAGTAGGAGAATCGGGACGGATGGAGAATCGGGACGGTCGGAGAATCGAGACAGTCGGAGGATCGGGATGGTCGGAGAATCGGGACAGGCGGAGAATCTGGACGGTCGGAGAAACGAGATTTTCGCGAATCTTAAAATAACCTCTCTTAGCATTAGGCGGAGAATCGGGACGGTCGGGGAATCGGGAAAGTCGGAGAATCGGGACGGTCGGAGAATCGGGACAGAGCGTATTAATAGCTTCAAAATTCTCGATTTATCCAATTCGAGCTTCTTATGATAAGATAAGGCGACGCACTTAATTTTATTAACAACAGAAATAAAATAATTTTTGATTGAAACTTATTGTGCTGACCATGTGTTTTAGTGCTGCAGCATATCACAGAGAACTAAATAGCCAGCAAACACGTAAGCACTCCCATAGTTTAGGTGGAAGTAATCGGCCTTTTTTAGACGGATACATGATATCCAATTTGTTCAAAATCACCAGAAAGCATATAAAATCATAGAAAATCAATTTTTACCCAATACTTAAGAGAGGGGACAGGAAGCATTAAATGTGCGGCTTGACCTCTTTATAAGGGAGTGGATAGTTAGAGACGTTTGAAAGTCAGGATCGTCTTAAGCTAGTGTAGAAGCTATACAGCATATTTTTTTTAATCCACTAGTCAATTTGAAGAGTTTTGTAAACAAATTTGATTTTGCAATTATTTTTGCCTTTAATTTTCTTATTTTCTTCAGAAGATTTCCAATTTTCCAATTTTCGAGATAAACCCCAGACTAAACTCTACGTGCAAGTCTGGTAGAAAGTCGCTAATTGTATCAGAGCGAAACCAAGTTGTATAACAATCTCCTCAATCTTCACTAATACTTACATATATAGGGTGGCCCAAAAAAGTTACACCCCGATGTTACATCGTAACATCAGCTTATTGAAAACCTGGAAAAAAATTTGGCCCAGCTGTCGGCTTTCCTTGTGTGTAACAGTGACTACTTTAAATTTCATTTTAACATTGCTTCAGTCCCAACGTTAATGGATTGCATCATATCTCTGTGTTTATACGAAGGTACTCGATTTTGACAGCATCTTTAAAAAACATCAATAAGTTGTTTAAAACCCAGAGTAATTATCCTACTAGGTGCAAAAAACAGCAAGATATCGTCAAAAGGGTGAGCTAATGAATGACAGGACCGAACAAGCATTGGGCGTTTGAAATATTAGGATAGTTTGTAAACAAACCGCTAATGGCTGGCCAAATTGCAAATGATTTCATAATTATTGGTTTATATTAGCTGATTTTGTTATGTGTAACGCCAGGATATTAGCCTTTTCGGGTCATTTTGCACTGTGAAAAATAGTAGGCTTAGAACCCTGTTATTAAATTATTAAATTATTAAGCCCTATTATATTATAACCCTATTACGAATGCGTCTCCGAAAATGAAAAATTCAGAAAACAAAAAAATTGTACCAAAGTATAAACAGCGATTAGAATAGCGGCGATAGTAAGGCTGCAACAGCAACAATATCGAATGTGAACTTCGACCTTCGTCATTTTCCTTGTAAAGCTACAATCGATGAAATCGAATTTGAATAAAATTTAAACCTGGCAATTACGGCAGTGAGAAGTCCTTATGACGTCATCTGTTAACTATTTACACGAGCATTCGATTACGTGCGTGTATATAATACCGCAGGAAACGAAGACTACAAAAGATTACGAATAGTTTGTCAACTTTGGAGTATATAGTCAGGAACGTTAAACAGTGTGTTCGGAATTCGAACACCTGTGTCTAAAGTTTTAAATGATTCACATTGGGCAATAAAAAGTCACCAGGTTGTAAAACTTGTCCACATAGTGAATAGATTCATCAGAGGACGCAAATTATGTATGTATTTTGCAGCGTCACAAATACAGGTTCTTCGCATCGAGCCCTAACAATTTTAACCTAATATAACGCGCCTAATGCGATGCGTATTACGTTGTACGCCTAAAAGAAAACTGCGGAACATTAACTTTACAAGTCTGCCAAAATATGCACACAGAACAGTGATAAAAATTAAAAATTCGACTATATTGCTCGGTTTTTGACCGACAAGAAACTCGTTCCTTACGTAGCGAGACTATTCCACTTTTGTGCATATTCGAATTAATACAGCAACGCGAAGGCAGCAAGGCTGAAAATCAATTGGAAAAAAGATGAACCGTATCTTGATTTTGCCATAAAGTTTGAATAGAAGGAAACTGGATTCGCTGGGTGTACGAACTAATATGAAAACGGCAAAACTCTGAACGCGTAATTACGATTACGCGCATTACTGTTTGGATGGTGAGAAATTTGGGAGAAAAACTGGATGCGGACTATGGAGGAGTAAATTTGGGCTACACGTCAAAATGATAGGTGTGACAAATTAAGATCGGCTAAATATTTTATTAATTAATTTATTTGTGTCATGATACTTCCTCCACTGAAATTTTCGGATCCTGCTGCACTGAATTCTTCTGTGCATAATTGTAAAATTTTAGGAATTTTTCGAAAAAAACGACTTTAGCTGTGAAGTAAGACCCATAAGGGTCCATAAATTACAAATTATTCTAGATTACCAAAGTAAAAGGCTGATAATTGTCATTTATTGCTGTAAAACCAGATGAAAGTGTAAATCAAGGGCAAAAAGAAATGTAATCTCAGGATTTATATATGAATAAGAATTTCAGCAATTTTAAAAGCCAGCGAAGCAACCCCGAACACAATCAATTTGCGGATTTAGGGTAAGAGTTTTTCTAATTTTTCACGAAACAGTTAAATCTAATAAGTGGTATTAAGAATCCTCAAGGTTTAGTGAAATGAACTTGGAAAAACAAATTATGCAGGTCAGGAAGTACCTATGCGTACATGTAAGTAAGTGCACACATTTAAAGTCTGTTTCACAAAAGCTCGGTCAGAAATCTGGAAACTATCTCCGAAAGCTGACAGATTACGATTATTGTATTGATCTGATGTATAATTATCGTAGCCCTCGGCTACCTGTCGATGAAAAATTATTCTTAAAATTTATGCACGAAGTTATGTGAAACAGACTATAGTCGTACGCTACCTACAAAGTCAAATCCAGAAACAAGGATTCGGCAAACCTTCTATTGTAACAACATCCATGTCGCGTGAAACTTGCACAGCGCGTATTAACAGAGCATGCTTTTTAAACTACTGCATAATACAAGTCGATAACGCTTCTGACTTGATTCTAAGCAGTGTATGTACATATAAAAAACATCTTTTCAAAATTCTCATTAACAATAGCTTTATAGACTATGCTGTGTCATGCTTATGACTAATGTCGCGCTTGTGAATAGAGTCGCTCAAGTACTTTACCTACATACTCGAATTTTCACCCTGTCTATTTACGACTAGCAAAGAAAAATGCTCCGATGGAATAAAAAGGACAAATATACTTGGAATAGCGGATTATTAAAGACATTAAAAAGGGGCACGCCGTTTTCACACAAACCGAAAAATTTGGTGCATTTATGCTTATAACTTTTGATCCATGACACTTATAAAAAACTTAAGTACTATAAATAATTTTCATTCAGAGAGCTTTCATAAAAAATAATACAAATTATATTATGCCATGAAACTACAGTATAGCTGCAGGCCAGAGCAAGTATACCTCCTCACCAACGAGTAGCGGTCAAGGGCGCGGTCATTTTGGCGCGGCCGTTTTGGCGCACTCGTTTTGGCGACATTTTGGCGCAGGACTGCTTTGGCGCGGTCATTTTGGCGCATCCGTTTTGCCGGGGTATGTGCCGAGTGCGCTACCTGGTTCGAGTGCGCTGCCAGGTCCGAGAGTGCTGCTGAGGTCAGGTGAGCTGCTTTAGTCGAGTGCGCTGATAGGGCGGAGTGCGCTGCCAAATATATATTTAAAAAAATAATATATTAGATTAGCCAAATATATATTAGATTACTGAAAAACGATGTTTTTCCAGTAGACTACTTATGTAAACAGTATTTATGTACCTGCTTCTGTTGACGAACCTTCAAAAGAAAGGAGTAAGTCGATCAATAAAACGAGTGTAAAACAGGTGACCGCACAAAGATCATGCACTAATTACCTCATTTCAGTCCGATAAAGTTCATTGTCTTTTTTAATTCGTACAAAACGACACCTATGTATCAGTAATATTAGAAGTTTTGATTAATTGATTGATGATTAAATGATGGATTTCGGGCAAGCCGATTACTTTCTAAATTATGAGCTGGAAAAGTCATTGATAAAATATAGTTCGATAATAAATCCTTAAAAATTTTACCAATATCGTCAAAAAGCTACGAAAATATTGTCCTCTGGTGAATTGAACGAGTATTGGAATCGTATCACGTGTGAAAAATTATTGAAAAACGATGGTCGTGAACAGGGTGAATCCTATTCTATTATTACGGTTCAGAACAACCGTTTTTTACGTAATCCGGACATTGGGCATCACTCACGCTGTCCCGGTTACGTTTGTCTGTATGTATGTACATACATACCTACTTATCTCTGTGTACAAATTCTCAAATTAAAAGTGTTGGCGGAATACAATAATAGATATCTAAGCTAAATGCAGCATTGGAATAACATAAGTACATATTTCTTACTAACAATAAGGCTGCCTAGAATAAGGTACAACTATGTATGTAAAGCTTGGGAATTCTTATGGATTGGTCTGAAAAATTCTTTTTTGCTGGAATCAGCCATGTTGGGGTTTTGAGATTCCTTCAAATCTCCTCAAAAACGCTTTTGGATTCCACTGTGATCAATTGTACCTACTCAGAGACAAAGTGGTAGGAAAAACGATGTACCTACTTACGTACTTAGGTAACTATAGTCTGTTTCATATAATTTTGTGCATGAATTATAAGAATTTTCAGTGACAGTAAGCCGTGGGTTACGATAATTATATATCAGATTGATGCTATAATCGCAATCTGTCAGCTTATTGTAGATAGTTTTAAAATTTATGAACGAAGTTGTGTGAAACAGACTATACATGCTGTTTATTTGGCAGCGCACTTGGCTCTGTCAGCGCACTCGACTATGGCAGCGCACTCGGATTGGGCCTCGCCACCGCAAAGGCAAGGTGCGCTGCCGCCCAAGAGGCGCTGCAAGCTGCGTCATCAACGCAAATTGTGTCGCAAGACGTGCCACCAGCTGCATTAAATTTGTCGTTACAGCATACTGGTGCTTGCTTTAATGCACCTATGCCTATGACCAGTATATCAAATACTGTCGTGCACGCACAGCCACATAGTAACCAAAATATACCGTTGGATGCGGACCTTGCACTTCCTCCGCACATGCAAGCTATGCGTGAACAAGCAGCAGCCCAACAAAACGCAGAGCAGCAAAATTGCTCGCATTATATGTCACATTTCTTCCGAATGATGGAAAACTTGAGCTGTGACGCACCATGCTATATTGTCCCTGACATTTTGCACAATTTGCGCACCTATTTGGGCGAAATTGAAGGATCACGTCTGTATGACAAGCTGCTAGAAATCGCACAAGTGCATTTCAATAACGTTTATGCAGCTCAATTGAGTTATGCGTCCACGGCTGACACACCTCAATGTCCCTTAATTTGGACAACCATTGCGCAACCCACGACAGATGTTGAACATGGGCCATCGCCACATTTCATTACACAGCCGAGCGTTTTCCAACACTTGTTTTTTCCAGACGAGTATTTTGTGCGCAACCGTTTTTTCATCACCAACCGGAATGATGCTATATGAAGTCCCGTTGGAATGCTTGGTCATTCACCAACACCTCGAACCACTGAGCATTGTGAACAAAAACCAAGCTTTGAACATCCGACCAGAAGTTTTGCCGCACCGAGTGCGCCCAGCACTGGACCATTTAGCACCATTGCTGGTCTCTATGCGCCGAATGATCAATGTTTTTGATAATTTTTGACAATTTCAAACCGAATACAAATCGGAATATCGGTTCATGCCAATCTTTTCATCAATAGATGTCATACACGCGCAAGTGCTGTTGGAATTCTTGGAACAAAGGTTCCACTTTTTCGCTTTTGCCTACGGCAGCACCGCTATAGCCTGGCATATGGTTGAACAGCTGTGTCGCATGTTGCGTGTAGCCTTCCTCGGCCCCTCTTACATGCCAACGCCAATTGATGCTTTTCCGGAATTCCCGGAATTGGCTGAGCGAATTGAAAATCAGGCCAAACACAGCACAATCCGAACCATTTGGCTACAAAGCAATCCGCCAATTGCTGTTCCCATGCAATTCAATCGATTTAAAAATCGCCAGAAATTGGCTTTTTACCTAAAACACCGTTTGCCAGTGGAATTAGAAAAAATCCGCAAGGAGAGACAACAGGCCTCTTCGCAAGATTGTGGGTCTACGGCAAACCTTGTAAGGCCCAAAGTTGATCTGTCTGTACCAGCACAAATCAAAATGTGAAAAGCGCGCAGGGTTATTGAACAGCATGAAAGAGAAACTCTCGCTACCAAACTTACGAGGCATGTGATGCGCTTGCGTCACACCGGTTTGCTTACAATTGCCTCAGACATTTGTCAAATGCCGGAAGACGAACATCGTAGGCAAGTAAACGAATTTTACAATACAAAATCTGAACACACAATGCGTCGTTTTAAAAAATTTGGAAAAAGAACACGTAAAAAGGCTTGTTCACGTGGAAGTCCATGCAAAATTGCAAGCTCGTGCTAGCCAAAGGGGCCATAGGCGGCAAGATCCGCAATTGTCCCAGCAATCGCACGTTCAATTGCAACTGCGTTCACAATCACAATCACAGGCACAATCAAAAGCACAAATAAAACCATATGCACAAACACGATTGCGGCCGCAAACCTAACCGCGGCAAAAGCAATATTGGTTATCGCGCTCGCATTCCGAGACGTATTTACAGGCAGATGCTGGTCATATGTCGCACTCGTGACAGCAGCAGCCTCACAAATACCATCAACAATCACACCCAAACCATGGAACTCATCAGGGTCGGTCTCAATTGTGCCAACGTCAACAACAGGATCAATTGTACTATTCACCATCGCACCAGAGACAACCAGCCACCGAGGGTTATTCACAACCACCACCTTGACAAGAGCCATTATTGCCCCAACCGTTGCCCGCTACTCAGCCAAAGGAGCGGTCACGCGATACGTCTTGCGAACAATCTTATGGATTCAATCCGGAACCATATTCTATGCCGGTTCCGCCGAAACTGTGTCATTATGCGGATGACTACAACAACGACGACAACAAAGATGACAATCGACCTATCGATCCTCATTGTAGTTTGCGTCAACATGTGTATGGATGTAGGGTATCGCCATATCGGGAGAGAGAGCATTCGAATACGCGTCGCCAAAACGGAATTGGATTGCGAATATTTCCAACATTGCCACGGTAAATCGTGTGGCTCGAAAGGCAATTAAGGCCCTGCTATACTTTGCTGCGTGGCGCCGTGTGGCGCCACGTGGCAAAGTAGCTGCTATACTTCCAACGCGGCGCCACGCCAGCGCCACACAGAGCGCCGCGCGGCGCTCGCGTGGCGCCGCGTGACATGGGTTGTGCTGCTATACTTCCACGCGGCGCCAGCGCGGCAGAAAAAAATTTCATTGATGTTGTAACTGTAGTAAAACAGCAAAAAAGTAAACCATGTGTAAACTGTATACTGTATTCTGTGTCAAGAAAACAAGTGAAAAGAGTATAGGTCAACGATTGTGCACATTAAAAACTGAACTCATTTTCGGTTTCAGCATCATGAAAACAAGGTTTGAAAGGCATAGAGACTAGTGATGTAAAAGATCATCTGGATCTGATCTTTTTATCCAGATTCAGATCCAGATAATCTGGATCTGGATCTTGTTATTTTCTGATCTGGTCATCTGATCTGGATCTGTATCTGTTTAGTCAAGATATATCTGGTTAAACAGATCAGGAAGTTATTTTTCAGCGATGGTATCCTTTCTGTTTTACGATTTAATGTAGATAGGTCAGCCTTACATGCACGTGGGGGGGGCGTCTGCTGGAGGTTTTGACCTTTGACCCCCAGTTCCGTGCTACCCCCCTCAGAATGGCCAAAAAGTGCTGCTGACCCCCCATAATTTTTTTGTTTTTAGAAAAATTTTTAAAGCTCTGCAGAAAAGTAACTTAAGTGATAAAAATGTATTAAAGGTTGTTTTTTCACATAAATGATCATCAGAATTGACCTTTGAGAGACTTTTTTGCCTAAAAATGGGGAAATTTTGAATTTTTTTTGTCATTTTTAGGACGTCGGAACAGATTGAAAGACACCAATTAAAAAAATATTACCTTGTTTAAAATTAACCAACATTTTATTTAAATTTGAATTATTTGTTGATTAAAATTGTTGTTGATGTCTGTGAGACAGAAAGGAACTTTCAAATAGTACGATAAGTATTCATGAGTGATTATAATTTTAGCAGCAATGTTTAAAAAAATTGCATTCGTAATTTGGATTAATGTCGTTTTTGTAAAAAGCAGACTACACTGTCTTTTAGTTGACTCAAGAGTCTAAACTTGTGAGCTTTTACTTTTTAGACAATTTTTACTGATATCATTTTTATGTAAAAGCTCTAAAATGCAAATTTTCCTCGGCTCTGCCCCAGACCCCTCTGGGGGGCTGTTATATTAGTCCCGTCACCCGAGACCCCCCAATCACATGGGTTTGGGCGTTTTATGCCTTCCTTTTTAGCAATACAAATTGCTGCACAAAACATATTTTTATCTGGATCTGGATCTTTTTAAATTTTGATCTGGCAAAACGATCTGAATCTGGATCTGGTTATTTTCTGATCTGGATCTGGATCTGCCAGAAAATCTGAACCCGATCTTTATCTGGATCTGGATCTGGGTAAAAATCTGGATCTTTTACATCACTAATAGAGACACACATTTTTGCACACAGACATCTTAAAAATCGATTTTATATTCAATTTTCACGCTTTCCACGTATGCATAAACATCAGTACATCATAAAAAATGCTAAAATCAAGCTTTCCCTCATAAATAAATGGTAAATATAGGCCGCCGCGTCCAATCGCGTGGCAAAAGTTTGAACAGTGTTCAAACTTCAATTTATCTGCCACGCGGCGCCCGGCGCTGGCGCCGCGAAGGCGATTGCTGCTATACTTCCACGCAGCGCCGCGCGGTGCCAGCGCAGTGCCACGCGCGGTGCCGCTGCGGATGCCGTGCAGTGCAGCGCGGTGCCGTGCGGCTACCACGCGGCGCCATGCAGCGCCGCGTTTGGAAGTATAGCAGCACATTTTGTCAACGCGGCGCCGCGCGGCGGCGAAGTATAGCAGGGCCTTTATTCGGATTGCTATTGAACTTTGAAGTTCTACATATAAACTCTGCAATAGGCGTCGACTCGACCAGCAGCTTTTCGTTTTTCGCTTTTTCCTGATGTGGATTCCAGGACTTTTTTGCAATACGGTATTTTTTCTTGTTGTTTGACATTTTTTGCATCCAAATATTGCTGTAATTTCTTGATTTTTGGTGCTTATTTTTCTTGTCAGTATCACATAATTACATTCCTCATTTTAAATTTACCTCGTATTTTAAACTTAACTATGTCTCTAATTTTTTGCTCATGCATAATCTTGCCTCTTAATCTCATGTCTTAAATTTTTGCTCAAATTACGATATTACTATTAACATATCTTAATTCGTT
The DNA here is from genome assembly GCA_036768485.1 of Mermis nigrescens. Lineage (NCBI taxonomy): Eukaryota > Metazoa > Nematoda > Enoplea > Mermithida > Mermithidae > Mermis > Mermis nigrescens. The sequence continues at coordinate 484,435 of JAVLUZ010000227.1, forward strand.
AACGGACAAGGGTTTTTACACCTAATCTAAAAATCTTTTTCAACTCAAAAAATTTCCTTCCCCGAGAACTGAAGGGAGGCAAGGCGCCGGAGTGCGTGTAAAATGGTGCGACTTCGGGCGCAAGAACTTCGTGGTAAAAGAAAGGAAGAGTTGCTCAAGCAAGTTGTTGAGCTGAAGCAAGAATTTGCTTCGTTGAGAGTGTTCCTGAATGCGAATGAAACCATGCATTGGCGTTATTGATATTGCTATCGTTATTTTTATTTCTGTTTTATGTTTGCTCAGGATGAGGCATTGCGGATGCCAGTTTGTTACTTGTAGTAGCCCCCGAAAAAATTCTCCACCATGTGTCAAATTTTTTTCTATATGTGGGGGAGTGTAACTATGAGAGTTAGATGTGGCGAACTAGTTTTAGCAGTTCGCGGAAGCCATGCCAAAAACAGCTTGGTTCTGTATCGGTTAACATAGCCAAAAACGAGTAGCCATTGCGCGATGTGTGTACTCGTGGCTATGCCTTCAGTTTCTCATATATTCCCCAATTTTCATTATAAAAATCAATAAGATACTTGTCTGGTAAAATAGAATTAAGTATATGCTAATAGTATTGTTTTACTTATTATCGTATCATCATAAAAGACTCGATTTGAGAGTTTTCTTGTTTGACGTTAGTTTGTCTTGAACTTATGTTTTACTGTAACTATCCCCTGATGGGATATTAGTTTAGCTGGCTTTTGACGATTTGATCGTTTGCTCGTTTTATTTGTTGTGAAATTTTGTTTCTTCTTTCCCGGCATCTGGCCGTGTGTACATATTGAATAAAAATATAAAAACCCACCCAGGGGTCTTCTTATACCAAGGGTGAGGTCAGTGTGCTCCTGTCGTTGCGGATTTCTTTGGACTTGGTGGAAAGGAATAGGTAAATTCCGTGTGATTATTTATTTCGTTCAAAAATTCAATATTCTTTTCTCAATCCCAAAATTGGTCAAAAATATTATTTAATTATTTATGATGACTGATCAGCTTAGAGCTCGTTGGTGTTGTTTTCAAATTTCATTGTGCTTCACGAATTAGGAACCAAAAACATTTCTGTTTGATTCGAACCTCGAAAAGAAGTTAATTTATCAACTTGAGTGGGGTTGAGATAGGTCAACTGACCTTGCGGCAATTCCGGGATTATGTAGGTACTCTAGGATCTAGGGCATAGCTGCAAAGACTCCCGACAAAAGTGCGGCCAGCAATACTAGGGCTGAGGGAGTCGACGCCGTAGGTCTACAAGGGTCCAGAGGATTGAAGTTTCTATAACTACGTGATTGGGGCGAGCGCTGAGAGCAGATTTAAGTACTTAAGTACCTAAGTAAGTTCCAAAGGCAAATACACCCGTTCCTACGTCAATTCCGTAGACATAGGGCGGCTCTGTATTTACAATTGTGTATGAATTATATTCCAACTCCGCGCGTTTGCAATACTATTTAGCTGAAGTTCGAAGCAGCATTATTTTCTGTGCTCAAGTTGGAATTCACTTATCACTTCTGATCGTTGCTTACTTTGGCCATGGTGCAACTTCCACAAATAATCTCACGTTTTGTCATTTGACTTCTCGCCGACTCTTATTTAGTCCGATAAAGTTGACTGCCCGTAGCAATGCACTGGCTAATGGACCTAAGAAACACGCATTTCAAAGTAAAATGCATGCAGTCGTTCAAGTGGACATTTCTTTACATTTGGGCAGATTGCGTAGCAAACAGGGCGCAATGATTTTAGCCCAATTGCTATGATTGAAGATAGCTAAATACATATACATATGTGGAAAATTTCTTGCATTTTATTGCGTGCTTGTTTCAGTAAATTTTAAAATGATATTTATCACATTGCGTGTAACCAACTTTTATGAAAATAGTAAGTCTCCATAATGTCGTAAGGATAAATTAACATTGGTTCAAACCACTTTACTGAACTGTTGAGTGTAAACATACGCGCCAAAATTGCGTATCAAATTTTGTTTCAGGTTCATTTACAGACTTGAGAATCATGTCCCTGACTCATAACCGGGGAAGCTGGCAAAAAGAAACAAGACAGAAACCTGTTTAAAGCAACCCATTCTTGACTTTACACTCGCTTAATATAGGTTAAGACATATGCGATTCGCTATGACATACACCCCATATAAGGCACTTTATTTTTATTCTATTGGACCTATCCTGACTTCTGAAAAAGAAAGTGGCGAACAAAACCCAAACAAAGACATATTTTCCATCATTCAGAACATAGTAAACTTTAAAAATCCGTACCGTATTCCCCATTGAGTGTAAAGAAATTCGGTTTGATACAGTTTGTAGCTTTTGAGTCGTAGTACGTTTCTATGTGCAAAACTCCTGTTGCAAAAATGATTTGATATGATTTACCAATCAAAATTGGGGAAAAAACGTCTTTTTTCGCCCATTTTTCATATCTGATTTCGAACTTTACACCCCCATAAATAACTCAATATTGCGTTTTTTGAATGCGGTTTGCTGCGATGTGTAGCCCCTAAGAGGCACTCTATTACTGCTTATTCACTTTACCCCGACTCATAAGCGGGAAAATTTGGCAGAGAAATCTTAGTTAGAATCCGTTTTTTACACCATCCACTAGAGTGTAAACTTTAAACCCCAGGATCTAACTCACCATAGAGCGTAGAAGACTTTGCTTATAAGCAAAATGTAGCCCTTGATCCGCTCTACATTTCTGTTACAAAACATTCTGAAAAACTCAAAACCGGAGTGAGTTAGTATCAGACATAAGCAGGTTAAAAACTCAAGCAAAAAATGCTTTTTCACCTCCAGATTTTCGCACTCTTTACACTGCCATTCGAGAAATAATGCGAATTTCAAAGAACAAAAAAATGGTCATCTGTAGAATTCATCCCTTTATAATCCTATGCTGTTTAATTGTTCGAGTCATCAATACTCAGTTGTCCACATGCCGCAGTAAGAAGGTCCCAAAAATTGTCCAATGTTATAATGTTACACAAAAACTTTACATTTTCTTTACACAGTCACTTTTGAGTTTCAAGAAAAAACAAAAAAAACACGGGAAGCAAACTTTTTTATTATCTTTCTTTAAAAAAACCGCACCTTCCAGAAGTGTCCCGTTATAGCTGTAGGCGAGTGCACAGGTGTTAGGGGTACCCAAGTATATTATAGGTATGCGCTAACGCGCTACCTATGATTTTTCACGCAACTTTACAAAACTTTTATGCTAACAGGGCAAACTTATATACCTACACATGAATATCTCGGTATGAGAGAACGATAAATGTATGCAGTTTCTTTTGTTTTGTAAAAGAATAAACAGACTTTCGAGTAAAGTAGAGGAATTTGCGAGGTTCCAGAAAGTTATGAAAAGGACATTTTCTAACTGAGTTTGGGGTGGGCAGTTCACATTTTAAAGAATTAGGTAGCGGTCAACATTTTTGACCGCGTTACAGGCTGTTGAAGTTCATGTGTTTGATTCTGTCATTATGATATCAGGCTCAGGGTGGCGTTCTTCCCAATCCAACTCTGGTATTGGTAAAGGAAGTAACAGCCCAGTACCCGTCAACACGTGTGACTGCGTCGCAAGCGATTGCAAAGAAATCGCTTGCGTTATGGTTTTGTTTTCCAGTAAAGCAATCACAAGGCGTGAAGGCAATAAGTTTGCCTGATCCGTGGGCATGGATGGTTTGATACAGACCATCGGAGTTTTGAATTGCAAATTGGCTTGCGAAACAGTCGCAGAGGCCGGCAAAATTGTGCTGACAACTGCTGGTTGGGAAACACTTGCTATGGGCGGGCCCAGCTGTAGGCTAGCATCAGCCTGCAACTTACGAACCGCTAAGTAAGGGTCTTCCCAAACGTTGTCATGCAACAACGTATCAGCCAACGTACTAACGGCAGTAGCTGTGGCAATGGCCGCATCTGTCGGCGGAGGCGGCGTATAGAAGTCTAAGGGCGTTACAACTTCTTTGCCATCCAAACTCACGATGACCTCGGTTGCCAAGCTGGTCAATGGGCCTTTGGATGACCCATTAGACAGTGGAACACGCGCTCTAGATTTCTTTTTGCCTTTTTTGATGTATTTTTTGTCATCTTTGAAATGAAACGGCAACAGGTTTCCATCCGGTGTGATTGAATTATTATCCGAACAAACTTCCATCAATATGAAAACATCGATGGTTATCAATGCGTCCAAAGCCATATAAATTTGTATGTCGTTGGTAAGCCTAAGACTCCAGGCTTGACCCCAATTGTCAGGGTTGTTCTCATTGATATCCAAGTCAAAAAAGAACTGAGCCACTCTTTTCAGGCTATGCGAAAGAGCTTTTATTCACGTACAATGCATGAAAGAGTTCGCTTTACTCAACACGTCTATGAATTCTGCTGAAAAAGGGTTTTTCCAATGCAGATTCCAACAAATATCTGCATCGGGAATATCCATAATTTCTTCATACGTGGGTCCGTACATGTGAAAATATGCTATTTTATCCTGCGTGGAGTCATGGCATACTAGCCTTACGCCCATTAGAGACGTTGCTAGCAATTGTTGCAACCCAAATGGTGGCTTAGGGAAGCAACACACGTCCCAGCAGAAAATATGGCCGTATGGACTGGCCAACATAATGTAACAGACAAATGGGCCGTTATTATTTGGGTAAGTGGGACAGAACTGTTTGTAACACTCGTCCTAGTCCAGAGAATTCATACCTTTTTGGTCATTCACAAACCAAGCCTAAGTACAACATGCCATTTATTAGATTTGAAGGCTGTAGCAAAGCCAACATGGCTACAAAAGATTGCTGTTTGCTGGTGACCAGCACTGTAGGCAGTATATCCAGCTTTGGCACACAAAGGGTAGCCAATGGCATCTGCTCAAAAGTGCTGGTCCACCACAGCTCTTGTTTATTCATGCGTTTTCTGTGGCACCTAGGCTCAAAACAGTGTTTATATTTGATCAATTTTGGATCATTTAGGCGTGTACCGTCATTTTGAGGCAATGGGTCTGGAAGGTTCCACTGCCATGAAGCAGCTACCCCCACCATTGCCTCGCGGAACTCAACTAGGGTTATTTAGTCGCGACCGTTGTATGAAAATTCACAATTACCTGACTCCAAGAGCACCGCTTTGCAGGGGCACCTTTGTCAGCCATGCGTCTGCAAAAGGGAAAACGTCAGATAATGGTACTGCATGTGCAGTTTTAGAACCATTTAAAAACGTATTGGCGCGCAATCCCTTGATTTTTTCTCCCTGCCCGGTAAGTCCAGAAAACTTATCACTATTGCCGGGGCGAGAGGACAATGTGGTAATTTTACCAACACAAAATCGCCAGGAACATATACGTGCTTCTCGGTAATTAGATCCGAGTATGGTAGTTTGGGCTCAGGTAAATGTCTATTTTGGTGAACATGATGCGTGATTAGCAGATTATAGACATAAGCAATTTTTGCGGTTTCCGGTGTAGGTAACACAACAATTTGATAAGGACTGACACGTTTAGGTGATAATTTGCCAATTTAAGGTTGGATTACCAATGTATTATTAAGATAGACAATATCGGAAACAGAAAAATTTGTTGTGGTGACAGATTTGTCATATTGTGATTCTTGCTGCTTACGCGCTTGAGCTAAAATTTAGATGCGATTTCATGTAGGTCTTGCAAAGTCAGCTTTAAATTGATGAGATATTTTTCCGCAATAGGTTGTGAAGTCGGATTTATTTTGAAGTGATTTATAAGTAAAGTGTCTAGAGGTAACGCGGGTTCGCGACCATATAACATTTCAAAGGGAGAGATATTAGTTGACAATTGAGGAGTTGTGCAATACGCAAATAACGCAAATGGCAAAAATTGCTCCCAATCATACTGGTTTTGCGCACTCAATTTAGACAAACGTCAATTAAGGTGCGATTATAGCGTTCCACAAGACCATCACACTGAGGGTGATATGGGGTCATGAATATTTTTTGAACATTCAATAGTTTACACACTTCCGAAATTAGGGCAGATGTAAGATTTGAACCCTGGTCTGTCAAAAATTTTTGGGAACTCCATAACATGGGATAATTTCTCTAAGCAAAAGATTTGCAATAGTTGTTGCTTTTATATCAGAAACAGCAAGAGCTTCCACGTATTTGGTAAAATAATCCATAAAAACTACAATTTGGTCATTCCCGAAGGGAGATTGCGGCATATGTAAGCAATCACACGCAATGATTTCGAAAGGTATGGATACTTCGATTGGTTGCAAAGGAACAGATGTGGAATTTAATGTGACCTTACGTTGTAAGCACACATCACAATTCCTACACCACGTGATCACATCATTTTCCATGTGCGGCCACCAATAACGCATTTGTATGGCAGGCAGAATTTTACGCAATGAAAAATGTGCTCTGAAAATAGAGTCATGAAATTTGGTTAATACAAAACGACGCAATGATTTTGGTATTACGATTTGATGAACGATGGTTGGCGAACGTTTAGGTTGAAATTGACAAAAAAGAACATCGTTTATGAGAAAAAATTCGTCACGATATTTTTTTGCTCTTAAATCATTCAACGCGATGCAAATTTTATGTAGTTCGTCATCAGCGCGTTGCTCTGCAAGTAAGCGCGCAGGTGTTAGCATTTCAGCTTTTTCTGCATCAGTGAGTTGAATGCGTTTGCAAAATGTAGGTGGTTTAGAATTGGTTGGATCAATGGGCACAGTAGGGTTATTAACTTGTGCATTAGGATTATTATTTGGCGCATTAGGCGTATTATTGCGTGGTTCGTCAGGTGGAACCAATTCGTCCACGGATTCAGAATCTTCCGAGTCTAAATTTGCAATATTAATGATATTTTTGCGCTCGAGTTTATATTTGCATTCTGCATGATCGTATTTAGGATGTCGTGATTAAAAATCCGCTGTGCAGTTATATGCGCCAGGAACGTACACAGTGTCATATTCTTACTCCTGTAATTTGAGACGCCAATGACATAAACGACTTGATGGGTCTTTTACATTTACTAGCCAAGTTAATGTTCCGTATAGATAGTGTCAATAATGCTTGATGGACCACATTACTGCTAGCGCTTGTTTTTCCAATGTACCATAATTACATTTGGCAGAATTTAGCACGCGACTAGCGTAGCTAAGAATGAAATGACTTTTTGATGGTAAGTGTTTTTGAGTCAAAATAGCACCTAACGCATAGTTGCTTGCGTCAGTTGTTAAATAAATTGGTGCTCGTTGTCAAATTTTGGTAATTGCAGAATAGGTGGGGACGTAAATGCTTTTTGAGAAGCTCAAAAGCAGTTTGGTGTTTGGCCTTCCAGCAAAATTCAACATCTCTGCAAAGAAGATGGAATAACGGTTAAGCGATTTTAGCGAGATCTTTAACGAATTTCTTAAACCATTGGACTAGGCCAAGGAATTTCTGCAAAGATTTAACGGTTTTTGGCACAGGAAATGCGACTAGGTCTGCAACTTTAGACATATCAGGAGCGATGCCCAATGAACTTATGCTATGGCCAAGAAATTTTACTCCAGCATGAGCAAGATGGCATTTATCAGGTTTAACTCGCAAGTTTGCGTTTTTAAGAGCAATGAAGAGATTTTCAAGATCTTTTAAATCTTCTTTAAAGGTGCGCAAAAAATAATTATATCATTGATATGAACAAGGCAAGATTTCCAATTGAGACTGGCGAGCACAAGCTCCATTAGCCTCTGAAAATCTGCGGGCGCATTTTTTAAGCCAAAAGGTAAAACTTCAAATTTGTAGTGGCCAACAGGGCATATAAATGCAGTTTTTTCGCGAGATTTATTGTCGAGAGGAATTTGCCAATAACTGGGTTTTAGATCTAACGTGCTAAAATATGTGGCAGAGCCTTAGGTATCAAAATAATCATCAAGTTGAGGAAGAGGGTAAACTTGTGTTTTATTTACGTCATTTAAACGGCGGTAATCAACAACAGGTCTTAGGGATCCGTCCTTTTTTCCTATGAGAAACAATGGACTTGCCCATGGACCGTAGGCCAAATAATTTTATCCGCAAGCATTTCATTTATGATTTTTTGCATAGATTCTCTTCTAGAATGTTCAACGCGATAAGTTTTTCCAACAACGGGCGGATTATCCCCTGTATCAATATGATGTTTCATCAAAGGGGTACGTCCGAGGGGCTCATTTTTTAAGGCAAAAATGGAAGTTCACAAATTTGTTGTTTTTTTTCACAAATTTTTTCACAAAAATTTTTTTTCACAAATTTTTTTAAGCAAAGTTCACAAATTTGTTGCTGTTGTTGAGAATCAACGGTGGAGCCGTTTAAAGCTTTATTTATTGATGCAAAAAGCTCAGGTGTCCTATCATCAAAATTTGAGACATGGGACACGACTTTGGCATCAGAGGTTAAAGAACCTATTATATCACCAGAGTCAATGCAAATTGGCGCTTTAGAGATGTTACAAACGCGAACAGGAATTACCAGTTGTGAAGCATCGACTACAGATGGAGCAACAAAAAGTGAAGTTTTTCCATAAAATCGGGATTTGGTTCAAATAATGCAACATCAAAATTGCAAGAACCATGACTGATATAGCCAGGTGTGATTAATTCATGCTGAGGATATATAATTACAGTCTCAGGCCGCGAAACATGCACACACACAACACCAGAGGTAGTTGAGTTGGGTTTTCGCACGGAATTGCAATTTTTCATATGATGACAATAGATTAATTTTTAAGCCGTTTATGAAAGCACAACGCTCGATAGGATTAACCCACATGAGTGCGGATTCACAAAAATCATATCCCAAGAGCATGTCTTCCGGCAAGTGATCTATTATAGCTACTGTGGTAAAGATAGATTGCTCAGCAAAAGTGAGAGTCATATTTACTTTATATCGAATAACTGCGGTTATTTCGCCTACGCCATGAACAACTTGTGAGACTACTTTAGGTGGTAAGTTGAAACCAAGACGCAAAAATGCAGATGTGGTTATCATGGTGACCTGTGAACCTGTATCAATGAGAGTGGGTACGTCTATGCCATGAACTTTAACAAGAATAGAGGGCAAATTTGTCCCAGCATGGCTTACGATTGGAATATTGGGATTGATGGTTTTAACTGGAGGCGAATTTATTTTTTCATAAATCGCGAGACGATGCTGTAAGCACTCGTACTCTTCAAGAAATTCTTGCAAAGCGAATAAGTTAGAACGTGCGCTAGCCCTTTTGCGGTAACTTTGTTTACATCATTAGGAGACGTAAGGGTTGACTGCGGTGGGGGCGAATTTACAGTGGGTTGCTTTTCTGCAGTATATGTGACGTATGGGCGATTAGAACCATTATCCTTGCGATAGTTCAAATTATAATATGTTCCACGCTGTTCATTAGGGAACTGAACGAAAGGTGGGTTTTGTCGCAATTGATTTGTATAGCAATTATTGCAACGTTAATTTTGATAATTTGCATGCGAATTTTGATGGTAATCATTACAATTTTGCCTAAAATTTGGTCGTGCTTGCTTAGATTCAAAGCGATTATCATTATTTGCATAATTAGATGAGCGATGTTGACTAGAGTTACAAAATTGCGATTGAGAACGATGTCAATTTTGAAATTCGAACAGCTATGGCGAACAATTTTGGTGCAAAAAAGAACGCGACTGGCTGTGGTTGCGAGCTATGGAACTGTTATTATTTCGATCAAATTGAATATTATGATTATTATTAGACGCTTCTTGTCTCTGAAGCATAAAACATTCATCGTAGATATGACCTATGTGCTTGCAAAAGGTGCAATATTTACAAAAGGAATTTTCTGGCTTTTCAGCACTCGATGAGCAATGAAACGTTAGTAGTTAACCAGGTCTCCCTAGAGTAGACAAGGCATAGCCAGTGCTTAAGCATAGGCTATGTTGAAGCATAGTCCTGTATTGAAGCATAGGCAGTATACTTTGTGTTGCTACCTAGGTGATGACGTCACACTATTGTTAACCTCAACTATGGGTATACTGGAGAGACTATTTTAAATTTGCGGATCAAGTCAATCAGGTGTACTTTACACTACAGCAAGAGTACCTAGTTAATGCAGTTGGATATATGAAAAATGGGGGAAGCTATCAGAATTTTATTTTTTAGGGGATAACTGTGAACACCGCTTACCATACTAAATGCGTACAATATTCTAACTTGGGTATCACTTGACCACTTTTGCAGGCCGCAGAATATATTTCAATTTTTGCGTTGCTTAGAAAAAGTCTGATTTTTAGCAGATCTTGCAGTTTTAGGCACAGGTAGGTTTTTCTTTGATTTACTTACTTTCATTTTTTCTTTGTTCAGGAAATTTCTGAGTTTTAGCAAATTATGTGACATAGGAGCTTTTTCTAGTCCCCTCCTTTTTATATCCTTGATAATTCTTTGTTCCACCACATCGTTTTCAGTGTAACATGAATGATTTTGAAGAAAAAACATAAAATTATAGTAAACTTAAGAAAACTGATCTGTTAAACATATTTCATCAAAAAGAGCATAAAATTTTATGTATGTCTATGTGTAAAATTTTGAACTGCATTAGATCAGTCAAAGATCAGAGATCAAAAAGCGAAAAAATTGCATATTTTCCAATCGGCCTACATGGCATCAATATTGATTTTTCTTAAAACTTGTGTACGCCATGCGAATGAATAATCAGTGTAAAGCGCTTTGTAAGCAAATTCCAAAATGCTCTCAAACACGAAATAATATAAAGTAGGTCAAGAGATATAGATTAAAACGTCATTTTTCCAATATGGCTGCCTCCATGTTAAAAACTTGTATTGAGCAAATCTAAAGAACGAGAAACTTCTGTTTAAAAAAATTATTGTATAACAAAGCTTGTTCAAAGAGGCAACTATTTTGCTACTGTCGGGCATTCTAACTATAATGTGTGCATAATGATAGCAGTAGCAATTTTTAGTCATTTTCATGCTACAAAAGTAAAATATTTTAACATTTTTGAAATTTTTTTCCACAAAATAGTTGCGCCTAAGTTTTTCTATCAGAAAAACTTTGTTTTCTAAAGATAGTTGAATGGATCTTGAGATTTGCTCAAAAAACCTAAAAGGTATGAACATGTTTTTTCAGGTGTCAACAATTACATACACTTTTATTATGCACTGCAAGCGGATTACTGTATTCTCAGTGCTCAATTTGCATGTATTTGAAAGGTCTTCAAAAACTGATTCGAAAGTGCATTTAATCATTACATATGACTTCCTGGGTCAAGCACAGTAGACCATAAAAAGCAAATTTTACATGTTTTGGTGAAAATGATGTGCCACGTATATTCTACTTTTTTTGTTCCATCGAAGCATTTTTTCTTGCTAGTACCTAACTTTTTGTTAGCAAAAAATAGTAGTTATTCCTATCTTTGTCAGTGTTGTAGCGATTGTCATTAGGAACTGCTTCCATCTTAGCAATTTATACTTGCATTGTGTAAGTACGAGAGTTACACGTGGCGAACTAGTTTTAGCAGTTCGCAGAAGCCATGCTGAAAACAGCTAGGTTCTGTATCGGTTAACATAGCCAAAAACGAGTAGCTATTGTGCGATGTGTGTACTCGTGGCTATGCCTTCAGTTTCTCATATATTCCCCAATTTTCATTATAACAATCAATAAGGTACTTGTCGTTAAAAGAGAATTAGGTATATGCTAATAGTAATTGTTTTACTTATTATTGTATCATCGTAAATGACTCGATTTGAGAGTTTTCTTGTTTGACGTTAGTTTGTCTTAAACTTATGTTTTACTGTAGCAATCTCCTGATGGGATATTAATTTAGTTGGCTTTTGACGATTTTATTGTTTGCTCGTTTTATTCATTGTAAATTTTGTTTCTTCTTTCCCGGCATCTGACCGAGTGTACATATCAAATAAAAATATAAAAACCCACCCAGGGGTCTTCTTATACCAAGGGTGAGGTCAGTGTGCTCCTGTCGTCGAGGATTTCTTTGGACTTGGTGGAAAGGAATAGGTAAATTCCGTGTGATTATTGATTTTGTTCAAAAATTCACTATTCTTTTCTCAATCCCAAAATTGGTCAAAAATATTATTTAATTATTTATGATGACTGATCAGCTTAGAGCTCGTTGGTGTTGTTTTCAAATTTCATTGTGCTTCACGAATTAGGAACAAAAAACATTTCTGTTTGATTCTAACCTCAAAAAGAAGTTAATTTATCAACTTGAGTGGGGTTGAGATAGGTCAACTGACCTTGCGGCAATGCCGGGATTAGGTAGGTACTCTAGGATCTAGGGTATAGCTGCGAAGACTCCCGACAAAAGTGCGGCCGGCAATATTAGGGCTGAGGGAGTCAATGCCATAGGTCTACAAGGGTCCAGAAGATTAAAGTTTCGATAACTACACGATTGGGGCCAGCGCTGAGAGCAGATTTAATTACTGAAGTACCTAAGTAAATCCCAAAAGGCCAATACACCCGTTCCTACGTGGAATTCCATAGACATAGGGCGGCTCTGTATTTACACTGGAACGTCCCTTTGTGAGGCTGCTGGCTACAGCCGAACTGATCAGTCATCTAAAATTTATTTTTTGATCCAAAAATCATTATTTTTGGCTATCTAAATATGTGTAAGATTTCGTTCGTCCTTGTTGTAGTATCGACCTTGATCGTGGCAGTGCGCATTTAAGTAAGCGTCCGTGGTAAAGATTTTGTGTATCTGTGGTAAAGTCATTGTTATTTTCCTATTTCCGTCAACCCTCTGGCAATGAAGGCAGCTATCACGCTCGCATTTTTCTATAAACGTCAGCCCTCTGGCAACGATTCATCATTTTTCTCTCTCGATGACAACTTTTTGCCACTTAGGTCTCTACCTATGCCTTTTTATAATCATGTGCATTCTTTGCGCCTTAGGCTTTGTGCCACAATTTTTGTTCATTTTACGTCAGGTATATCTTGCCTCACATAGGAAAATACTCGCGACAAAAAACGTTAGTAGTAAACCGGCTCTCCCTAGAGTACATAAGGTATAGTCAGTGCTTAAGCATGGGCTATGTTGAAGCATAGTCCTGTGTTGAAGCATAGGCTGTATACTTTGTGTTGCTACCTAGGTGATGACGTCACACTATTGTTAACCTCAACCACTTTATGTACTCTAGGGAGACCCGGTTAACTACTAACGTTTTTTGTCGCTGAGCAATCTGGCTCATTTTGGTTAGACATGCGAGATGTATCTTTAGGTATTGCACTTCCTACAGGAGCGGCTGTTACCGATACATATGGTGTTACTGCTTTTTTGTCATCCTTGAATTCCTTATTCGCGAATTCAGCATTTAAAGCGTTATCCAAAAATTCAGCCAGTGATGCTCTAGGTTTTTTATGATATGCCTCTTTCAAAATGTGCAGTAATAAACCTTGTTTCAACTGGTGTCGCAATAATTAATTGAAATGATGCGAGTCAACTTCAAGATAAGGGTCAGCTTTTATTAACTCTTTGCGAAGCACTAGGTAATAAGCTTTAACCAATTTGTTAGGCTGCTGCTTATGTGTCAAAAAACGATTAAAAAGCGTTCCGGCGTCCATTGGACAAAATTCCGCTATTAACGCTTGTTTCGATTTGGAATAAGATTGTCTTATCTCAGCAGGTAACAAACGGAATAAGCGTGAAGCATAGGGATCGAGAAATGATGACATAAATTTCATGCGATCAGCTTTATCAATATCATAGGTATCGGCAAGCAACTCAAATTCTGCAAGATATCCTCGTATATCTGTTTTATCGGCATTAAAAAATTTTTTATTTGCGATTGCGACTTGCATTTGTGCTATAAAAGGTCCGCAATTTAAAGAATCAGCGAGATGCGATTTGCCATACGAGCCTTCAGATGAAGAATCCGAATTATGACGATGATGACGTCGGCGCAATTTACTTTTGCGACATGAGCGACGACTACGTGGACAATTGTAGCTACTCGTCGAGCTTTCGTCAGAAAATTTTACACGACGTCTCCTAGTAGGTGACTCAGGTAAGGGCGCGGATTCATTTTTCAAGTTTCCGGGTTCGTTATTTATGCCAGATAAGTTTATTTCTAAAGGTTGCATTTCAATATTTGAGGAATGCAAAATAGGATTAATAGGCGGTATTTCGAGATTCACAGGATTTGGTACATAATTATTCGGAAATGTCTCACCTTGAGGCGGAAAATATTGCAGCGGTGGCGGATGTAAGCGCTGCTGCGAGTTCGCATTCAAAGAATTAGGTACAAAAGAAGGCGCATTACGATTTAAAGACAGCAATGGCCGAGATCGCGACGTCTGCAAAATTGATACCAACGGCTGCAAAATCGTAGGTATATGTTCCAAAAACCCGAGTTTTGCACTGGTTGCAAACCCGTGTTTAAAGGATTTTGTGATAACTCAGATGTTTCAGGCGCGCAATTTGTACAACTTTTGTGTGACAGTTTCTGGAACAATTTCCGAAGGTGACCGAGAATTAGATGCGCGGTTGCCAGTGGACAACATAGAAGATGCACGATGCGTACTTTCTGCACGATTCGCATTTTGGGCATTAAATTCAGAAAAATTTTCGCTATCGATAGAGTGGTTAACGCGCTCAGACGGATTACTTTCAGTGCAATTCGAAACTGGTTGAGGCTTAAGCAATTTGCTTAATTCCATACGCAGTTTACGCATTTCATCCGAATTTTCTTTTTATCTTGATTTACGTGCGTAGAAAGGTCCAAAATTGCATATGGATAGCTTTTAGCGCTTCTAAGATAAGGTCATTAGTCACACCAGCACTAGCACGAGCATTGTCGGCATTTCTGCTTGGACTATTATTACTCTCTACGTCAGAATCGGCGTTATCTGGCTCCGAACTGGTTTCAGGATTATTTGCCGTGTTAAGGGTAGTCGTATTATCGATAATCGTATTATTTGATGAATTATTGGCATTAGGATTCGCAATTTGATTGATGCGCGATTGCGTATTACCCAGTATTAACTCGTTGTCAGACTGTGTAGTGCTGCGCGGCATTTAACGATGTGGGTAATTGATCATTATTCGCATTACTATTTGCATCCTTCTTATTCGCATTGTTACTCGCGTTATTACTCGCGCTATTTGAGTCAACAGGCGCGGTATTTAATTGGCGAGATGAAGTAGATGGCGTAGAAGGTTTTTTCAATTTAGCAGGCGGTGTTCGCAAAACTTTTTTCCCTGCCATTTTTGGGTATCAAAAACGTCCAAAAATATGACCTTGGGTAAGAAAAATTTCAGTACGTCGAAATTTTGCAAAAACGTAAATGTTTCGAATTTGACCTTTTTTGCTTTGAAAAACAGGTTTTTCACGTAAGTAGTATTTTCCTATGCGAGGCAAGATATACCTGACGTGAAATGAACAAAAATGTGTGGCACTAAGCCTAAGGCGCAAAGAACGTACGTGGTTATAAAAAGACGTAGGTAAAAACCTAGGTAGCAAAAAGTTGTCGTCGAGAGAGAAAAATGATGAATCGTCGCCAGAGGGTCGACGTTTATAGAAAAATGCGAGCGTGAAAGCTGCCTTCGTCGCCAGAGGGTCGACGGAAATAGAAAAATAACGATGACTTTACCACGATACACAAAATCTTTACCACGGACGCTTACTTAAATGCGCACTGCCACGATCGCGGTCGATACTACAACAAGGGCGAACGAAATGTTACACATATTTAGATGGCCAAAAATAATGATTTTTGGATCGAAAAATAAATTTTAGATGACTGATCAGTTCGGCTGTAGCTAGCAGCCTCAAAGAGGGACGTTCCAGTGTAAATACAGAGCCGCCCTATGTCTATAGAATCGACGTAGGAACGGGTGTATTTGCCTTTGGGACTTACTTAGGTACTTAAGTACCTAAATCTGCTCTCAGCGCTGGCCCCGATCGCATAGTTATAGAAACTTCGATCTTCTGGACCCTTGTAGACCTATGGCGTCGACTCCCTCAGCCCTAATATTGCTGGCCGCACTTTTGTCGGGAGTCTTCGCAGCTACGCCCTAGATCCTAGAGTACCTACCTAATCCCGGAATTGCCGCAAGGTCAGTTGACCTATCTCAACCCCACTCAAGTTGATAAATTAACTTCTTTTCGAGGTTCGAATCAAACAGAAATGTTTTTGGTTCCTAATTCGTGAAGCACAATGAAATTTGAAAACAACACCAACGAGCTCTAAGCTGATCAGTCATCATAAATAATTAAATAATATTTTTGACCAATTTTGGGATTGAGAAAAGAATATTGAATTTTTGAACAAAATAAATAATCACACGGAATTTACCTATTCCTTTCCACCAAGTCAAAGAAATCCTCGACGACTGGAGCACACCGACCTCACCCTCGGTATAAGAAGACCCCTGGGTGGGTTTTTATATTTTTATTCGATATGTACACACGGCCTGATGCCGGGAAAGAAGAAACAAAATTTACAACAAATAAAACGAGCAAACGATACAAATCGTCAAAAGCCAACTAGACTAATATCCCATCAGGGGATCGCTACAGTAAAACATAAGTTTAAGACAAACTAACATCAAACAAGAAAACTCTTAAATCGAGTCTTTTACGATGATACGTGATAATAAGTAAAACAATTACTATTAGCATATACTTAATTCTGATTTACCGGACAAGTATCTTATTGATTTTTATATTGAAAATTGGGGAATAGTTGAGAAACTGAAGGCATAGCCACGAGTACACACATCGCGCAATGGCTACTCGTATTTGGCTATGTTAACCGATACAGAACCAAGCTGTTTTCGGCATGGCTTCCGCGAACTGCTAAAACTAGTTCGCCACGTGTAACTCTCGTACTTACACAATGCAAGTACTAAATTGCTAAGATGGAAGCAGTACCTAATGATATGACAATCGCTACAACACTGACAAAGATAGAATCATACTACTTTTTGCTAACAAAAAGTTAGGTACTAGCAAGAAAAAATGCTTCGATGAACAAAAAGGTAGAATATGTGGCACATCATCTTCACCAAAACATGTAAAATTTGCTTTTTATGGTCTGCAGTGCTTGACCGGAGTCATATGTAATGATTAAATGCACTTCCGAATTAGTTTTTAAAGAGCTTTCAAATACATCAAATTGAGCACTGAGAATACAGTAATCCGCTTGCAGTGCATAATAAAAGTGTATGTGATTGTTGACACCTGAAAAAACATGTTCATACCTTCTAGGTTTTTTGAGCAAATCTCAAGATCCATTCAACTATCTTTAAAAAACAGAAGTTTTCTGATAGAAAAACTTAGGGTGCAACTTTTTTGTGGAAAAAAATTTCAAAAATGTTGAAAATATTTTACTTTTAGCATGAAAGATGATAAAAATTGCTACTGCTATCATTATGCACACATTATAGTTAGAATGCCCGACAGTAGCAAAACAGTTGCCTCTTTGACAACTTTGTTGTACAATAATTTTTAAACGAAGTTTCTCGTTCTTTAGATTTGCTCAATACAAGTTTTTAACATGGAGGCAGCCATATTGGAAAAATGACGTTTTTATATCTCTTGACCTACTTTATATTATTTCGTGTTTGAGAGCATTTTGGAATTTGCCACAAAGCGCTTTGCACTGATTATTCATTCGCATGGCGTCACACAATTTTTAAGAAAAAATCAATATTGCTGCTATGTAGGCCGATTGGAAAATATGCAATTTTTCGCTTTTTGATCTCTGATCTTTGACTAATCTAATGTAGTTCAAAATTTTACACATAGACATACATAAAATTTTATGCTCTTTATGATGAAATATGTTTAGCCGATCAGTTTTCTTAAGTTTACTATAATTTTATGTTTTTTCTTCAAAATCATTCATGTTACACACTGAAAACGAAGTGGTGGACGAAGAATTATCAAGGATACTAAAAGGAGGGGACTAGAAAAAGCTCTATCTACAAATGTCACAAAAATTGCTAAAACTCAGAAATTTCCTAAACCGAAAAAATGAAAGTAAGTAAATCAAAAAAAAACCTACCTGTACTAAAACTGAAAGATCTGCTAAAAATCAGAGCTTTCCTAAGCAACACAAAAATCGAAATATATTCTGCGGCCTGCAGAAGAAAGCAGCATCCTGTCGAGCAAAGGTAAAACATTGGGCTAGATAACTGAACCACTCACTCTGCAAAAGCAGATATCGCCGTAGCAAGCAGCGCCATGTTGCAATATTTTTCTGGGTCAAAAAATAGTAATTATGGTATGTTGGAAAAACGGCAATTTCGACGTTTCTGATTGAACACTGGTGCATACCCCTAACCTCCCATGCCTAATGGTTATCAGTTTACATGGGCAGGAATGAAATCCAGGTGGTCTGGTGGGATTAAACGCCAGAAGAGTACTGAATGGACGCATGCATTATATAGAAATCACAGTCTTTCGTTGTGGTATCGCAAATAATCATAGGATATAACTTTTTGTAATATTTATCTAGCCACAATATCGAATAAATTAACGTTGCAAGTGATTAGCAAAAACGCAGATTTGAGATTTATTTTATAAGCTTTATATTAAGCATTGGGCACCATACCTTGACGTAGGGGTTTGGGGAGTATACCCCCAAGGCAAAACACACCAACAAGAAAGCGCAAATACCAAACAATACCTCCAGAATTCAATTTTTAAATCTTTCTGCTCTTTTTGGGTTTTTTTGTTAGGTACCAATAGATAGAACTCGACAAGAAACGTTCAAAAATGGTGTTTTCTTCGCCATAGCACTATTTTTAAGACCAATATTCAATTTGAAAACCCCCTCAAATTTTGGAACCGCCCACTGTATGCTGGACAATATGAGAAGGTTCAACTATTTTTCAGAAGCCGCAGAATATACTTCGATTTTTGCGTTGCTTAGAAAAAGTCTGATTTTTTAGCCGAATCCGCAAGTTTTTAGGCACAGGTAGGTTTTTTCTTTGATTTGCCTACTTTCATTTTTTTCTTTGTTTAGAAAAATTTCTGAGTTTTAGCAAATTTTTGTGACGCACTTGTACATATGAGCTTTTTCAGGTCCCCTCCTTTTTACGTCCTTGATTTTCGCACTCTTTACACTCCCATTCGAGAACTAATGCGAATTTCAACAAACAAGAAAAATTAATTTGGAGCATCCCTTCCTCTACAAATCTCTGCCATTAATTTATTTGAGGAGTCAATACTGAGTTGTCAACATGCCGCCTAAAAAACCTCCCAAAATTTATCCTATCGTTATAATGTTACACAAAAACTTTTTCACCTTATTTACACAGCCAGCTTAGAGTTTCAACAGAAAAACAAAAAACAAAGGGCAGCTCGTTTTTCTGTTATCTATCTTTTAAAAAACAACCGCTTGCCTTCTAGATGGCGTCCTGTTATAGCTGTAGAGGGATGCGCAGGTGATAGGGAACCCGAGTATATTATAGGTACGCGCTAACGCGCAGCCTATGATATATTCAAAGTTCACCTCTTCATACCTCAACGAACACTGGCTGTAGAAAAGTTTAAAGGTCAAATTCGTTATTC
>JAVLUZ010000227.1:504059-527475 GCA_036768485.1 Mermis nigrescens
TTTCAAATAACGCACCCAAATATGATTCTCCTTCATATCTGTACACTGCCCACAGGCCATTTTCGTCCATCGATAAATCAACGTAATTGTAGGATGCGTTGAAAAGATAATGATCGTAGCGAAATGCCATTCGAGGTAGCTCAACTTCGAGATAAATTTTGTTATAAATGTCGTACCTTAAATACAAATTAAAAAGATTTCGATGAAAAAATAAACAAATGAAAAATAAAAATAAAGATAAAAATCAGCACAGCACGAAGCGTTAAAATTAGACACAAAAATAAATAAAAATAATTGCAAATAACTGATAAAAGTAAAAATATAATGATAATTTAAAAAATGCGTAATAAAGCAAAGGAAAAAATAAACGTAATAATAGCTAAAGAGCATCGATTCGAGCCTTTTGAACACTGTATAAATGCATGAATATTAAAATAATCATAAAAAAGCACATCAAAAATCATTTTCGAACATAAAGCTATACGGGTGCGTATTCGAAGACAACAAATCTAATCAATATAATATGGAAAAGGGAAATATAAATTAAATTTAGTGGATGGTCTGCCATATCTTCCACCATCGTTGAGCGATCTATTCTGGATTCAACATACGTTGATCCTGATTTATGGATATATAGCCGCCAACAGCAGCAGGCCGTTTGGTGTAAAGCTTATTTGTTCTTAGCATTATTTTACTCGTTTATCTCGTTTTATCTTTTAGCCGTTACACAATCTTTATCCTACCACGTACATTGTAATAATCAATGCTAGTTTTATCGTGTTTAATCGCGTTTACTGTAGCTAGCTTAACTTATGCTTATCGATTTTTCGTTGAATTTTTATTATTTTTCTTCGTTTCGACCCATTTTTTGCTCACTTTCCGTCGCGACCAACATTTGAATCGATGTAGCGTCATACCCGGTGATAACGCAGTCAGGAATTAAATTGTGTTGTTTGTTGCCATAATGACACCTTTTCAAAATTTTATCTAGAAATTCTAAAATTACTTAAAGAAGACCAGATTACTTGCACGCCTCGAATTTCCGCTTTGCTTGACTAGCAAGTCCACAATTTAGGAACCACTTATTTAGATAGGTACTTCACAATCAAATCTTTCAAGCCAATCATGAACACATAAAAAGTGTAACAAGCCAAGAAAGGCTAAGTCTCATGGGAATTAGATCTACCCTGCAGTAGTAAACACGGGCATAGGTACCCTAGCTCATACTAAGAGCAAATAGCCCCAGCATCCCACGTGGGCGTGGGGGAGCGGGGACTTTGGGAGTATGCACCCCAGAATGCCTAATACCCCAGAAACCAAAATACCCCACAGAATTTCATTTTTTGAAATTTATTTTGTTCTTTCGCAATTTTTTGATGCCAATAGTGCTCGATGAAAAACGTGCGCTTACTTGTGGTACAATACCCCTACCAAACTCAAGCCAATTGGTGCTCCGCACTGCCAAACATATATTTACGATATTAAGATTTTGCCGAAAAAGCACGCGTGTCAAGACTCTAACTTACGTGTAAGGTAGTCAAATCCACACGTGGGCGTGGGGGGTTGTACCCCCAGAACTTGAAATACCTCCCGCAGATTATCCCCAGAATTCTATTTTTAGTAACATTTTCGGCGATTCACCCCATCCTGACCCCCAGAATTTTGGTGCTGCCCATGCATGGACAAATCTCTTCCGGGGAAAAAGGGGTATGTAGCTTATACGTGTATATATTTTTGGTCGAAAATAGCAAAGAGCATGCCTAGTTTTGGCTAAAAAGTCGGGGAGGGGATAAAGATTTAACCCTAAGGGAAAAGGGAGGAGGTTCGGCTGACATAATGCATGTTAGAATCATTTGCCCACTCCTGTCGCATTTATTACGCAGAAAAATGTATTAGACCATAAATGCACAGCAACCGAATATTGAAGGTTGGGGTGAAATTGCAAGACAAATCGCCAAAATTCATTTCTGTGAGTGTAGCAATCGATTTGGAAGCATACAAGGGCAGCAAAACAAATTCTGAGGAAGGTCAGACGGGGAAAATCGCTAAAAATAGCACCAAAAATAAAATTCTAGGGTTTATCCATTTTTGGGGTCTCTGAAATTATCGGAGGGAAGGTCTAACATAGGCAGCACTAAAATTCTGGAGGGGGTGCAAGATTTTTCAAAGGTCAAAAAATGGCCTTAAAAATGGTGGTATGGCAAAAAAACACCATTTTTCAACGTTTCTCATCGAGAACTATCCATTTGCATCAAAAACTTGCGGAAAAAAAACAAAAAAAAATTTTAAAAATTGAATTCTGGGGGGTATTCTGATTTCTTGGGGGCTGGGGGGGGGTTTTGTCGGGGGTGCATACCCTCCGAAACCCCCTACGCTCAGGTGTGGTCTAGACCCCCACGCCCTTGTGTGTTTAGGAGGTTTCAGATTCTGAAGGGTCAGAACGTACAGGGGCAGAGAACTAACTATGAGGGTTTGGATAGGGCAAAAGTTCAAAAAACTGCAAAACATACAAAACTTAAATTCTGATTATCTAACTCAATCTGGGTTCTTGGATTCTGCAGGGTCCATTTCCGCCACTATCACGTGTCATCCAGACCATGCATTAGCAGCAGCCAAATTCAGGGGAGGTCCAATAGAGCCTAATTGCAAAAAGAGCGCAAAAATTTAATTCTGGGTGAGGGATCAGCCGAATTCTGGGGGATCAATCAGACTCCAGACCACCACGACCACACCTAGGCGTGGAGGTTTGGGGAGTATACATCCGCAGAAACCGAAATACCCCTCCCCCAGAAATCAAAATACCCCCCCCAGAATTCAATTTTTGAAAATTTTTTCGTTTTTTCGCAATTTTTTGATGCCAATGGATAGTGCTTGATGAGAAACGTCGAAAAATGGTGTTTTTATCGCCATACAACCATTTTTAAGGCCATTTTTTGACCTTCAAAAAATCTTGCACCCCCCCCCTCCATAATTTTCTCGCTCCCCAGTATGACCACGACCATGTGTGGCCCAAATCCTTTCCCCATCCATTTATCCATCGGACCCACTTGGCTAATTTAGGCGTGCCACTTCGATGATAGATTAAGGAACCGTTGACGAACACGTGATTAGTTCCGTCGAAAACGGTGGGCAGCACGTGACTGCGACTCGGAGCCTCGGTGCGCATTTCGCCCTCGTCCAAGTATTCGTACAAAACGTTGCCGTAAAATTCTTGCGTCATCCAACGTTTTGATTCGTCGCCTAAACGCCGGGGCATCGGATCTCGCATCCAGGCGGCAAAATACCGCTTCGAGTGGGCGTGAAAGCGAGGGTTGCTGAGACTCTCGAGGAAGCAGTCTGCAGGAATACCGGCAACGGCACAAAATTTTGGGTGGGGGGGGTCCCCGGCTATTTTTATGGGAAGGGAGAATGATTGGCCAAAATGGCAGAAAAACGTCTAAAAACGGTCACAAAATTCAATTTTTTCCAAAAATGGAGGGGGATCAAATATTTTCTGGCTTTAGGGGGTTGGGGCGTAGACGTCCGACTTTGGGTGGGGGACACCCCATCCCCCTTTCACATGTATGCCTGCAAGCGTTCAGAATCAAACCGTAATGCATTAGTTTTGGCCATTTTTTTACTTCACACCAAGCGCTTAAAACAAAACACGTATCTACACCTCACGCTAAACTATTAAAAAATTGATTTAAGTCGGAATCGTCAGGACCGTCTCTTACGGCTTTATTTGTTTATTTACTCTCACAATTTTCATGCTAATGTGTACAGCGAATACTTGTAGTGCTCATACGTGGACAGCAAGAAAATTCTGGGGGGTGCAAGATTTTTCAAAGGTTAAAAAATGGCCTTAAAAGTGGTGGTATGGCTAAAAAACGCCATTTTTCGACGTTTCTCATTGTGCACTATCTATTGGCATCAAAAAATTGCGAAAAAAACGGAGAAAATTTTTAAAAATTGAATTCTGGGGGGTATTTTGAATTTTGGGGGGTATTTTGGTTTCTTGGTTTCTCGGGGGCGCATACCCCCCAAACTCCGCCCCCCACGCCCAGGTGTGGTAGTGCTATACACCCATTAAGTAAAAACGCAAACGTAGCGGGAACATTCTCGAGAAAGAAATTTGGAACGCGTTTCCAAGTTAACCACTATTGCTTATAGGTACACTTTAGCTGTTTTCTTGCTTTTTCACCCCCAGTAAAATCTTCGACTTTACACTGTTGGACTACAAATACACGTCTTTAGAATAAGTCAGGCTTATTAAGGAGGCAGACTTCAATGCATAATGTACAGGCCAGACATCCTGAAACAATAGAGGGGTGTTTGGAGTCGTCTCTGGCTCGACCCTCAGAATGGGAAAATAGGAAATTTTCTGCGAATATGAGGCAAAATAAAGGCTTAAAATTGATAAAAATTCAAAATTTTTTCTAAAAGTGCTTGAAATTGACCAGAAACTGTGAAACAGCGAAATTTTATTGCTATTTTAGCATCTATACTAGTATTTGAGGTCATTTCGGCCCAAAAAAAGGTAAATTTTTGACCCTCCAGACCGGCTGATTTATAGATTGGTTATGCGGTCCATCAAAGGTACGAACTCATCATTTTAATAATTTACAATTCATTTTCATCGCGTGTACTTTACACTACTGAAATAACGTGACACTGGTTATTTAACATACTTTACACCGAAGAAGCGCTTTTAATGCGAGATTGCAGTGCCCAGCATGAAGCCAGTAATAAATTGAAAATTTTATCTTAACGCAAACGCTGGTCAGTCAGTTTTGTATTTAAACCAGATATTTGGAGCACTTTACACCAGACGACTATAAAAAATCGTTTAAAAGTCGAGATTAAGAGGATAATCGACTAAACAGTCGAAAAAAAGTATGAACGTGAAAAAACACGCATGAACCCTTCTTTACACACACCAAAGTTGTCATTGTTGCACTTTATACTAGAGCAATTAGAAGAACAATTTTACGATCACTCTAGCAATTTCGATCAAAAGTTCAGCGGCATCATTTCAACAAACGCTAAATCAATTATTATGAGCAGAAGATATCATTCATTCAATCGATTATCATTCAATCTAATAATTATCAGCAATGCCGAGCAAATTTGATTATTGAACCTAAAGCGGCGCCATTTATCATTTATCAAGAAATAAAATTAATAAAATGGGTTCGTATGCATAATGTTGAATTCGTGGAGAAAAAGAAGAAATTGTTATTTAAATCGAACACTATGAAAGTTATGAAGAGGGTGAAACGAGTAAATTAAAGATGTTGTTAAAAGACAAAAAACCAAAGACTCAGTAATTAATTATTAAAAATATTTGATAATAAATTAATTAATCGATCATTATATTAGTTATTTACGTGCGATAGCTCCTTCAATATAAGGCACTTCGGTTGTGGTCCACGGGCGAGTAACGGCGGTTTGTGCTCCTAAAAAAGTTAAAATACAAAAAAGAATGTAATCTGCTGAAAAATTTGTTTCCTTTTAAAATCGATATTTCTATAAAATATCCAAAGAAATATTTTGTCCAGAAAAAGAATCATTCGTTTTTCGATCCATTATATACGATAAATCGATGAATATTTTAGAGGATTTTTTTCAGTAAATAAATCTAATTCTTATTCACTTTCGAAGCAAACTTGGAAGCATTCTTCCATTTCGGCTCGAGCTGTGCTGTTTTCTTCCAAAATTTCGCTAATATTTTGGAAAAATTCCATCGAAATAGTCAAATATTTCATTGATGGTAAATTGAAGCGGCTCGCACTGGTGGGACACGTCGTTTGTTCGACCCGGGGGCAAAAACTATTGCGATCCAGGCCCAATCCGGGAAATTCGCAGGTGAGGCAATCGGCTTAAATTTTGGCCCACCGATATATCACATTTATAAAAATTGCAATTATTCGAAATAAATCGAAAAAATTTGAAATTCAATATTTTATGGGAAATGTACACGTAATATTGGGAAAAAACAAATTGTTCAAATAAAAAGTGTTAACTCGATCGGGAAACGATTTAGTTTATTTTTATATGTTCTTACATATTTTTTTCGTTTTTATTCATTGTTTATTAAGTTAGCTAGAAGTGACTTACATATTTGTCTTATCATTTATAATAAATAATCTTAATGTTGTTTTAAATCTCAGAATATTTGAATTTCTCAAAGTCGAATGCCATTTAGAGCAGTGTAAGCACTAAAATGGCATAAGAATACTTTATTCGAGGCATGCAGTTTATTTTAGGCATTTTGTAAAGAAATTCGACATTTTCAAGCATGTATCTACTAAAAAATTTCCACGTTTGTTCTTTGTGCCTACCTATCAAAGAAATTGGACAAAAATTCGATAGTTGCTTCCAAAAAATGTTCAATATATTTGCAACAACAACTTCATTAAGTTGTGCAGTCTCGACTGATCTTCGATTTTTGATTCCAAATTGGTACCCAATCGTACTTGGGCAGCAACTAAATTCTTCGGTCTTAATAAGGCAAAATCGCAAAAAAATGTCAAAAATACACTTCTGGGGAACCTATCGAAACTTGAGGGAATTTGGAATCTCGTCAGTTCTGATCCCACAGGCCCCTCCTTCGAGCCAAATGTGTCTTCCCTGAATTTTTGAGAAAAACATATTTTAAACCATCCATCTCACAATGTTTTTATATAATTTCAGTGCGAATACATGGAATCTTACTTCGACTAATTTCTTTGCAGAAATTCTACTTCATACTACTTAAGAGCCATTTCGACAAAATTTTTTATTCACAGGGCTTCAATTATTCATAGAAACCCGTTCTATTTAATTTTTTCGACATTTAAAATTTTTTAGCAAAAATCTATGCGCTTTGGATCAAAAATTAAATGAATTAAATATAAAAAATGGATTCAGTTAATAAAATAATTTAATTACATAAATCGACCAGAATAATTAATTTAATTTTAATTAGTTAAATGTTCATTCCACTTGATTTGCTTATTATTTGTTGAAAATAATGTATTATCATATAGTTTCCTAATACGTTACTTTGAAAATTGGAATAAACACGCTTAGTAACCAATAATCACCGTGTTACACATGGATGTTTTAGATAAGAAAATTCAAAATGATGATGATGATAGTTTGCCGTTTATTCGAAAATTTTCTTGCCTTTATTAAATTTTGAAATTTTTTTTTTAACTTCAGAATCATCAAAATTTCGAAGTTCGAAATTTTTGAAAAATTTTACATATCAAAAATTAAAACTCTTACTTAAATTGAAAGCCTTGATTTCACATTAATTTTTGAATTTAAAAAAATTTTGAGAAAATTTACAAAAAAATCCAGCAAATAATACAAATACTATTCTTTTTAAATTAATGAACCAAAAATCGAAAATTCATTTTGAAACTTATAAAAACAAACGAGAGTTTTTCACATAAAGAAACGAAAAACATAGGACAAAACTTTTCCAAAAAACCATCAATGTATTGAATACTAAAATTTTATCGTCATGAGCTTTTTTATCAATTTCAACATTTTGGCGCATTTTATAATCTTAAACCTACTTAAAATCTGCTTTTTTAATTTAACTAACCTAATTTGATGTCTCGATGAACTTACTTGATGTCGAACAAATCGGACAACCCAATTATAGATTGCGAGTTTATAAATGAGTAAAGAATTAAATTAAAGCCGTAGATTTCAGATTGATCTCCCTTTTATATCCGCCTCAAATACTAAACATGCAATGACTACGAAATTTTACGAACTCAAACTAGATGAGAAAGACTGACTCTTTATGCAAGAAAATTATACTTTTTTCACAGAATATTTCGATTTTCACGCAATCCATCTCGATTCAATTCGACTTGACTGCTAAATATCATGAATTTTTTAAAATATACCAATTAGTATAAACAGATTTAATGTTTTATTTGCAATCATTTTGAAGGTTTAATATAATTTTATTAGTTTAATTTACTTTTGATAATTTTTAATTTTAATGTTTAATTTTTAATAGTTTCTTGCGCGCAATAGCGCATCTTCTTTTATGCGAGCTGTAAGCCATGAATCCACTCTAAATTTTTCGAATGTGATTTTGACCGATCTAATTCATTTTGTAAACCTTTATGAAAAGAATTTTACTGATATTTTATTCTGTATAAACATAAGGGTTTACATTCATAGAATTACATTCGATCTTATCAAGTTTAAAACCTTACTGTCTTTTCCATCCAATCCAGGGCTTCCCGGCGGTCCTGGGAATCCTGACAAAATCGAAAACAATTTTGATGTCTACAACAAGAAACTTCTTAATTTAAAAGAACAAATAACTATTAGATGCATAAGTGAGCTACGTTTAAAAAATTGTGTAGTTAAAGAAGAAAAATAATAAAAGATCGAAAGAAAAATAATTCAATGAAGTATACATACCTATATCCAAATCCAAACCCAGGATCTATAAGAACCTCTCTACAATTCGAAAGATGTGCTCAATTAAATTTTCAAGAAAATTTCGTTTTTACGAAATATTTAAATGTCAACGGATATAACTTGATAAAAACTTCAAAAAATGTTGTTCCAGTCCCTACCATCAATTTTGAGCAGTTTTCTGAATTTAGGAACTTTTTAGACCTCATACTTTCTTCATTCAGTATTAAGTCGTTGTCCGTCTATATCGCATAAATGTTTTAGAGATAATTTTCGAATTTAGCTTAAAAATAATGAAAAAATAATTTAAAATAATTAAAAACCTGGCAATCCAACCGGTCCGGCGAAGCCGGGCTCCCCGATCGGTCCCGGATTACCAGCAGGTCCAATGTCACCCGGAAGCCCCGGTTCTCCCCGCTGATCCGCTCCGGCCACCGTGCAATAATCGTGTATTTTGTAACAGACGCTTAGCATTTCATCTCGCTAAAAATACTAAAAATACTTTTAAACGCTTAAACTTTAATAACATGATCTAGGGGTTTCACCCACAGAGAAGTTCATTTTATCGCCCTTAAAATTCTCGATTATCCCAAAAAATTGTAAAGAGGGTGCTGTTTTATGCGTTGTTTTTGTTATTTGCTGGGTTGTCAAATTTTCGGCGCTTCGCGTCATATACCTTCTTATTTTCGACTGTACTGTGTTCAATTTACTCGATTTTTTATATTGTCAGAAAATTTTATGTTTTTACGTTCTAGAAAAATACAAAGAATCGTCAGAAACGCTAAGGAATTATGTTTTTTAAACGTATCCTCCCTTTTCCAGCCCTAAAAAGGAATTTAGAAAACTTTATTGGTTTTATTCCCACAAAATGCCATGCTGTGCAAGTCTGGCGAGGCCTGCTTATGAATCATGATCAAGATCGACTTTCTGGTGGTCTAAAAATGTTCAACTCGGCTGGAAAACCACAAATTTTGAGGATAGGAGAAGAAGAAACGCCATTTGCTCCATGCTTCTAATCGTTCTCAATTCAATATTTTGCACCGGCAATTTACGAATGCAAAAAATTTCGAATATAGGGCATAGGTGCACAAGGTCAGGGTCGGCAGGGGGGTGAAATGCCAAAAATCTAAAACAGTAAATTTAACGTTCACGATTTATTTGCTGTTTTAATGATCAAAATGGTCAAAATAGCCTAAAAACGTTTTTTCGTGCTAATAACACATTTTAAAAGCATTTTTAGTCCGTTTTGACTGCATTATATCACTTTTAACACTAAAAAATGCAAACATTTATCAATTTTGGGCGCTTTTTGGGTAAAAAGTACTTAAAAGTACTAATCTGGCGCGAAGCGCTGGAAAATTTTGACATTTTCACTGATTTTGATGTCAAAAATGATGCAGAACAAGACCTCTCTGCTCAAAATCGCCGGACAGTACCGGTCTAGCTGACCCCTCAGGGGTAATACCCCCTCCTCACCCCCCTATGTGCATGTGTGATACAGGGCTAAGCCATTTAACGGAATAAAAGAATATTTAAAATTAAAATACAATAAAAAGAAGTGTAAATAACTCTAAATTATTTTGAAAAAATTAAAAGAATCAGAAATATTACCAAAAACTCCAATAAGCCAATTAAATACTAGATCCTAGGAGTTCTGAACACCTCTCTTAGATCCTCTCGTTCTTGTACGCGAGAGAGTATATCGAAAATGTTGTACGAAGCTTCACTGAACTTGAATTTGAAATTGAAATTTTGAATTGAATTCAAATGAATTAAAGCCTGAATTTAAACCAAAACTTGAATTAAAACTCTCACTTAAACCTAAAATTAAATTTTAATTTAAGTTAAACTTTACACTTCACCTAACTTCACTTCACTTCAACTTCACTTCACTTCAAAATCGAATTCCAGATTCCAGGAGAGCGAATTTAAACCGGGTGAAAGCACTAGCTGCACAGTCAAGACGATAAATTTTTTTGTATCAAGCAGAATAAATTAATTCACACTCTGTATATTGATAATGATTTCTTGTGTTTTCTTGGAGTCGCGCCGGATTATGCTTTTATGACATTTTAAGTGATTTCGTTGGCTACTAGGGAGCTCATTACTACCCGTTTCGTTCTCAAACAGCTTTGAGCCAAAAAGTCCAAAAACTTCATTATTGAGTTCGTGGATATTGGACAGAGCACGTGAAAAATGGATAAAACAATATTTTTCATTTACCTTTAGCCTCAAATTTCCAAATTTTTTAGCGCTTAACGTTTAAATTTCACCCAAAAGCGGAATGTCGACGAAATAAACAATTCTTCGCACGAAATTGTCTGAACTTGAGCAACTTTTCAAAAGAACTATCTACACGAGAAAGGTTTCAATTAAAAGCAGGAGCGTAAAACTAGCAGAAAAATAACTAATATTAATAATACATAATAATAATTTATTATTATTATTATTATTATTATTATTATTATATATTATTATTAATATGATAAAAATAATAATAATAACAATAATAATGATAATAATAATATATAATAATAATAATAATAATAATAATAATAATAATAATAATAATAATAATAATAATAATAATAATAATAATAATAATAATAATAATAACAATAAAAGTAATAAAATCCTAGATAAATAAAAGAAAATTCCTCTATTTAAAATAGATTTAATTATTTTTGCTACCTGGACCTTTGCTGGCTTAATTTGGGCTGGTTCCTTTTGCCGAACCTGCCTCGCAGGTCTCTTCATAGCATATTCATCGCCATCTCGGTTTTCTTGCTTTTGATCGATTTCAGCTATATTTAATTCTTTGACGATACTTTCTTCCAGACTTACATTCAGAGATTCGAATACCAAATATGCGTAGGAAAAAATTACTAAAAACAGGAAAATGAAGCAGCACTGAATCGCGACTACGGTCTTGAAATTTAAATTGGAAATAAAATGATCCCGCCTTTGATCGATTTTAACCGAAATTTCAGCTCGATCCGAATTATCGATCGCCGAATTTTCTGTATAACGACGTTTTGTGCCATTTTCCTCAGTTTTACCAGAGTTCATCGTGCCATTGAATATTGAAATTCTGGTGAACGCTCGGTTAAATTACGTATTAAGATATATTAACATTAAAATAATCGATAAAATCTTTATCAATCCTAGGTACGAGTGTACATATAAATGATACGAAGACATATAGTTACGCTTGAATTTTAAGCAATACGATTACGGGTCATCTAATATTGGTTAAGTAGGGGAAGCTACTGATAAGAACTGAGACGTGACGCATGTATGTTACTTGACCACGCGATCCGAAGATTGTTATCGTCATACATGATCTTGGGCTTTGAACGGGGCAGGGATTCAGCCCATCCAGAAGAATTTTCTCCTTCCGCAAAACTTTGTTTACTCTGCCCCCCCAGAAGTTACGATTATACGAAAGTTCCCAAAAATTTTCTGAAAATTTGTAAGAAGCATGCTTTTTAAAAAGTTTTTAGCAATCTATTTGCTCAAAAGTGCCAAATTTCAGGCGCTTTGCGCAATTATGCTCATGTTTTGACTATATTTTGTCCAATTACTTCTGACCTTTTTTGATTTTATTCGATGTTTTTACGCTCTAGAATGATAGAACATCTTCAAAACCGCCGGAAAACGATTTTTTAACATCAAGCTACCATTTTTGGACCCAAAAAAAGACGTTTGTAATTACAGCCCCCCATTATTCCCATGCTGTGCATGTACGATTATCGTCGTACCGATTAACGATTATTCATTGGAGCGAAGCACGAGATTAAGGATATATTAATAGAAAAAATTCGAACAAGGAAAGGTAATCTTTTCAAATTTATTCTTCGTCAAAAAAATCAAAAATTTGAGCTAATTTTTCGACCCAATCGCACGTGCGTTACATGTGTAGCGCTCGCTCGCTCATATAAGCAACTATAGGTTGGCGGCACCAAAATTCTGGTGAGGGGTGCAATATATTTCAGAGGTCAAAAAATAGCCTTAAAAATGGTGGTTTGGCGGAAAAAGATCATATTTCAACGTATCTCATCGAGCACTATCCATTGGCATCAAGAAAATTGCGAAAAAACAAAGAAAATTTTCAAAAATTGAATTCTGGGAGGGAGGGTATTTTGGTTTCTCTGGAGTTGCATACCCCCTAAAAAAACCCCACGCCCAGATATGTACACAACTCAAAATTAATATTATAGGCTCCGCTGCCATATTCGCAGCAGCAATCTATGGTCTGATTCAAATAACCTTGGGCACAAGTTTTTTAAAAACCATCTCCGACAATGAACTGACGGATTGCGATTATAGCACTGAACTAATATATAATTATCGTGATCTGTCTGCTAACTGTCGACTAAAATTCTTAAAATTTATGCCCAAACTTATGCAGACAAAGTATAGGATTTTCTGAAAAGGGGCGGAACCCTAAATTTTCCGAATAGTGACGGAAATTGTGTGAAAAATCCGTCCATCAGCTTTTTGCCATCTACTCATAGATAAAATATTTTATGATCCGGAAAAAAGTTGGAAATTATTGAAAGTTTTCTTTGAAGCGCAAAATCAGTGCGAAAATTGCACAAAACGCCGAAATAGTCGACAAATCATTGTGAGGACTAAAACATACTTCTTCTTTGCTTACTATACATATGTACATAGTCTTCTGACGTAAAGTAATTTTCTAGAGCGCCAGAGGAAGGCCAGTAAATGTCATTAAACCCTCCGTTTACCGTGTCCTAGGAGAAAATCATAGAGAATCCTTTTATTGGCATTTTTTCTGATCTTCCTTATCGCTGTGCCTCGAACTCTGTTTAGCCTCGTTTGGACTCTACTTACATCGGTTTCAGGAGCGGAATTCAAGGGGCGGGCCCCCCCATTAGTGCGCAAAATTAAGGATTTTGAGCGATTTTTAGCGATTTTTGGATCAAATTGGCTAATTTTTCCGCCTAAGTCAAGGTTCCGTCCCCCTTTAAGAGTATCGCCACCCCCTCTTAGGAAAATCCTGGATCCGCCACTGATCGGTTTTAATTGTTTTATCTGATGCGTAGTCAAACAGCAGTAGGGAATAAGCTTTTTTGGCTTATTTACAGTAATATCACATATACTCAAAATGGGAAAATAAGGTTCTAATAGAAGATTCAGTGGTAAATTCCTTCTCAGCTTTTCAAATGCATCCTCCGGTTGTTCAACGCAGTAGTAACCTACTTTCCTTGTTTTTGTATGGATGTTCCACCAGTGCCTATTCTTATGCACTGTAATGGTTTTTTAGTTGCATGCAACTCTTTCAGCATAAAAATTGCATTAAATGAAAGCAATAACGCCAGATTGTGTAAAGAAGGTATAGCTGAACACAGGCGAGGATTTAAGGGGGCGGGGAGGGGCGGCCGCCTCCATTGCCCAAAAATATTTGGCGAGATAAAGAATGGATATGCAATTTGCAATGATTTTTGGCCGTCACTGACCATAATTTTTGAAATTTTCCTGGTGCTACGCGCCGTATGATACCTATTAATGAAATTTATTAACTTTCTTGGCGACCTGGAAGCCATTTTCTGTTCTATTTTTGCATAGTTTTCTTCTATTTTCAATTGAAAATTTCGACGTTTCGCATCAAATGCTATAAAAACAGGAAATCAAGCAGCAAATCATGCTTCTAGACGTCTAACCGCCTTGATTTCACAAATTTTCCGGCGCTACGCGCCAGGTTTTTGTTAAAGTCAAAGAAATTTAGTGATTTTTTCGCGCGAAATTGTCGAAAATTTTAAAATTTTTCGAAAAAAAATATTGCGTCAAAAGTGATTTTATGTAAAAGTAAACAATTTAAAACACCGAAAAAAACGCTATTTCGCGCGTTAAGGGCAAATTTTCAAACCTATTTTTGACTGTTTTTTGAAAAGGTTGGGATACCGCCCCCACCCCTTAGGAAAATCCTAGATCCGCCACTGGCTGAACATAGACTAGGAGTTTTTCCTGCGACGGTACCCTTTGATTACAAACGCCTGTTGGTAAACGGAGGGTTAACCCGCCGCGAAACGCCCAGAGAAATTTGAAAAATTATGACGCTAGGGGCTGGACGGCCGCCCCAATCCTTCCTCTGTGCCGTCTTTAAATTCGCGCTTGCCATTTATAAGTACCAAATTAGAACGAAAAATCCATCAGTCGGGATTAGTAATAAAATTGTCGAAAATCACGAGATATCTACGCGCCCTGGCCACTCTTTGTAACATCAAGGAAAACATTTTGTGATCACGTATGTACATCCCTGTATATGTATATTCTGTGACACTTATTCGAGTTTTTTAGTCAATTTTTTCAAGGCTAAGTAAGCGAAACAAGACGGAATACTGTAATTTCGCAGATCAGCTCAGTGAGGGCGAGTGGCTGGAATTCTTCCATTTTTAATGTGCTAATCCGCCCGAATAAATTTAATTTAGGCATTTATTCAGTGCTGGGACATACTACAGTAAGTCCGCTAAACAAAAGACTTTCGGGTGGAATTGAACCCGGGTTGCTTCGACTACAAGCAGAAGTTTTACCACCATACGTGGGCAGCAAGAAAATTCTGGGGGGGGAATGCAAGATTTTTTTGAAGGTCAAAAAATGGCCTTAAAAATGGTGGTAGGGCGATAAAAACACCATTTTTCGACGTTTCTCATCAAGCACTATCCATTGTCATCAAAAAATTGCGAAAAAACCGAAAAAAATTTTCAAAAATTGAATTCTGGGGGGGGGGTATTTTGATTTCTGGGGGGGTATTTTGGTTTC
The DNA here is from genome assembly GCA_036768485.1 of Mermis nigrescens. Lineage (NCBI taxonomy): Eukaryota > Metazoa > Nematoda > Enoplea > Mermithida > Mermithidae > Mermis > Mermis nigrescens. The sequence goes on from JAVLUZ010000227.1 coordinate 519,255, forward strand.
TGAGGGGTGCATACCCCCCAAACCCCCCCCCACGCCCAGGTGTGCTTACCACTGATCTATGCGAAAGTTCGCGACGTTTCGTAACATCTTAGTCTATTGTGTTTAAAGTGTCAACTTAGGATAAGTTGAATGCGCGATTTTTATCTGTAACTTAATTGATCTGCTGGTAGACGAGAATAAATTATGCCGCAAAAATGTTATTGAAAACGTAGCTATAGTGAGATCTAGCGAACTACAGTAAATACGAATTACTGAAAAAAACATTTACCGAAAAAGCTCTCGGATAAATGAAACAGACTATAGGTGGGCCACGGTTAAATTTTGGCAGCCGATGGGTGAAAAACACCAGAAATTCATTTCTTAGGTATACAGGGTCTCTGTAGAGGGGGAGTCCACACTAGACATGCACGTTGGGGGAAGGGCTAGGGGGTCTACCCCCAGAATAGAAAAACGAACAATTTTGTGGGAAAAATGAGGCAAAATAAAGGTCAAAAACGAATTAAAGTTGAAGATTCTCTTCAAAAATGCTTCAAATCGACAAAAGACTGAGTAATAGTTTTGATACCATTTTAACGCTTGTATCAATTTTTGAGGTCATTTCGACCCAAAGTAACTAAATTTCTGACCACCCCCCGCCCTCATGGATATATCCCACAGATCCACCACCATACTGTACATCCATAGTCCAGAGCCCCCGACCCACGTGTGGTCATGTACAACAGCGGGAAAAATTGCACTACACGTAGCCCATTGTTTGCTACACATCAGCCAACTATTGTATTTCATATTTGGTCAATGCCAGTCAGACCGGCACATAGAGATATCGAGGCCAGGCGAAAAGGTAGTTTCCGTGAAACAATACAGCAAGGCTTAAAGTACAGGAATACAAAGCTCAAAATAGAAGATTCCTGTAAAGGCGCTTAGTCCATCCAGGCACGTAGCTGTGGGGGGAATGGGGGTCCGAGCATCCCCCAAATTCCGAAAAAATCGGAAAAAAAAGACTTTTTACACGTTATTTTGTGTTATTTTTGGCTTAGACCCCTCCCACAAAATTGGTGTTGGTCTTCCCCCCCAAAAATGGGAGGGCCAGCTATGTGCCTAAAAATATCCTGCCGTGATTTCTGAGCCAACCTTCTCACGTTCGCGTGTTTTTTGAAGTTGAAGGTTCACGTGCCAGGACGCTGTCCTAGCCAGGTTAACATGTAAGTTGTCTCACTCAAAATAGCAAATATTAGTATCATTTTGTTCGATTCTTCAAGCTCTTTCCGAACATTTTGGTCATTTTTCAATAAATTAATTTTGTGAGAAGTTATAATTGAAAACTGCTTCTGTGCTTAAGCATAGGCATGAGGTGGACATGCATAAAATAAATACAAGTAGTATATTTTAGTTGACAAAAATGTCATTTTAGGACGGTAGTAGCTGATTAAAAAGTAAAAGCCAACAAATAGTGTGCTAATCATTGACCAAAACTTTTCGTATTTAAGGTTTTAGTTGATAATCAATAAAATATGCCAATTTTTCAGGATGTATAATTTTATTTACTAGCTTGAACATTTCAAATGTAACTAGGGCTAAAATGAGGTTAGACAAAGTTTTGTAGTCATACGAAAGATACAACAACAAAATCACTCAAAAAGTGTTTGGCTAGGACGCCGTCCTAGTTCACGGGGAACGCAAGGATTAATTTAAGATTCATTTAACGAATGTTTAGGCCATTTTAGCTCAAAACAGCTCTCCTGAGACATCAATCATGCGACACGTTTAACAGTTTTATCTTTACAGCAGTTGTGGGACATTTCATAATTGAGGTAAATATAATTTTCGAGTTTCCGCAACCCTATACAGGCAGCTTTTACATCAATTCTGGGGGTCTGGGTCATAGAATTTTTAAAGGTCAGAGTGCCAGAAAAAATATGATGCGGACAAAAGCACTATTTTTCGTCGTTTCTCATCAACCTCTCCTATTCATTGGCATCATAGATCTGTGGAAAAAGAAATAAAATAAGAATATAATCCTGGCAGGGTCACCCAACTATGTAGGAACGAAACTAGGCTCAAAGTTTTACCGAAAAAATATTTGCACGATCAGCTTAATCTTCCTTCAACAAAGCAAAAACAATGATATGTATTTTATTGGTCGACCAAAGAAACATTAAGCAGCTGAAATACGGCATTATTCACGTTACTAAACGATATATCAACAAACTTCAGATGAATTCGATCATCAGAATTGATAACCAGACCTAGGCGATCAAAATGGAATGATCTGAAATGAAAACACGTAATCCTAAACAGATTAACAAACGAACATTGAAATGCTGACCATTAACTAAATTTTGTGAAAAAAATAATAGAACCGTACGTGTGCTGAACATTAACGCGGTCGTTCAGCCCCCTCCCTAAAATGGCCGGGGATCCCCACCCCAAATTTCAAGTAGTTACATGTAGAGCTGCACGCGGGTACCCGAACGGGTACCCGGGTAGAAAATGATTTTACTACCCGGGTACCCTACGGGTACCGGGTATACCAGGTACCCGAATCCTCTAATATAAAATGGAAAATTAGCACTGCAGTTATGCAATATGTGCTAAGAATTGAATTAGAAACCTAGAAACATATTACTTCTAAAGTGCGACTGAATCACAATGTACATGTGATTTGATATAATCAACCGTAAAATGTTAAATAAGCGAGTCTGTTAATATTTCCTATTGAAACGATGTATCGCGCATACGATCTAGGCATATTCCATTATTCAGCTCTTTAGTTACATTATTTTATTTGTGCCAAATTCTTCTTATTCTTCGTTGTAAACAAATTTAAACAAGAAATTATCTGTTAGCGACGCTTTTTTATAATTCATTCACTTCTGTGACCATTATATAAATTTAAACTGCAACTTTTATTCACATCGTGCGCGCAACTGTTTTAGTTAGACCTGGTTCAAAGCCTATCGATGTTCCAAATGCAGTCAGCCATAGGCGTAGCCATGGGGCATTGGGAGTACCTGCCTCCCGAAATTTTTCAGAAATATTGTTGATTTTTTTGTTGCAATAATGTATGTCCAGAAAACTAAGTTCAAAAAGGCAAAAACTTCAAAATTTTCCGCGCCTAGTCATTATTATTTATTGCAATATAGATCCAACAAATTAAAAAGCTTGAATCAGCTAAAATAATCCAGCACTTCACATCATTTTAGTAATTTATTGCACTATTTGTTCATTGAATGAAACTGCGCATGCTTGTTGTGCATGATAGTAAAAGTGCGAAAATGATTGTGAACGAGTTTGTCTATTCTCTGCTTTGTTTGTCTTTTGTGTAACAGTTTGTCTATTCTTTGTTTCGTTCATCTTTCTTTACAAGGACACATAATCCCATTTTAATTGGAAGGAATGGCCAAATTTTTTTTATGTTTTTGCGCATTTCTTGTTCTATGAACTGCATTTTGTTAATTAGAAGGCTACAAATGGGCCTGAAAACGGTAAGAACAAAATTTTCATGGATACATCTTTCTATATCTTACTGGCAGCGACCCGTTGCTGCGCTACATATGTACCCAGCAGAGGTCGAAAAGCGCATTTCAGATCAGTTTGTGCAATGTAGGAGTTCATCAATTTTAAGTGTGTTTGGGCTTGCTTCCGAACCGAGATTTGACCGATTTTGCGAAAATTTTAACGTTACAATTTAACATTAAAATGTTTTTTTTACAAAATTTTCCGGAACTCTGCCCTGGATCCCGCTCGCCACCTCAGACGTCCCGCAGCCATAAAATCTCGTTGTACATGTGCAACGAGATTTTAGGGAGAACAAGCCAGGTAAAAGGGTTAAGAATTTCTAAAAATTTCCGGCGTTTCGCGCCGGCATTAATTTGTCTGTTTTGTATGATTTAAGCGGTATAAATTGAGTTTAATGTGCAAAAACGTCAAAATTTTCCGGCGCATAGCGCCGCCAGTTACTGTTCTTTCTTTTTGTAAAGCTCCAGCATTGCGTTTAAAAGCCTGAATCACTCAAAATATCTTCAGTCAAAGTTAGTAATTCGCAGTTTTCTTGTTAGAAGCTTGAATTGTCAAAAGTGTTTTGTACAAATTTGGTAATTTTCTGCTCTCTCAGATTATTAGTATTCACAGAGCTACAAACTGTTAAGGGTGGAACAAATGACTAACTTTCTTAGCACTTTGCGCCACTTATGAATTCCGAACTGTTTGTCAATAGAAAGGCCGTAAATTCTACATGAAAACGTTTATGCCCCCGAACCAAAATTCTGATTACGTCTCTGCAGTCAGCTCCAGATAGACTTAGACTTGCTTTTGAATAAATTTTCATTTCCGGTTGATTTCAAAATTGCTTTTCGTCAGTGTGTTTTCCTGCTTCAAATGTTTTAATGACGTTATGAAGATACAAAACCTGCTTCACAATTTTTTGCTTTGAATTATGAAAATGACTTAAATTTTATTAAATGCATACGAATTCTTCAGATTAAAGTCTTGATTCTATTTAATCTTGCATTAATTTTTCAATAATTTTACTGCTTAAATATCACTTTGCCCTAGACCTCACTGTCAACCGTAAATAAACAATGTTCACTGCATTCTCTTTTATCTAAGGTCTTACCCGGGTACCCGAATTACCCGGGTACCCGGAGTAATGAAATAGCCGGGTACCCGGGTAGTAAAATTGCAAAGTGTGCAGCTCTAGTTACATGTAAGCATATGATAGGGATGTTTGAAGGGATCCCCACCATGCGTGAACAGCAACCGAATTCTACGGGGCCTAGATGAGGCAAAACTACAAAACTCGCAAGATAGAAATCTTAATTCTCCACAAACCCTACCACGCCCACGAGTATTCATCGTTTCCTCATCCACGAAAAGTTAAAATTTTTCTTCCCCTATTTTTAGCAAAATTTTGCCCTCTTTAGGTGATTTTTACCTGTTTTTTTGCATTTTTGACCAACAAATTGAAGGTCCCCTAAAAAAATGGTACACCACCTTCATCCCCAAATTCAGAGCTGTAGCATAAATGAGTCGAATCAAACCGCCTACCAACCTCAGACTGGTGCTCTTTATTCTGCTTAACATGGGCGTGGGGACAGAATCTCAAAGTCCCATAAAATCGATAGACCCTTAGAATTGAATTTTCTGCCCCAATTCCAGCAATTAGCCCCATCCGACCACCCCCCCCGAATTTTGTTGATGCCCACATATAGCGATAAAAATTAACTATGATACTTCTAAAAAGATTATTTATATGACGTTATATAGCATCCTTGACGATTTCTCATATGCAATAAAAGTATTGCATAGCACAAATTTAGCAAGCTAATGAATGATCTACCGAATCAAAAACTTATTAGAATCTAGCGAAATTTTCCTGTAATTTTTAACTAAAATCAGCTCATGTACTATCCAGTCATTCATTCAACGTTAATTAAGAGTAATCAGTAAAAAAGGCAAACATGTTACGATATATGATAAATTATTAATTTCAAGCGGGCATAGGGTGAAGGAACGACCGGTCGCCCGGTTCCGGTCCCTGTCCCAACCAAAAAAAGGCCAGGCTTTTGCCGGGCCTTTTATAGGTAGAATAAAGAAAGCATGTTGAGTTGTCATAAAGAGACATTTGCCTTGTCAATAATAGCAGTGTGATAATTTTGGTAATATTTTCGTATTAACTTCTCTGCGGCTCTAAATCACTTCTAATGAGCTTTTATAAAACTAGCGCTGGGCTGGTCTTATTTTTTCTTCGCCCCATTACATCTGACACAGGCACGCAACTCGCCGTCGTATTTTGGGGGGACTAAGCCCGAAAAGGCCAAAAATAACACAAAATAAGGTTTAAAAAGACCGATTTTTCTGGATTTTGAGGGGTCCGTCGAGCCCTGCATCCCTCCCAGAGGTACGTGCCTGCTGACACGCTTCCAAAAATATGTTGACAAAAATTGAATAAGATTAAAAGTAGAACAGCATAAAGTCAAGAAGTGCATCAGTTCCGATCTAGCATTTGGTGTATAAATTAACAATAAATTCAGAAGCGACATGCCTATTAATAAAAATGTGAAAAATTCTAATACTTAAATATAATCCTCAGCAAAGATTACATTTTGGGCAAAAATTATTCCAAACAAGTACTAAGTATTCCTGCTATATTAAAACAATTACTCCAGCATTTTGGAAGAATATCTCACACGAAATTCAATGTGTCGAAAAAACTCTTCGCTGCATACGTCAGCAATTAGAGTTATTCGCGAAGAAAAATTTAAAAAAGGGCGCCTATTTGATCATTTTCGTTAAAGATCATAAATTTAAGAATAAACCTAAATTAACTAAAAGAAAAATAATATGCAGGAAAACAGAATAGCATATTTTGGAATGAGACTAAGATTGTGAATTTTAAAAACTAGAAAGAGTCCTGAAATCACTTTTGTGCAATTTACAAAACTTTAGTGACAAACTTAAAGCGCTAACATAGTTAGACATATACAGCGAAAATTAAAAAAAATCGGCATTTTGTTTAACACGTTGTAGAAAGTGTCTATTAGCTTCATGCAAGCACTTTGAATATTACAAAAGTTCCGATTATTCTCAGATCTCGCCGATGTATTTAAACATGCTTTCTATGAATCAGCCTCATCGCTTTTCTGTACTTCATGTAAGATTACTACTATATGTGACAAAAACATCTAATGCAGTAAACATAAAAATATTCGAGAAATGCACCGACTGTTTTAATGAAAAATAATGCCTTTGTGAATTTTAATTACAGCTTTCTAAGTAACAGGCAGCTTTAGCAGCAAAAATTACCGAAATTCACATGCTTTTGCATCAGACTATGACCAAATAGAATCAGAATGGGGTCAATTTGCTCTTAAAAAGAAAATGATATGCAAACTGACGTTGTACTAAATGTGTGTAAGTTATTTATAACAATATATAGAAAGACCTATACTTTATTGCAATGAAAGACTTGCTTTATCAAAATATTATCGTCATCTACGATTAAGAAAAGTAGCTTCAAAAAATGTTGCAGACAATATATTAAATGACTATATTTCTGGAAACAACATGAAAAATCAGTTGTATTTCAAGCTGCTTATAACGATTTTGCCATGAAAATACTGATTAGAAAGCATTTGAAAGCATTCAAATAGTAGTGTGATCTTATATGTACTATTTCGCTATTTAAATCTGCAGTCAATTAGAGGGCTGGTAGACAGATATTTACATTGTAAGTACAAGCATGACGTATACACGCATACCTTAACCTACATGGTACATATAACATACATTGAGGCCGGTCCCGGTTCCGGTTCCGGTCCCGGCCTCTAGAGCCCGGTCCCGGCCAAATTGTGCGCACAATCGTTCAGTGCATAGTGTTTTTGGGTTTGAATCATCCAAAATAAAAACTCCCCCACGGACACAAATATAAATTTCTTTAATATTAGAAACGTTAAAAAGTGCTTAGAAAACAATTAAATAATCAAAAAATAATAAAAAAATCATTATTTCGAAGATTAACATATGATTTAAATTCAAAATTATTCGAAAAATTATTTTAAAAAATCACAAAAATCATGATTGAAAAATCTTCGATCCCACAAGTTCAGAATTGACCATGTTATGATACTGATCAAGATTTGATTAATATTATCAATTTGATATATTTAGCTTAAATTTAGTAATTTAATTAATCGGATTAATTATAAATTTTAATAATTAAATTAATTAAAATTTTAGTGAGGGGATAGTCAGCGACTTTTATGCGTGTGAAGGAGGGATGAAAGACGTTATTTTTTGCCAAAAAATAACAAGGAAGTATCTATAAAAATGGTCTAAGAACTATTTATTGCCAAAAATGACAGGATAAAGTTTCCTAAAGCAAAAAAATAATTATATACACTGTTCTCTGACCAATTCAGAAAAACTCGTAAAACATGCTAAATAATCATGCAATAAGACAATCGTAGTGTTTTCCAACTCAAACACGAAATAGATATTTCAGGATTTAAAAAACAAGGTTTATACACATTAATACTTATTTAAATGATTTCGTTTTTATGATCCAGCATCACACAGTGAAGGAACTGAGCACACGTGGGCGTGGAGGGGTATGGGACACTCCAGAAGGACAGATATTCCCTCTTCAGAAACCAAATAAACCACCCCAGAATTCAATTTTTGAAAACGTTCTTGTTTTTTCGCAATTTTTCGATGCAATAGA
>JAVLUZ010000227.1:527492-741420 GCA_036768485.1 Mermis nigrescens
CTATATATATATATATATATATATATATATATATATATATATATATATATATATATATATATATATATATATATATATATATATATATATATATATATAGAAAAAAGCCGTTATAGTGGACGCTCATTGTGTATAGTGGACGACTCATGTGTCCCTGTCATACGTTTTGTGTGCAAAAATCGCTCGTTATAGTGGACGGCCACTTCCGTTATAGTGGACGGCTGCGTAATTCAGTGAGAAATGTTGTCAGCAGCTCAAAATTGTCTAAGTGAGAAATTCATTGGTTCATTGACGCAGACTAAAATCACTGATTTCATTAAGAAATACTTTGTCGAACACTTATGTTTTCTTTTTGCCCTAATTATGCAGTACGTTCTCACAAGTAAATGTCATTGCATCACACGTGTTATAATGAGTTTAAAAAAGTAGTTTTTCAAAAACCCCGTTATAATGGACGATCGTCTATAGTGGACGATCCCCAAAGGTTCCCTGGCGTCCACTATAACGAGCGCCGACTGTATATAAACGTTTGAACATGATGACGAGATGAGCGAACAGTTACGGACGAACCGAGTGCGATATTCATCAAGTATAGGTACATACAATAATTACAAAAGGGCTAACAAATTAACCAGAAAGCAACCGCCTAGAGGAAAAAGTTTTACAATCCTAAATACAGGTGGAATAACTACGTATGCAGAAAAAAGAAGCCGTTCAATGACAACTAAAACGACTACTACACGAAAAAATTATTCTATGTGACTTTAAACTTGACTAGGTGCTTTATTTTGTTAAAATAACTTTAATACGCGTAGAGCAAAATTCAGGAACAGCAAATATGCATGTACCTAAGTACCTACAGCAACGGATAACTGTTAACGAGCAAACTTCTATAAAAATATTTCATCACTTCGCTACTGCACTTTTATCATTCGAACCGGCAATCAACGTAACTTATGCGAAAGACGACAAAGAGAATTTTAGTACGACAAATGATTAATTTTAAGCACTAAAAAACTAAAAGGATGAGTGGCACCACACGTGAGCGTGAGGGGGTGGGGTATGCACCCCTCCCCAGAAGGCTGAATACTCCCAGAATTCAATTTCTGAATTTTTTCGTTTATTTCGCAATTTTTTGATGCCAATGGATAGTGCTTGATAAGAAACGTTGAAAAGTTGTGTTTTTTAGCCATACCACTCATTTTGTGACCTTTGAAATATCTTGCACCCCCATAATTTAGGTGTTTTTCACCCATGAGTGGCACTAAATTACGACGATACTTGCAGCAACAGCAAAAAAGTCGTTTCCTCTGTTTCGAAGTACAAAGTAGAAGATTATACGAACACGAAAGCTAGAGCATAAGAAAAACAGAGTCTGCCAATTTTAAGGATAAGTCAAAAAGGATATGATTAAAACAACCTCTTTCTTCGGCGTTTATCGCCTCAATTTCTCAGCAGGTGTCAAAAAATAGAACCAAAATGAAAATTTTCTAAAAGTCACGATCTGACGAATAAAGTCTTAGAAAAAGCTTGACCGCTGATGGGAAAATATTTTGGCATGCATGGGCAGCAACCAAATTCTGGGGGGTCCGACGGGGCAAAATCGGCCAAAAATAGCACCAAAAATCAATTCTAATGGATATATCGACTTAAGGGTCAATCCGGGGAGGGGTTCAGCGGACCCCAGACCCCCACACCCATGAGTGCTTTTTAGATCGTTAGAAACCTGCAGACCCCGCAAGGTTGAACTGAACTTTTATATTACACTTGGGCGTGGGGGTTGGGGAATCTGCACACCCCCTCAAAAGTTCGAATACTCCCCCTAGAAACCAAAATAACCCTCCAGAATTCCATTTCTGATTTTGTTTGTTTTTTTCGCAATTTTTTGATGCCAATGGATAGTACTCGATGAGAAACGTTGAAAATGGTGTTTTTTCGCTATACCATCATTTTTAGGGCCATTTTTTGACCTTTGAAAAATCTTGCAACCCCCCGTCCGCAATTTTGGTGCTGCCCACCTATGCAATAATACATTTTTAAAATAATTTTAACCCTTTCAATTTCCTTAAGGTCGAAATGTTTGCCTACGTTCCGACCTACTTAAATCTTCGGACTCCAGAATTTCTCCTTGCTTTTTTATTCATGTAGAGTAAACAGGTAAATAATATCTGGTATAGTATTTGCTAAAAAAAATTAATAAGCGAGAAACCGAACGAATGGAAGATGATCAAGTCAAAACTTTGGAGCAAGTTTCCGGATGCAAATGAGACGCCGTTGAGGCGGCCTTGTCGGCCAATTTTCTCAGTTTCGTGCCGTAATGTTCGGTCGAATCGCGATTTTTAAGACTAAGCCCAAATTTTTCTGGCCCTTTTCCAACTGGATTTAAATTATGAGCCGATCGGTTGTGTTTCATGTGACTTTTGACCAGGTCATTCGAAGATAAGGCGGCCAAAAGGGACAATTCGCCGGCGACTACGGTGGCGCAAATGACGCGGGCCAGCTGGCGAGCGTTGGCGCCAGGCTTAGTCGGATGGCCTCCGGCGCAGCCTATCATCTGTGCGTTCATTTGTTGATAAAAATTTTTGGGATATTTTTGATTATCAAATTTTATACTTTTTCCATACAGGATCTTGGGGATTCCCCCAGAAATTTTTCATCCCTTCTAAGGAAATTTTTTCATCCCTCGTAATGAAACCTTTTGATCATACCTGGGCGTGGGGTGTTTGAGGGGTATGCCCCCAGGAACCAAAATAACCTCCAGAATTCAATGTTAAACATTTTGTTTTTTGCGCCAATCTTTAGATGCCAATGGATAGTGCTCGATGAAAAACGTTGAAAATGGTATTTTTTCGCCATACTACAATTTTTTAGGTCATTTTTTGATTTTTGAAAAAATCTTTCACACCTCCCCCAACTTTGGTGCCGCCCACCTATGTTTTTCACCCCCGATAATTCACGATTTTTTGAAGAAAAAAATCGCAGAAAAGGTGTTGTTTAAAGCGTTTTTCGCTACCTGTTTGCCCGATAGGAACAAATTTTCGGCGATTTGAGCCATATACTCATTTTTGACTATATTTTGTTCAATTTAATCGAATTTTCCGATATTTTTTCGAATTTTTTGTTTTTATGATCTAGAAAGATAGAGCATCGTCAGAAACGCAGAAAACGAAGTTTTTAAACGCACTTACTGTTTTTGAGCTCAAAAAGGCACTTTAAAATATCACCCTCCCGAATTCCCATGCTGTACATGTTTGATTTTTACATCAATAAATATGTTCGTCGTTTCAATCAGAAAAATTTAGGAAAACTGTCAAACTTTCTATAGACTGTACTTTCGATTTCAATAAACAAACAGCGACTAAAAAGAGTCCCTATGAGAACTAAAATGTCGCACGACAAGGTAGATACATTATTTCAAAATACCTAATTTACATAATTATAATTAAGCAATTTTATGAGCATTTTTTTCGACAAAAAATATACCTATGCATTATTAGAAAATTAAAATCTGATAAAACTTTCCATTATAAAATGTACTATAAGTAAAAAACTTGTGGTCGACACAATACAACGAAACTCACTTCATAATTCAGTAACTGAAACGCTTTATAAATTCGTTTCTTAATGAAGATTATTTCTAAATGGTTATAATGTAAATTCATAGATTGTTTTACATAGCATAAGGTAAACTCAGTCCCGCAAAAAAGGGTATGCTACATATTTCAAATAAAATCGGTCATTATTTTGACATTGTGTGAAGAAAGTAGACAGTCTTTGAGCACAGTTTACAAAGAAGTACGTCGTAGGCTAGAGATCAATTCTTGTTAAGATCTCGGGAGGTTTTTGCACAATTTCTAGTAGATTTAAATGTATATACAAACACACCTGGGCGTGAAGGGGTTTGGGAGGTATGCGCCCCCACCCCCCTCCCCGAGAAACCAAAATACCTCTAAGAATTAAATTTTTAAAAGTTTTTTGTTTTTTCGCAATTTTTTGATGCCAATGGATAGTGCTCGATGAGAAACGTTGGAAAATGATGTTTTTCCGCCATACCACCACCATTTTTAAGGCCATTTTTTGACCTTTGAAAAATATTGAACCCCCTAGAATTTTGGTGCCGCCCACCTATGCATACAAAGAGTTTACATGTGCCGATCAGAAATGCAAAACATGCGTTTTTTCGACATGTATTTTCCAGATAAATTAGTCGTTTTACCCATCACTGCCATCTCTGAGTATGTAAACCTATTCATACATACATAGGATCGGCTACTTAATTGAATCGTAAAAGCTTATTCAATCCTTTTTAAATTCAATCTTACATTTTAGTTTTAAAATACCTATGTGTAGACTATGGCAATGGGTCTAGCTAGATCATAGAGAAAGTATAGGGAAGAAAATAAGGCAAAATTTTGATTGAAATTTGATCAAAATCAAAATTTTACAATGATTGAAATTATTGCCATATATATGATGAAGTACGATATCTGCTATTCTACGATTCGTTTGCTTGCTATGCATCCATGCACGGACGTAACCAGGATTTCATTTCGGGGGGGGGGGGGGCAAAATTTTTGAAGTCATCTATCTCGAGAACCGTTAGGAGATACGCTAAGATAATGGCATTTTTGAGCGTTTCTCGACGAGACCATGCAATGGTGAAAAAAATTTTAAAGAATTAAAAAATTTCTTGTTTGATTTCAAACTTGGATATCAAAAATCTATCCTTTAAGCAATTTGTACGACTAATTTCTCAATATCAAGTCAAAGCTTGACTCCAAAGCATTTCGAAATACTTGCCTTTGCATTTAATTTTGCGGTTTTGCAAAGAAAACTAATGAAAAAAATAATAAATCGGCGCAAAGCGCCGAAAATTGTTGACATATTCGCTATTTTTAAGTTAAATCTGGGCTTCTAAGGTAAGAATTAAGGTAGAAAATGAGAAATCCGGCGCGAATCGCCGTAAAATTTTTAGTTGAGTAGCTCAAAAGTTTGCTAGAAACGCATTTTGGCTGTCCTTTTAATAGACTTCAAGAATTTTTAATTTTTCTCTTTGAGGGACCCTTAAGAAAAATAAAAATATTTTTTCATTTTACGGGGCGGCCTCCTGGCTGGTTACCATAGGTGGGCGGTACCAAAGTTATGGAGGGTGCAAGATTTTTTCAAAGGTCAAACAATGGCCTTAACAATGGTGGTATGGCAAAAAAACACCATTTTTCAACGTTTCTCATCGAGCACTATCCATCAAAAAATTGCGGAAAAAACGAAAAAAATTTTCAAAAATTGAAATCTGGGGGGGGGGTATTTTGATTTCTATGGGGGTGCATACCCTTCCACGCCCAGGTATGATACCAACAAACTAATCGAGTTTGTATGAAAAAGTCAAGTCATGCTTCGATTTCAAATCTATATAACACTAGGACTGCTCAATGCCTGAACTAAATAATTAAGACTAGCTAAGAAAAACGCATCTAATCCTTGCTTTGTGAGGCCCAAATTTTACAAAAATGAAAAATTAATTAGTTGAAAATAATTTAACATTAGAAGACGATTCAATTGAAAAGTTCAAAAAAGCGAGTGCACATTCCTCATCAGGGAAACAAAAAGGGTCTAGAAAAGTCCCTTGCTTACTTGCAAACAAGTATTCTGAGCCGGCAATATAGTCCCACCTCCTATTGTTCCCACTTCTAGGCAAGGCATCGTGCAAGAAATATACAAGTGTCCTTCTTGAGTTTCGCTTTCTTTGAGCACCGTAATGCAGTGGCTGCTGCTTACTGTCTGAGCTACGTCCTTAAATAGAGTGAATTTTTTTAAAGTAAGTACTTGTGATTATAGGTGGGCAGCACCAAAATTCTGGGGGGTGCAAGATTTTTCAAAGGGTCAAAATGGCCTCAAAATGGTGGAACGGCGAAAAAAAACAATTTTTCAACGATTCTCATCGAGCACTATCTATAGGCATCAAAAAATTGCGAAAAAAACAAAAAAATTTAAAAAATTCAATTCTGAGGGGGTTATTTTGGTTTCTGAGGGGGAGGAAGTATTTTGGTTTCTCGGGGGATGCAAACCCCCACGCACAGGTGTACTTGTGATTGGTTTATGCAAACAAATGGTTATTTATTATGTTAATAATTAGCGTGTGAAATTTATTGTACGAAGGAATAAATTTTTTATTAACTTTTTATTTTTATCAGAAAACAAGAAATTACATTACCCCTGTTTAATGGCCAGCTTTCCCCACCAAAAACTTTTCAATCATTATAATGAGCATATTTTTGTGTATATCAAACAAATGAATATTTTCATACTTTTTTAACAAGAAAACGTTTTTGTTACTTTACAATTTTGAAAACATGACCTCGCATTTTAAAGACAACCATCAAAGTTATTACAGAGAACTAAAATAATTTTAAAAAATTGCTTCAACCCGCTCGTGTCATCCTTGTTATTCTATTATCGCAAGCTCTTAATCAGCATGTTATTAAGCCGTGTCATTTATTTGTTTATATGCCGGGTAAATAAAATTGGCACAAATATCATAAACAAACAAGTTTCTTCGTGATAAATACGTTGCGATGCGTCATAAATTATTTTCGACAATGAAAGCAAAACGTTCCATTTATTTACCAAGGAAATTATCTAGCAAATCAAAAAACATTCAAGTTAGCAAGAAATACGCATGATGAGATCACGTGAACGCGTCATTAAAAAGCATTGCCAGGCCCAGAAAAGATTATTAAATATTGCATATGGTTATCCTATTTTAGTATCCAAATCACGCTGATAAAGACGGATAAATTAATATTTTCACTTAAAGTGGCTCATCCAAAAATGTTGAATTTTTTCAAATATAAGTTGCATTTATTTTTTTGTTATTTTTGACCGAAAATAAGATGTCATTTACCCCTCTTTTATGGTCAGTTTTCCCCACCAAAAAGTTATTAATTATTACTACACCTCTTTCTTGTTTACAAACACTTCATTATATTTTAAAAAAGGCTCCGGGTCAGTGATTATTTTGAATCATAATCCTAAAAATCATGCATCGAAAATCTTGTCGAAACTTTACTAAAATAAAATTTTTGTTAACTCATTTTATGAATTTAAAAAAGCCGCCGTGAATTGCGGAAGCACATAAACGTTATTACAAATCACGTATCAAGGCTGTGAAATGTTGTCTCGGTTTTCGCTAGACCGAAAATCGGGCACAAAAAATGGTTTTATATCGAGAATAAATGAAAATAAATCAAATAAATCGAACGTATCGTGATTCGAGTCAAAAATTTCATAAATTATTACCGCTTAAGAAATCGAATCAATCATTAATTTATCAACTTTTATTGAAAATGGATAAAAACTTCATGCATATCCGTACAGAAAATAGGTTAATTACCTAAAATTCTAACCCTAGTTGGTTAAACACTCAAAAAAAGGATTATAAAGTTAACTATACGCAATTAGAGCAACGAAAGAAATATGCGAAAGCTCATAAAAATAAAACGTAAGGTACATAGATTAAATGTGTACATAGTACATATGTATGTGTATGTAGTAAAGTATGTATATACAATAAAGGACCTGAGAGCAGACATGCACAGCATGGGAATCCCGGGGTGGGGTGAAATATTAAAGTGACCTTTTGGGGCCCGAAAATGGAGGATACGCGTAAAAACAACATCGTTTTTTTCGGCGTTTCTGACGATATTCTATCATTTTAGAGCATAGAAATATAAGAATAATTTGAAAAAATCAGAAAAATTCGAATAAATTGAAGAAAATATAGTCATAGAATGAGTCTACGGCGCGAAGCGCCGAAAATTTGATTTTTTTGAGCAAACAGATAGCTGAAAATGCCTGAAACGACGCCTTTTCTACGAACTTTTTGGAATTTTTAAGAAAATCGCTAATTCTGGGGGAGGGGCTGAAAATTTCTGACGGGGGGGGGGCGAAAATTTTTCTGAGCGGGGCGATGGGGGGGGGTGAAAACCACCCAAACCCTCCAGATCGTGTATGCCTGAGAGTCAAAGACAATGATTATTTTTAGTCCATGGACGTCGCAATAGGTGCACAAGGTCAGGGTTGGCAAGGGGGGTGGAATCAGATATCAAAGACAGTAAATTTAACTTTGACGAATTTTTTAGCGTATAAAGTCTTTTCGTGGTAATTTCGCCTTTTAAAATCATTTTTAGTCCATTTTGACTGCACTATATCACATTTAACACTAAAAACTGCAGAGATTGATCAATTTTTGACGTGTTTTGGGTAAAAAAGTACATAAAAGTACTACAGAAAAATCATGACATTCTACTGCTTTTGACCCCAAAAATGATGCAAAAAACGTTCTGTCAGCTCAAAATCGCCGGACAGTACCTGTATGGCTGGCCTTTCAGTGTGGGGTAATACCACCCTCATCCCCTATGTGCATGTATGGACGTCCCCTAATTAGTAATCGTCATGCGATTTTGGAAAAAAAGATATGTAAATATTGTGCGGAAATTTTCGACTTCAATAGATTTTCTGCAGCAAATTTGTTCTATATTTTTCACAATTATCAAAGTTTTTAAAGAAACTTTTTACGATGCTTTTATCATAGAAGGTATTGAGAAAGCCCGCTTGTTTATACAGCGAATCTTTATTTAAAGTGCGTCTACTACCGACTATTTATAAATGATCCTAATTATTTTATTACATTTTTTATTTAATTTATAAATTTATTCTGACGTGCGAAAAATCATTACAGTAGTTCTCCAATTCGAGTCATTATATTTTAGTTTAATCAGGAAATATTTCAAACAGTTTGTTGTTAAGACGTTTTAAGCAGCAGAAACTTATTAATCCTCTACATATTGTATTTGCTTCTCTACCTCGAGTCACCTTGTACAGGGTGATTCAAAAAAAAATACCAGAAGCTTTAGGTCATATCTCTAGAAGCATGCTAGGTAGGCATTTGAAATTTTTTTAAACCAGCAGACAAAAAGGTCTACAGTAAGACTGCGTATTTTTAAATTTCCATACAGACCCGTTCTTTAGATGTTGCAAATTAATTAAAAGTATGTATATTTGAAAAAAACACAAAATTTTATAGTACAGATGACATAGGTGGGCAGCACCGAAATTCTGGGGGGGTGAAAAAATTTCTGGGGGGTGAAAAAATTTTCAAAGGTCAAAAAATGGTCTTAAAAGTGGTTGTATGGCGAAAAAAACACCATTTTTCGACGTTTCTCATCGAGCACTATCCAATGGCATCAAAAAATTGCTAAAAAAGCAACAACAAAATTTCTGGGGGGTATTTTGATTTCTGGGGGTGTTTCAACTTCTGGGGAGTGCATACCCCCAAACCCCCCACGCCCATGTGTGACAGATGAACATATTAGCCAGGAAAGCCTCTGCAGTTAGTGCGTATAGCAAAAATGCTATTTGAAATCAGTAAAATACCATGTGAGCATCTTAACTGTCTGTAAAACATTGGTATTTTAGAGTCTGCAGAGGAGCTTGGCACAAAAACTGAATTAAGTTGAAAGATGCAGTCATGATAAATTTTTGCGGCCGTTTTGCTTCATTGGTACAGCATAATGAGAATATGTTGCAACAAACCTCATAATGAACTTGTTTTTTGACTCTTTGAACGTTTTGTTTATCACTCAGAAAAGGAACGCATTGGATAAGTCGGTAAATGGGGCAGGAAAAGAAATTTACAAATAGATAGCTAATCGAATACGCAGTGTTTTTCTCAAAATAAGCACTTTTGAAAAATTTGAAGCATAATTTTTACGGAATTAGCTATAAGTGCAAAATTATGTATTCACCTTACGGGCCTTTTTTTGTTTGCTTTAAAAAATTTTAGGTGCCTAGCTGCCGCGCTTCTGAAGCTGTGACACCATGGGCGTAACCAGGATTTTATTTAGGAGGAGGGGGGAATTATCTCGTCGAGAAACGCTCAAAAATACCATTATTTTCGCGAATCTCTTAATGGTTCCCGAGATATAGGATGCAATGATGAAGTAGAAAATTTAAAAACAAAAGTTAAAATTTTATTGCTAGATTTCAAACTTGGATATCAAAAGTCTATCTTTTAACCTATCGGCATAAGTAATTACTCAATATCAAGTTGAAGCTTGACTTCGAAACATTTCGAAAGTCGTTTCTTTGCATTAAATTTTGCGGTTTTGCAAAGAAACCTAATGCAGAAAGTAATAAATCGGGGCTTCTAAGGTACATATGTAAGAAAAAAGATAAAAAATGAGAAATCCGGCGCGAAGCGCCGAAAAATTTTGAGTTTAAAAGCTAAAAAGTGTGATAAAAACGCATTTTGGCTGTCCTTTTAGTTGACTTTAAGAATTTTTAATTGTTACCTTTGCGGGACCCTTGTGAAAAATGAAAATATCTTTTCATTTCCCGCCCCCCCCTGGTCACGCCACTGTGTGACATAAACATGGGTAACGTTTTTTTGACCACCCTGTATATTCAAAGTGTCCTGCGATTGTGAACGAAAATTTCGATAGATTGAAAACCTGAGATCTCAAGAAAATTTAAATTAAGATTCTCCAATTCATGCATATATGTATGTAGTTAATGTACGTGCTCGTATATACGTCAAGCAGCATTAATTGAATAGCAATATAAGCGAAGCAGGCAATTATGCAGAATTCTCTGTATACACCCAGCCTACGCATGGACGTGGGGGGCTGGCTGAACCCTGCTTCGAGAATCTGACGGACCCCCCAAAATCGATAGATCCCTAGGATAAAAGTTTTGGTGCTATTTTCGGCGATTTTGCCCCCATCGGATCCCTATCCTAGAATTTGGCTGCTTCCCATGCATGCAGCACTAACAGCTACCTACAGGAGCGTAAGCAAGATTTTTTTAGATGGGAGAGCGGTCCGATAACGTGTGACGCTATACCTCGGCATGCATTCATAGGTACACAAAATAACGTGCATCTTTTACATTTCGAGCCATGCTCCATCTATAGAAACTAAGAAATAAATTTTTTGATGATGACATGAGATAAAAATGAGACTTTGTCGAGTTTAAAATGAATAAGTGAATTTGAGTGTAAACTATGCAGCATCGCACCTGTCCACAGGCTAAGAAAATAGCTGTCACTATATTAGCGCTATGAGCGTTAAATCCGCCTGTTGTACAGGCCAATGCGGAACCGACTAGATTTTTCGACACGTGCAACCTCACCATGTTCGTAACGGATGTTTTCAGCACCTAAAAATAAATAACAAAAAACTCAAATTTAAATCACTCGTATGCACACATGATCTTAGGGGGTTAAGGGAAGGGGGTTCCACCTTCTCAAAATTGTCTTGATTTCCCTCCAGAAGTTTTTCCATTTTCCACTGAATTCGCGCAAAAAATTCGAAAAATTCGTAGAAATCGTGTTGTCTTAAGCGTTTTCAACTATGTGTTAGCTCGGAAGTGTCAAAATCTCGGAGCTTCGCGACCTATTTTTGACTATACTTTGTTCAATTTAATCCAATTTTTCTGATATTACTTCAAAAAATTTTACGTTTTTATGCTCTGGAACGATAGAGCATCGTCAGAAACGCCCAAAAATGATGTTTTTTAAACGCGTGTCCGCGTTTTTTGAGTTGGTCGTCCCCGCTGTCCCCTCCCAAACTCAAAGGATGTTTGACCCCCACCAGTGTTTTTTTGTACAAGGTCCGTTTGTACATGTACAAAGATGGTCCCAAAAACCTTAGTACATTTTGTACATGCAAATTTTGGTGTACTATAATATGGTACAGTAGTGAATTTAGTGTGGTAAAATAGGATTTTTCGACATTTAGTAGTGAATTTTAGCTGATTTCTAGGTTCCTGACGCCAAAAATTACTAAAGATTGTCTCAAAACGGCGCGAAGCGCCGAAAAAATTGACATTTTCCCATTCTAAATGCAAATTCTGTAATTTTAAAGATATATAGGACAGACAATACTCATTTCGGCGCGAAACGCCGAAAATTTTTGTGAATTTTACACCTTTTTACAGTTTTTGTCTTCCCAAAAATCATTGCACATGGACAAAGACGGTCCTGAAAAGTCATTGTACATCGATAAAATCTTTGCCGAATACAAAAAAACACTGCCCCCACCCCAATTTTCGGAAAAAATTTTCGCGTTTTCAGCCGAAAATTGAAGGTTGTTTACCTCCTAAAAATAGCCGGGTACCCCGTTTTCCCATCCAACATATCGAGCCGTTACACGTTTACCCTCCGGCCATCGATTTTGATTGAGATGATCATTTGTTTCCGTACTACTAATTGTATAACTGTGTCATTGATTTATCATCGTGACCTAGTCAATTTGATTTATTTCAAAAAAATTAAAAGTTTTTAATCTGCATAACTCAATTTCGCCCTTTGTGGAATAAAAGACTCCCGAATTTCAATTTGCCGCTCAAGAAAAAACTAGATGTTCGATTTTCGACTAAAACTTAAGCAATGCGAATAATCTCCTAAAAGTAAAACTCCAGGAAAAACGGTATAATATTATTTTTCAATCAACAATTCGGTATTAAAGAAAATCAAATTTTTTGGAGCATGGAAACCGGCTGATTCATAGTAAAAACGAGTTAACATGACGTATGTAAGTATTATTAACGATAAATGTCAAATATGTATGTTAACGACAGGCGAGGCAAGAGAACCCTACGCCCAGTGTTGCCAACCCAAATTTCCAAAAACCTCAAATCACTGAGCGAAAAAAACCTCAACAATTGGGGTAAAACCTCAAAATTTAGAAATAATTTCCATCTAGCGTAACATATTGATTTGAGGCTTAATCGCTACCTCTTGTATATGATTTTTACCTTGATTAACCTAAATCATTTTAAATATGTCTAATTTTATAATTAGTCCATTGTCACGATTAATGAAAAGAAAACCATTATTCCGGAGAAAACAATAAAAAAATACCTGCATGTGAATAGTTGGACGCAAAGCTTCGAAAAACCTAATTATTTCTTGAATGTGCAGCCAGTGTTTCTTTTGTATTCGTCAAAGATTTTTCCCGATGTACAAAGACTTTTCAGGACCGTCTTTGTACATGTACAAAGATTTTTGGGAAGACGAAAACAGTAAAAATGTGTAAAATTCCCGAAAATTTTCGGCGCTTCGCGCCCTAATGAGTAATTGTCTGTCCTTTATATCTTTAAACTGGCAGAATTTGTATTTAGAATGGAAAAATGTAAAATTTTTCGGCGCTTCGCGCCGTTTTGAGACAATTTTTTGTAATTTTTGGCTTTAGAAACCCAGAAATCAGCTAAAATACACTACCAACGGTCGAAAAACCCTGTTTTACCGTACTAAAATCGCACCGTACCATATTTTAGCACACAAAAATTTGCATGTACAAAATATACAAAGACTTTTGGGGACCATCTTTGTACGTGTACGAACGGACCTTGTACAAAAAAATCACTGTGTGCAGTTACATAATACGATAATTTCAAACGTACTTTCGTTACGATTTCCGGCGACAACGTTGCTTCTGCTATGACGTGTTTTCCCCGTCCTAAAATCGAGTTAACAGCGGCTGCCTTCTTATCCGCGCAATAATTGCTGCTCAAGCTGACGATTCGCATGGAAGTGTGCGAAAAATATTTGTCTTTCAACATCTGCAGGGCGGCTTCCGTTGCCTGAGTTAGAACACGAGTCTCAGTCATAGGTGGGCGGCACCGAAATTCTGGGGGTGCAAGATTTTTTAAAGGTCGAAAAATGACCTTAAAAATGTTATGGCAAGAGAACACCATTTTTCAACGTTTCTCATCGAGCACTATCCAATGGCATCAAAAAATTGCGGAAAAAACCAACAAAAAATTTCAAGATTGAATTCAGGGTGGGGGGTATTTTGGTTTCTGGGTGGTGCATACCCCCCCGAACCCGCCACGCCCAGGTGTGGTCTCAGAATAATCAGAAGTCAATAAATATGCTTAGGATTATAACATTATGGTCCACCATACATACACACAGGCAGCTCTGGGAGGGGTAAACTGAGTTTCCTTGGGGGCGGGGGGAAGGGGTGGGTGTATGGGTAATTTTTTACCTATTTACTGTCAAATTTTTGTACTTATTTAGTCGTATTTGATTTTTCGTGAGCATCTATGACTACATTCCACGAAAAGAATAACAATAAGGGCAACGAAACGACCTGTTACATCGAATTTATACAAAATAATAAAAGAAAAATGTCTTAGTGAATGCATTGAACGGCATACTTCTCGAAAAATAAGTATACGTATTTGAAGTAACACTTTTAGACGTCATTTGACGCTTTTTCATGGTTCAAAGCAAGCGGTTTTGGTCCATGGGTCCCCGGCCATTTTTAAGGAAGGAAGGAAGGGGGTAAAGGACCTCCGATTTCTTACCAAAAACGGCCAAAAGACACTTAAAAACGGCCAAAAATCACAAGTTTTTCCAAAAATCGGAGGGTCAAAAATTTTCTGACTTTGGGGGGATGGAGGACGACCAACTTTGGATGGGGATCCCCTATTACATGTCTGCCCCCATACCCCCCAGTGTGTATGTGTGTATTGAAAATGTTCAGATTGTTCACCCCTCTTCGGTTTTTGGGTCAAAATGCGCATTTTTGTTCCTTTTAGGCTTTTTCTCAATTTTTTTATCAAAAAATAAAAAGACACGTGGACGTGGGGGATTTCGGGGTCTCTCCCAAAAATCGATATACCCCCTATATGCAGAGCATGGGAATTCTGAAGCGGTGGTGAAATTTATTTAAAAGTGCATTTCGGGTCCAAAAAATGGTGGATACGCGTCAAAAACGTGGTCTTCGGCGTTTCTAACGATGCTCTATGTTTCCAAGCATACATACAACGAAAATTTGGAAAACAATCAAGAAAACTCGAATAGATTAAAGAAAATATAATCAAAACATGTGTCGCAAAGCGCCGAAAGTTCGACACTTTTGAGCAAATATAGATCGCTAAAAACGCTTAAAATAGCATATTTTCTACGAATACTTGAAAAAATTTTGGAAAATCGCGAATTCTTGGGGTTAAAACTTTTCTGGGGGTGAATATCCCTTAACACCCTCCTCCAAAATCATGTATGGATGGACCCCTGAATTGAATTTCGAAATGTTTTTTTAGCATTTTCGCCGGTTTTACACCACCCTATTCCCCTCAGAATTTGTGCCCATGTAAGCTCGTTACGCCCCCACAACGGCTAGCTAGTGATAACTCTCCATCTAAAATTTTGAGCCGTGTACATAATGCACGGCCGACATTTATTAGATGATAAGGCAAGCTGAAGCAGATATATGAGTAAAGCCGAAAATGACATCCGTGCGAAAGAATTTAAGGGTAAAACCAGAAAATTTTTCTAAAGAGCTCTTTTGGGCTCAAAAACGATGGATGCGCGTCAGAGATATCATTTGAAGCGTTTCTGACTATGACCTTCAATCTTGACAATAAAAAGAAAGAATTTTCGAATAAATTCAATAAAAATTCAACAAAAATATAGTCAGAAATGGCTATTTGGCGTGGAGCGCCAAAAAAATTGGCACTTTTGAATGGAAAGATCGCTAAAAAGGCATAAGTCAGGACATTTTGAACGATTTTTTTGGACAATCGCAAATTCTGGGAGTGAACATGTTTTTGAGGTGGGTTAAAAAATTTTTTGAGAGGGAAAAGAGTGAAAACCCCCCAAACTACCAGACCAGACCATGTGTGCTTGTTATGTACAACTTACAGCTTTATAGCCAAAAAACAGACAAACATGCGACTGGAATGTGGGCATACTCGTATATATAAAATTCAAAGGTACTGATAGTAATTCGATTTGACCATACATGATCTTAGGGGTTGGAGAATTTTCATCCCCCCACAGAAAAATTTTCACTCCACTTCCCAGATCTTTGTTCACTTTACCCAAAATCCGCGATTTTCCGGAAAATTCCAGAAAATTCGTAGAACAGGTGCTTTTTTAAAGCGTTTTCAATTATCTTCTTACTCAAAAGTGTCAAATTTCAAGCGCTTAGCTCCATACACTCATTTTATGACTATATTTTCTTCAATTTATTCAATTTTTTTCATTTTCTCCACACTTTTTTTGTTTTTTTGCTCGTAGAAAAATAGATCACCCTAAAAAACGCCGAAAACATGTTTCTTAACGCGTATCCGCCATTTGTGTAGCTAAAAAGACATTTTAAAACTTCACCTCATTCACTCATAATTCCCATGCTGTGTCTGTCTGCTATTGACCACATGAAGCGTGGCCGGTTTGAACTCTGAAGGCCAGTTAGTAATAAAAAATCTATTATTTTTAATCCTATCGATTATGTCAGTAAAAAGCTTTAAAAAAGAAGATCCACTGAAATAAAAAGCGACTACCGATAAGTACGTGAAACATTTAAACCAGTTCCGCAAAAAATATCGATTTTGGTGCATTTTCAGTCTAATTCAGCTGTCCAAAAGAAGATTTTCTGTGCTAATCTAAATCCTCAAACTACGCCCCATACAAACACATGGGCGTGGGGGGTTGAGGGTATGCCCCCCAAGAACCGAAATACTCCCCATAATTCAATTTTTTTGAAAATTTGTGGGTCTTTTCTCGCGATTTTTAGATGCCAATGGATAGTTCTCGATGAGAAACGTTAAAAAATGGCGTTTTTTCGCCAAACCACCATTTTTAACCCTTTTCTTACCTTTTAAAACCCCCACCCCCCAGATTTTGGTGCTTTTCAGCTATACCCATACGCACGTCTGATCCGGAGTCTTATTAATAAGACGAAAATCCGAAAGTTATGCCGAATTCGGGTCAAAATAAATTCAAAAACAAATTTACAACAAGAAAGTCAATACACAGAGCGCATCAAAATATTAAATTTTTTGTTCAACTAAACCATTTAGAGGGTAATTTTCGCACTAATGTTTATAAAATATTCATCCACGAATATAAAGATAATAAATCATCAGCCACGTAACTGGCCGTCCTATTTTGGGAGGACCAAACCCAACATTTAAGGGGTGAATAAGCCCAAACAGGCTGAAAATAGAACAAAATAACGTTTAAAAAGTCATATTTTCCCGATTTCTACTGAATTTTGGGGGGTCCGAACCTTCCCCCCATTCCGCCAGAGATACGTGCCTGTAAAGCATACTTTTGAAACCATATTCATGCCCATAGCGTCTCCGGTGGATGCAGAAAATCGAAGAAACAAAGAAAGACCAACTGGCGTAGGTAGAATGTTTTTCAGGCTCAAATAACTGCAACAAATAGCGAGAAATGATTAAGCGTGTGATCTTACAAATAAGGATCGGGTTGGGGCTTCGGCTTGTTAGAGGTCGGTTAGACCAGTTTTTTGGGTTAAAATGGCCACGAAAATCGGATAAATATAAGAATAGGATAATGCACACTTTCTCATCAACTTCAACCACTTTGGCAGGCCAACCAAGCCTTTCATCCCTCCGAGGTCGATAAATGGGAAGCTGCACTTGTGTGGCGGATGGTAACAACGTTCTGCGCAGTCACACCGGCCCCGTGACCCAGACTCGGTCTAATCAGACACGCTGGCCTAGGGCTGTGTATCGGGAAGAATAGGCACCCGCACCTACAGCAGAGGTGAATCAAGTAACTTCTTGCTACGGGATTTTACCATTTTACCAACCACTTTGGCAACAACTTTTGTGATTTGCACCCATTTTTGCCTTTTTTTTCTAAAATCTGAACATTAAAAATCCGTAATAAGGACTGGCAACATCACAGAGGACAATATCAAATGCTACAATGTATGCGCTCGTTATACTACAGCCATGCGTGTAACGGCTCGAAAATTTTGGGTAGGGGATCCCTGGCCTTTTTGATGAAGGGAGTGAATAAGCCAAATGTTTTGGCCAAATATAAGCAAGCCTCAACTAAAAATGATCAAAAACGCAAGTTATTGCCAAAAATCGGGGAGGGGTCAGAAATTTTCTGACTTTGGGGATGAAGGCGATCAAGCCTTCGGGCGGGGGATCCATTAAACCCCTTGACACATGCATGACTACTGCAACAATATCTGGATCTCAAAACCAGACAGGTCCGCTTGAAATGGGCCCTATCCATACATGTAATAAGGAGATGGAGGATCCCTTCCCAAAAGTCGGACGTCCCCATCCCCCCAAAGCCAGAAAATTTTTGACTCCCCCACCCCGTTATTTGAAAAAATTTAATATTTTGGCCGTTTTTAGCGTTTTTAGCAGTCTTTGGCCAAAAATTGAAGGATATCGAACCCCCCTCTAAAAATGGCCGGGGCCCCTCCCGAAATTTCGAGCCGTTGTGTGTACGGTTGCATGCACACATCAGCGTGGTGGGTTTGGAGGGGGATTTGTACGCCCAGAAGTTGAAAAACCCGCCGCAAATTACTGTAGACACCGGAATTCTATTTTTAGTACCATTTTTGGCGATTTGACCCTCCTGACCAGTGTTTTTTTTGTACTCGGCAAAGATTTTCCCCGATGTGCAAAGACTTTTTCGGGACCGTCTTTGTACATGTACAAAGATTTTTGGGAAGACAAAAATTGCGAAAAGGTCTGAAATTCGCAAACATTTTACGGCGCTTCGCGCCGAAATGAGTAATTGTGTGTTCTTATATATCTTATAATGTCAGAAATTGCATTTCGAAAGGGAAATATGTCAAATTTTTCGGCGCTTCGCGCCGTTTTAAGACAATACTTAGTTATTTTTGCCCTTAGAGACCCAGAAATTAGCTGAAATACACTACCAAAGTCGAACAACTCTGTTTTAACCACACTAAAATCGTCGGCGCTTCGCGTCGAAAGGAGTAATTGTTTGTCATACATATACATTCTTTAAAATGGCAGAATTTGCATTTTAGAAAAATACACTGAAAAATGCACAAAAAATTGCACGCACTATGCGTCCGATTTTGAAACAATGTTTTAGCAATTTTTGGCGTGAGAAACACAGAAATTAGCTAAAATACACTACCAAAGATCAAAAACCCTGTTTTACCACACTAAAATCGCTACTGTACTATATTATAGTACAGAAAAATTTGCATGTACAAAATGTACAAAGACTTTTGGGGACCATCTTTGTACATGTACAAACGGACCTTGTACAAAAAATTACTGTTCCTGACCCCCCCCCCAGAATTAGGGAGCTGCCCATGTATGGATGTATCCTATCGAACAACAGTCTTTGAAAACTTTTCTTTTTTTACAAACTGTTGATGCCATCGGATAGTCAGAATCGTCGGGAAACGGCGTTTTTTACAGAAGCCATCCATTTCAGCTTAAATTAACTATTTGCCTGCGTGTCAAGGACATTCGCATTTTATATTTTGCTGTCTTATTTTCCTCGCGACGTTTTATCCTAGTGTTTATCCGAAAATGTATTAGTATCATAATTAATACCCATAAATGTATGTTATGCATGTACATACACTCATAATTTTAAGATTAGCTCAAGCAGGCAAAAGTGATTTCTTACCGACTCGTACTGTCAAATTTTTGTTTAATTAGTTGATAATTATTCGAGTTTTCGACCCATTCGGAAAATTTTGAGCACTCATCCATACTGTCGAATTCAACGACTGGAGCTCTCGTCATAAAGTCGCGAATTAACCAAGTTCTAACCCCACCACATGCCTATTACGATAAATGGCAGTCTTAAAATACAAAGTCAAGTGGAACGCCTATTTATACATGTAATAATAACGTTATTCTTCGGCCAAACACGAAAATTGAACAAATTTGCGAGAAAACTTAACTTGGTGAATACAAATAGAAAATTGAATAAAAAAACTGATATTACATTGAAATCAAAATTTCAGCACATGAACGCGTTAGCGCTCTTATTTGCTGGATGCATATTCATGTAGACGTCCTCACCGTCAAAACTATAAGTACTGCTCATATCGAGAAGCGAAGAAGGTTCATTAAAAAAATCGATACGATCAAAATTGACCTTCGTGCATATTTGAATATATGTAATATGCATGTGGTATGTATATAGTATTTGCGTAAGTCCATAGGTCGTGCCCACACCTTGGCGTGGGGGAGTTTGGGAGTATGCAACCCCCCCCCCGAGAAAGCCGAAATACCCCCTAGAAAGCCGAAATACCCCCCAGAAACCGAAATACCCCCCAGAAAGCGAAATACCCCCCAGAAAGCGAAATACCCCCCAGAAAGCGAAATACCCCCCGGAAAGCGAAATACCCCCCGGAAAGCGAAATACCCCCCGGAAAGCGAAATACCCCCCGGAAATCAAAATACCCCCGGAAACCAACATAACCCCCAGAATTCAATTTTTGAAAATGTTTTCTGTTTTTTCACAATTTTTTGATGCCAATGGATAGTGCTAAGGCCATTTTTTGATCTTTGAAAAATCTTGCACTCCCCCAGAATTCTGGTGCCGCCCACCTATGGTCATGTCTCTATTGAGAAAAGTGCACGAATACAATTCTCATGCATTTTCTCTGATCTACAGTGAAAACACTAAACAATCATAGGTAGCGCGTTAGCGCGTGCCTATAATATACTTGGGTACCCCTAACACCTGTGCACCCCCTACAGCTATAACGGGACACTTCTGGGAGGTGCGGTTTTTTCTAAAGAAAGATAATAAAAAAATTCGCTGCCCGTGTTTTTGTGTTTTTCTTGAAACTCAAAACTGACTGTGTAAAAAGGTGTAAAGTTGTTGTGTTACGTTATAACATAGGACAAATTTTGGGACCTTTTTATCACGGCATGTGGACAACTGAGTATTGATGATTCGAACAATTGAACAACATAGGATTATAGAGGGATGAATTCTACAGATGACAATTTCTTTGTTTTTTGAAATTCGCATTAGTTCTCGAATGGCAGTGTAAAGAGTGCGAAAATCTGGGGGTGAAAAAGCACTTTTTGGTCGAGTTTTCAACCTGCTTATGTCTGATACTAACTCCGCTTATGAGTTTTTTAAAATGTTTTCTGACAGAAATGTAGAGCGGATCAAGAGGCTACATTCTGCATATAAGCAAAGTCTTCTACGCTCTATGGTGAGTTAGATCCTCGGGTTTAAAGTTTACTTTCAAGTGGATGGTGTAAAAAACGGATTTTAACTAAGATTTCTCTGCCAAATTTTTCCGCTTATAATCAGGGTAAATTGAATACAGCAGTAATAAAGTGCCTCTCAGGGGCTATACATCGCAGCAAACCGCATTTAAAAACGCAATATTGAGTTATTTATGGGGGTGTAAAGTTCGAAATCAGAGGTAAAAAATGGGCGAAAAAACACGTTTTTCCCGAATTTTGATTAGGTAATAAATCATACCAAATAATTTTTGCAAGAGAATTTTGGCACACAGGAATGTACTACGATTTAAAAGCTACAATTGTACCAAACCGAATTTATTTAAACTCAATGGGGAGTTCGGTACGGAATTAAAGTTTACAGTGTTCTAAATGATGGAAAATACGTTTTTGTTGCGTTTTTTGTTCGCCACTTTCTCCGTCAGAAGTCGGGATAAGTCCAATAGAATAAAAATGAAGTGCTTTATATCGGGTGCATGTCAAAGCAAATTGTCTATACATTAATATTTAGCGAGTGTAAAGTCGATAATTTGGTGTTTAAAATGCGCTTCTGTCTTGTTTTTTCTGCCTGCTTCTCCGGTTATGAGTCAGGGACATGATTATCAAGTCTATAAATGGACCAGGAACCAAATTTGATATGCCAGTCTGGCGCATATGTTTACACTCTACAGTGTTGTAAAGTGGTTTACACCTATTGTAAGTTTGCCCATAGAACATTATGGGAGACTTAATTCTTTTCATAAATATTAATCGTAATATCGGAACAATATCAAAATTACGAATCTGACCAAAATCTTCTTTACACTAGGTGTTTACATGAAGTTTACACTACATATGTATTTATCTTCGTTTTTGAGCATTCCAGAAACCTAATTTTTCCTGGAGTCTAAAAATTTTCAAAGAATCAAATCGGAGACGTCACGTAGGCGCGTTTCTTTACATCCAACAAAGATGTAAAGTAGTTTACACTCATTGTTTATTTGTCCTCAGACCATTGTAGACATGCAATTTTTTCATAAATGTTGGTAATAATATCCGAGTAATATCAGATTTACAAATCGGAATAAAATCCTCTTTACACTAGGCGGTTGTGTAAAGTTTACACTGCATGTTAGCCTTTGTTCTAGAGCATTGTGTTAATGATGACGAATTTAATGGTCTTCAAAGTCTATTGTATGTCTGTTTAAATTATCGTATTGCGTTTGCTTACCATAAAGAAACCTAAAAACGTTGGTGTCTGTCTCCAATGTAATGCCTTGAAGGCACTATGTTTTCAACATTTAATTTCGACTTCATAGTGTTAAATCACCAAAAATTGCGGTAATTCGTTGTAACTTTCCTCGTTTCTAGATAAATTCATGCAAATCATGAATTTTTATGGATAAAAGAATGAAAGCATTGTACATACATATGCCTAGTCGGGAAAGAAGCGGCGAAAAAATTTTTTTAGATTTACGTTATATACCCTTGTGTACGTACATGGGCAGCAACGAAATCCTGGAGAGCATAGGTGGGTGGCTCCAAAATTCTGCGGGGGTGCGAAATTTTTTTAATATTCAAATCCTTGGCCTTAAAAATGGTGCTATGGCGAAAAAAACTATTTTTGAATCTTTCTCGTCGAGCTCTATCGATTTGTATCATTGAAACCCGGAAAAGCAAAAATTTCTTAAACATTAAATTCTGGGGGAATTTTGTCGCTGCCCATGTATATGGTGGTGACCCCTTAAAAACCCCGCCCAGGTCATCCTTTTTAGATACATTCAAGTAGGTACATTATAAATTTCCATGGATATAAGAATGAAAGCATCATACGTATGTAGGTACATGACCTGGTCGGGAAGGAAGCGGTGGAAAAATTTTGAGATTTACATGCCCTAGTCGGGAAGGAAGTGGTGGAAAAATTTTCAAATTTACGTTATAAAACTCTTGAGTACGAATGTACGTGGGGAGCAACGAAATCCTGGGGAGCATAGATGGATAGCTCCAGTTCTGCGGGGCGAAGCTCTGGTCATTGCCCAGGAATAGGGGGTAACCCTTTTTATATAGGTACATGTATAAAAATCAAGTGTGAGACGTCAATTAGGTGCGTTTGTTTACGCTCAACAGTGGTGTAAAGTAGTTTACACCTAATGTTTATTTGTCCTCAGACCATTGTAGAGACATGATTTTTTCATAAATGTTGATCATAATATCCGAGTAATATCAGATTTACAAATCCGACTAGAATCCTCTTTACACTCGATGGTTGTGTAAAGTTTACACTGCTAATTAATTTTCGTTCTAGAGCTTTGCGAAAACCTAATTTTTTTGCCGAAATTTGAAAATTTACATAGAATCAAATAAGGGACGTCAGCCGGGCGCGTTCGTTTACACTCAACAGTGATGTAAAGTGGTTTACATCTGTGTCTATTTGTCCTTAAACCGTTATGGAGACGTAATTTTTTCATGAATGCTGATCGTAATATCCGAGTAATATCGAATTTACAAATCCGACTAAAATCTTCTATACACCTGTTGCTAGTGTAAAGTTTACACTATATAATAAGCTCCATTCTAGAGCCTCACGGTAACTTATTTTTCTCTAAAGTCGTAAAATATATGTGAAACAGATGTGATACGTCTGCTAGGGGTGCATGAAGAGTAGTGTAAAGTGATTAACACCTAATGTTGATTTGTTCTTGGAACATTATAGAGGTTTCATTTCTTAATAAATGCTGATCGTTATATCATAGCAATATCGAAATTATTAATCCCACTAAGATTCTTTACACTCTTATGTTAAGTTTAAAATGTAAATTAAGTTTAGCTCTAGAAAGTTTTGGAAGCATATTTCTTTACAGGATGTTCGACGTAACATAAGAGTTACTAATCAGAATGTTTGTTTCTTCTACAACTAGTAGCTTTGTAGAGTTTAAACCATTCAATTATTAGAAGAACCGCACAGTAAATGAAATCTAGTATTGTATTTCCAAATCCTGCTAATTAAAAAAGTAGGGTACTAGCGAAGAAAAATGCTCCGACGGAACAAAAAGGGGGAATATACTTGGGATTGTGAATTATCGAGGATGTAAAAGGAGGGGACTAGGAAAAAATCTCCCTATGCAATATGCCAAAAATCTGCAAAATATGTTGAAATACCAGACTTTTTCTCTAAACAGTTGCAAAAAAAATCAGAAGTATATTGTGCGTAGCCCCGAAATATCTCTAAAGTTTAGTCAAGCCGTTGTTGTAAGACCTTCGTTGACTAAAGTATCTACATCAGGTCTGTTGCTGCGTCAGCTTCCGTTTTCTCTGCTTTGAACCAACAATATCATCGATTGTCTTAGAATGCATCGATATAGCAATATTCCCTTCGCAATTCAGCTTAGCTACTGCATTGCACTAATTCGCTGTCTTTTTCCGTCAATTTTTTGGTAAATAGTTTATTTCTAATAGGAGGCCACAAGAATATACTGCGATTTTTACGCATTGACTAGAGAAAGTCTGGTTTTTAACATATTTTGCGATTTTTGGCATATATGCATAGGGAATTTTCCTAGATCCCCTCCTTTCCCATCCTCGATAATTCACAATCCAGCTTATACATCCCTTTTCGGAGCATTTTTCACGCTAAATAATAAAATATTTGCCCGGAAAACCAGATGTTTCATAACTTCGGAGTGGATTTTTTAGGGTTTACATATCGCTTGTTTACAACTCAACAACCTCTTCAATTGCTGAATGTTAATGAAAAAGCAAATAACATTTTTCCGACCTTTGCAATAGTGTAAAAAAGGAAAACTTTTAAAGTTGGTCAATGTTTAAGGTTTTATATTTAATTCCGCATTTGATCTTTTATGTATGTGTACGTTCGATGTGTGTTGCTTTAAATATGCAAAAGATTCATGTGCTTGCGTAAATAACGATGTGATTTAACAAAAAGGTACACGTGGAACAAGCGAAATGCAAACATCAGTTCAAAATCCGACATACATAATTCTTATACGATGAGTACGTAAAAAATATGTTAGTGAAAATTTAGAAATCATTTATTATTTTTATTATTTATTATTTATATTATTATTATTTTTAACTTTTTAAAATTATCATCTAATTTTGAAATTTCTAAGCACAGTCAAGATTTTAGGGTATCTTATAGAATAACCATATAATTGTGGCGTATACAAGATATTTTTATTGAAGGGCGGTCCGAAAATTAGTGAATTCATATTTCGGGATATATTCACTTCGGAAATATAAAGAATAAAACGCATTTTTGACGCTTTCCGACCACGCTTCTGTAAATTAAAACTGAAGAAATCAGTTTTTAAAAGGAACATTTTTCATCTGTTGTATGCGTTAAAATTTTACCCGTAAGACAATTCTACAGTGTTTTTATATAGAGTTGTGCGTCGTTTAAGATGAAACAGCCTTATAATAGTATTTGAATTGATAAAAAGAAATCGACGTTCTCCGGCCGGAAAAATACTACAAACATTTAAATGGGAGCGAAGGGCGGGAAGCGCCGAGAATTTCGAGATTTTACGATAAGATGCAATTTTCATTCCCTCCCATGCATTATCTTATCACCTGTCCAAAAAACGTTCGGGTCTTAGGGGGCGGGCCCTCTAAGACCCAAACCCTCCGTACATATATGTAGCGGCTCCATGCATGCACATAGGGAGGGGCGAGAGGGGGTATTACCCCCGCTGAAGAATCCAAAAGTTAGTTATTGTCGAGCGATTCGAGCCAAAATAATGCATCTTCAATCGATCTCGACGTAAAAATAGCCAAAAACTCAATTTGCTGTAGTAAAAATTCGGCATTTTACCCCTACCTGACTTCAAAATCTCGATTTTACGCCTCCCTAGCCAACCTGACCTTGTGCACCTATGTACGAGCGGCTCGAAATTTTGGATGGAGGTCCCCGGCCATTTTCAGAGGGTAAATAACCTCCAATTTTTGACCGAAAATGATCAAAAACGGCCAGAAATTCAATTTTTTCCAAAAATTCAACTTCTTCCAAAAACTGGGGGTCAAAAAATTTTCTAACTTTGGGCGGGCTCCCCATCCCGCCTGTTACATGTATGCCTCCGTACATCCATGCCCATATACATAATATGTATTTCATTATTTATCAGTGCATGCAATAAAATGCAAAAAAATAAATAAATAGAAGAAAAACATGTTGCTTTGGCAACAGTCGAATAAACGAATAGAATTTTTAACATGCTGATACGGCTCGGCAGCCCCTATTTGTACTGGCTACTAAAGCGCCCTCCGTTGTAGCCATTGGTACAACGAAAGGCTTGTCGTCTATCATTATTGGTCCCACATAGCCCAAAGGGACTGGCACATAGCCGATCACATTTTCGCAACAGGCGTTGGTCACCAAGGAATAGTCGAAGTGTTGATAGGGCAACGAACTAAGAGATCGTCTGTCTGATTGTGGCGAGATGTATTTGCGCCTAAAACAATCTGCTATTAAAAAGGGCATATATGTAACGGCCATACATGATCTTGGGGGGGGTAGTTTGGAGGGAGGTTACACCCCATCCCCGGAAAAATTTTCACGCCTCCCACAATTTTTCATCTTCCCACAAAAAATTCTGAGCCCAAAAAAGGCTATATAGACATGTTTTTTGGCCAAAATGGCTATGTATATACGAGTAGCTATCAGTTTTTTAGAGCTCAGTACCTTTCCCAATGCTCATTTGTGCGATCTATTTGCTCAAAAGAGCCAAATTTTCCGGCGCTCAGCGCCATATACGCATATTTCGACTATACTTTGTTCTATTTGTTCCGGCTATTTTTTCAAGATTTTGTGTTATTGTGCACTAGAAAGATAGAGCATCGTCAGAAACGCCGACAAACGTTGTTTTTGGCGCGTACCCATCATTTTAAGGCCAAAAAAGGCACTTTAAAATTACACCCCCCCCAGAATTCCCTTAATGTTTGGTAACAGTTCGAAGTTTCGGGTTGGCGTCTCTGGCTATTCTTAGGACGGGAGAGGTGAATGACCTCCAATTTTTAGCCAAAAATGGTAGAAAATACGCAAGAATGGCCAAAAAATGCATAAAAATGAAAAAATGCAAGTTTTCGCCAAAAATAGGGGTCAAAAATTCTCTGACTATGGATGGATGGGGGACGAACAACTTAAGGTGGGGATACCCATTCTCTGTTACATGTACGAATAGGGGTGACGAATGCAGCAAAGCCATTCTAAAATCTTTTGTTAGATCAAGCTGTACGAGTACATATTAGCAAATTAGGTACCAGACGTTATCTTGGGGGAGGGTTTTGACCCCCCAGAATGGCAACTGACTCCCGCAAAATAGCTGCGACCCCCCCGAATTATCGACTTTCTGTAAAAGTTGGTAAAAGTTGTAAAAAGAGTGCCTTTTAAGCGTTTTTAGCCCATTTTTGTCTCAAAATCTCAAACTTTTCGGCGCTTCGTGCCATACACACATTTTTTGACCAAATTTTGTTCAATTTACTCAATTTTTTCAAATTATTTCGAAATTTTCTTTAACGTTTTTATGTTCCAGGAAGAACGAGCATTGTCTACACGTCAAAAAACAGTGTGTTTGACGTCATCGTTTTTTAGCACAAAAAGGCATTTTTTAAAAATTTTCCGGTTTGACCCCCCAGAATTCCCACGCTGTACATGGATGCTGGGTACCCTACATTTTATATTAAGCCAATCCAATAAATACACGAAATTTTAACGACTTGCCTTTTAGATGCAGATGACAACGACATAAAGTAGGTACGATTTTAAACCTTATTTAAAGCACGAACCTCAGCTCCACAGCCCTTAGCTTGCTATCACCGAGATAACTTTCTAGTTGATAAGCTGGAATTTCACCGCTTTGAATCGCAAGCAGAATCTCCTCGTCAGATTTGGCACTATAATCGACTTTCTGCAAATATTAAGAAAAACAAATTTAGCCAAACATTCCCTCGCAACAAAGTATAATATCAGACTAATCATTATTTTAAGTGATTTTGCTAATCAACTTTCCAAGTAAAAATTATTAGAAAATGTTACCGAAACAAACTAAAATTAATGTATAAGTGGAGAATTATGCTTTTAAAGAAACACGATCAGATAAAGGCATAATCTTCAATTTCAAAATGATCAAGATCTACCCACAACAAACGTGCACAGCATGAGATCTGGGGGAGCTGTGAAATTTTAAATCGTCTGTCTGGACTAAAAAATTGAGGATACATTAAAGAATTATAAATACATTCAAAAAATTAAAAAATTGAGGAAATATAGTCAAAAAATGAGTATATGGCGCGAAGTGATTAAAATTTGAAATTTTTGAGCATTCACATATATAGATAAAAACGCATAAAGAGCACCTTTTCTATGAACTTTTCGAGATTTTTCGGAAAATCGCGAATTTGGGGGAGGTAAAAAATTTTCTAGGGTAGAGGTTAAAAATTTTCTATGGGGTTGGGAGGTGGTAACCCCGCAACTCCCTCCCCCAAAATCATATATGGCTATCCAGCGTAAATCTACGTTGTTCAGCTCATTAACACGTTTCCTATTCTAATATGAATAAACTTTTTTTGGCTTTTGTAAAACGTGTAAATGTCCAACAGATCAGAGGTGCAACGGTGTCACTTTGTTCGCCGGTGCCGGTGCCATCATGAATATTTTTTAGGAGTAGCATGGCACTAATGCAGATCCACGTAAGATATATCACGTAATATTTGCCTTCACCATGCTATATCTATTTTCAGTTATTGTTATTTTTCCAACGCATATTTATAATTGTTTTCATGCTCTACCACGCGACTCAAAATGACAGACTTGCATGTACGATTATGTACAGCGTGTCACGAAATGATAATCCCCACTCGAGAAATCGATTTCTAAGCATTATGGAGAAATGTACAAATATCATTTTGTAGAGCATTCAATTCTACGTCAGATACACATTTTTTCATATCTTCAACGCTTGATTTTTCAATGGTTAGTAACAAAACCTACCTCGGTTTTTCAATTCTAACGACTCCATCGACTTAAAAGTTTGTTTTATCGATTTCATCTTCACCGACGTGCCTCAAGTGCTTAGCATTGAACATAACAGACTCCTCAACAATTATTTATCTTATTTTAATTCAATTAATACCAGATGCAAATTGTTCGATGCTGTTTCTGCAAGATAGCGCCCGATTTCCGACTTCATATGCACGCGCTTTTCCACTTCATCCATCGTAAAGTTATCAAGATAGATCTTATTCAGAGCTTCTTGTGACAACCAGTGTTTTTTTGTACTCGACAAAGATTTTTCCCGATGTAAAAAGACTTTTCGGGACCGTCTTTGTACATGTACAAAGATTTTTTGGAAGACAAAAATTGCAAAAAAGGTCTAAAATTCGAAAAAATTTCGGTGCTTCGCGCCGAAATGAGTAATTGTGTGTTCTATATATCTTTATTATGGCAGAAATTGCATTTCAAAAGTAAAAATGTCAATTTTTTCGGCGCTTCGCGCCGTTTTAAGACGATTCTTAGTGACTTTTGCCCTTAGAGACCCAGAAATTAGCTAAAACACACTACGAAAAGTCGAAGAACTCTGTTTTTACCACACTAAAATCGCTGCTGTACCATATTATAGTACCTACCCAAAAATTTTGTGTGTACAAAATGTACAAAGATTTTTAGGAAGACAAAAACTGTAAAAAGGTGTAAAATTCCCAGAATTTTCGGCGCTTAGCGCCGAACTGATAAATTATTTGTCCTATATATCCTTAAAATGGCAGAATTTGCATTTAGAATGGAAAAATGTCAACATTTTTCGGCGCTTCGCGGCGTTTTCAGATAATTTTTAGTAATTTTTGGCGTCAGAAACTCAGAAATTAGCTAAAATACACTACCAACGATCGAAAACCCTGTTTTACCACACTAAAATCGCTACTAGAGCTGCACACTTTGCAAATTTTACTACCCGGGTACCCGGCTATTTCATTACCCGGGTACCCGGGTAATTCGGGTACCCGGGCATGCCCGGGTAGGACCTTAGATAAAAGAGAATGCAGTGAACATTGTTTATTTTCGGTTGACAGCAGTGATCGTACAGGGTCAGATCTTCACCCCCGGTCGGGGTTGGGGTTGAAGATTAACAATTAACATTGCATGATTACATACCAATTTAAAAAGGATAAAAACGATACTTCACTTGCTTATAGAGAATACTAATAAAGCTGGTTAAGTTCAAGATTTTATTTTCATTCCAAGTTCAAACATGGTTTTAGCGATTTAGCATTACTTTCAATTTTAATCACTAATCGCTCTCGCTTTTTCGCATTCTTCCACAGTTTTTCTTAACGGTATTCTATGGCGCACTGATTGTGAGGAACCAACGGCGCGAAGCGCCAAAAATTTTCGAAATTTTTACCGTTTTCATGTAGAATTTACGGCCTTTTTATTGACAAACACTTCGTAAATCATAAGAGGTGCAAAGCACCAAGAAATTCAGTCATTTTTTACCGCCTTTAACATGTTGTATAGATATATGAATACTGAAAACTAATAGTCTGACAGAGCAGAACAGGAAAACTACGAATTATAAACTTAGTATGAAGATATTTTGACTGATCCAGGCTTTTAAACGCAATGCTGGAGCTTTACAAAAAGAAAGACAATCATCGGCGGTGCTATGCGCAGGAAAATTTTGACGTTTTTACTCTTTAAACTCAATTTATACCGCTTTAATCATACAGAAAAGATAAACTAATTGCGGCGCGAAGCGCCAGAAATTTTTAAAAATTCTTAATCCTTTTACCTTTTCTGTCCTCCTAAATATCTCTTTGCACGAGTAGAACGAGATAGTACGGCTGGGGGTCTGGGGTGGCGCGCTCAAGCGCCCCCAACGGGGTCCGGGGCAGAACCCCGGAAAATTTTGTAAAAAAGCACTCAATTTATTAGTAACGTTAAAATTTTCGCACATCGGCAAAATCTCGGTTCTGGATTAAGCCCAAAAAAACTTAAAATTGATGAACTCCTACACTGCACAAAACTTCTGAGCTGAAATGCGTTTTTCGACCTTTGCTAAGTGAGAGCAGCAACGGGTCGCAACCAATAAGTCATTGAAAGATGTATCAATGAGAATTTTGTTCTTACCGTTTTCAGGCCCATTTGTGGCCTTCTTATTAAATAGTTCAGAAAACAGAAAATGCGCAAAAACACAAGAAAATTTGGCCTTTCCTTTCATTTAAAATAGAATTATGCGTTCTTGTAAACAAAGATAAACAAAGCAGAGATGGTACGCAAACATTTTCGCACTTTTACTATTATGTTCAACAAGCATGTGCAGTTTCATCCAATGGACTAATAGTGCATTAAATAACTAAAGTGATGCGAATTGCTAGATTATTTTAACAGATTCAAGCTTTGAACTCATCGGATCTGTATAACAATGAATAATAATGACTCAGCGCGAAGCGCAGGAAAATTTTGACGTTTGTGCCTTTTTGAACTCAATGTTCTGGACACATTGCGCCAGAAGAAGTCAACATTATTTCTGAAAAATTTCGGGGGGGTATGTGCCCCCACTGCCCCCTGACTACGCCTATGATTCCGTGTGTCAGTAATTTTGGCGCACTTTATGGTGATAAATATGCGAACATGTATGTAAGTGTTAAAAACATGGCGACTAGGCGTACATTTTATGAAATACCGCAAGTGTAGAGTTTAACATATTCATTATGCTCGTGAATGAATCGTCCTTGTTCCGACTTTATTTGGTATTTATACAATTCTCCTATGTACCAAAGAATAAAATGCTATATTTCACCCCCGAAAAAAGATTCAACCCCAACTCGAAAAATCTTGCCCCCGGTCGGGGGCGGGGTTAAGGCCGGGGTTTTTCGGGGTCGGGGTCTCGCGTACGATCACTTGTTGACAGTGAGGTACAGGGCAAGCTGATATTTAAGCACTAAAATTATTGAAAAATTCATGCAAGATTAAATAGAATCAAGGCTTTAATCTGAAGAATTCGTATGCAATTAATGAAATTTAGGTCATTTTCATAATTCAAAGCAAAAAATTGTGAAGCAGGTTTTGTATCGTCATAGCTTCATTAAAACATTTGAAGCAGGAAAACACATTGACGAAAAGCAATTCTGAAATCAACCAGAAATGAAAATTTATTCAAAAACAAGTCTTTCTGGAGCTAACTGCAGAGGCGTAGTCAGAATTTTGGTTCGAGGGCATAAACGTTTTCATGTGGAATTTACGGCCTTTCTATTGACAAACAGTTCGGAATTCATAAGTGGCGCAAAGTGCCAAGAAATTTAGTCATTTTTTCCACCCTTAATATTTTGTAGATGTATCAATGAAAATTTTGTTATTACCGTTTTCAGGCCCATTTATGACCTTCTTATTAACAAAAGTTGTTCAGAGAACAAGAAATGCGCAAAAACATAAGAAAATTTGGCCATTCCTTTTATTTAAAATAGGATTATGTGTCCTTGTAAAGAAAGACAAACGAAACAAAGAATAGACAAACTGGTACACAAAAGACAAAAAAAAGCAGAGAATAGACAAACTGGTACGCAATCATTTTCTTACTTTTACTATTAAGCTCAACAAGCATGCGCAGTTTCATTCAACGAACAAATAGTGCATTAAATTACTAAAGTGATGTGAAGTTTTGGATTATTTTAGCTGATTCAAGCTTTTAAATTCATTGGATCTATATAGCAATAAATAATAATGACTTGGCGCGAAGCGCCGGAAAATTTTGACTTTTTGTCTTTTTGAACTCAATTTTCTGGACACACATTAGTCCAACAAAAAAATCAACAATATTTCTTGAAAATTTTGGGGGCTACGCCTATGGCTGACTGCATTTGGGACATCGATAGGCTTTGAATCAGGTCTAACTAAAACAGTTGCGCGCACGATGTGAATAAAAGTTGCAGTCTAAATTTATATAATGGTCACAGAAGTAAATGCATTAGAAAAAAGCGTCGCTAGCAGATAAATTCTTGTTTAAATTTGTTTACAATAGAGAATAAGAAGAATTCGGCACAAATAAAATAATTTAACTAAAGACCTGAATGATGGAATTTGCCTAAACCGTATGTGCGATATACTGTGACGATGGGAAATATTAACAGACTCGCTTATTTAACAATATACGGTTGATTATATCAAATCACATTTACATTGTGATTCAATCGCACTTTAGAAGCAATACGTTTCTAGGTTTCTAATTCGATTCTTAGCACATATTGCATAACTGCAGTGCTAATTTTCCATTTTATGTTAGGGGATTCGGGTAGTAAACTATTTGCTCAGGTATACCCGGGTACCCGTTCAGGTACCGCGTGCAGCTCTAATCGCTACTGTACTATATTATAGTACACAAAAATTTGCATGTATGTACATGTACAAACGGACCTTGTACAAAAAAAAACACTGGTGACAACCCTTTTTAAAAAAGCTTATCTTTTTTTGTAGGTACTATCCAAAGCAGAATTAAATGCTCAGCAGCAGATTTTTTCTATCGTACCTTAAAAACGACTTTCGGAAGGAATACTATCATGTCTTGACACCCTGTACAGAGACTCGTCTTCAGCATGGGATTCAAATAAATCAAATTCTCAACTGTTTTGGTCAAATGCTCAAAAAGCCTATAAAACGCTTTTTCTTAGTAATACCTCATTTTCAAAGCATTTTTAGTCCAATTTGACTGCATTATATCGCTTTTAGCACTGAAAAATATATAAATTAATCAATTAATCAAGGAATTTTGATGTTTTAGAGCATTTGACACAATTTGGGCGCTTTTCGAGTAAAGAGCACACAAAATCATTAATCACGCCGAAAAATTTTGACGTAATTATTGCTTTTGTCGTCAAAAATGATGCAGAAAATTTTCCGTCAGCTCGAAATCGCCGATCTGAACATTTCTGACCGACTTATCTAAGTTCCTCGTAGAGCAAGCGGGAAATAACCGTCTTTATTGTGACTCGCTCATCGCCTTTTGTCACACTAATGGCTTTGTACGTAAAAGACCGAATGTTATAATTAGCTCTAGAATGGGTTTTCTAATTTATTTGACTGAAATATATACATTTAAGGCGACGCAGTAATAAATGTAAGTATACAATCAAGTTGACGTACAAGGCAACATTAGGTGACAATTGCAGGTCCAGGTGGGAATGCAGTCAAATCTATTAGCTACATCTTAACTATACTATTATTGACTGAGCGGAAATAAGGCAAACTATTACAAATAGGTGGTATGGAAAACGGAACGATTAGTGTTAGCGACATTAGCCTTTATACCACCTTCACTCGTGACCTCGATTGACACACTTAACATTGTGCTATCTTACTTAAGCTGTCGAACTTTCTAGTAAATTCGCGTTCACGCTCTATCATGAGTCGCTAAATAAATATTATTGTTTTGGTCAACAGAATCCAGTGGCTTGAATTATTAGAGGACAATAGGTAAGATAAGGGTGAATTGGGGTCAGCGAGTAAATATTCATTCCTTCAAGCTAACTATTATTCCCGCTTGTTTTTGCCTTACACTGGTTCTCTAACTCAAAAGCATGTTTGAAAGACACGTGATGAGCTAAATTCCTAAACTTGGACTCTGCCCTTATGTAAATATTGTTGAATTACGAATCACATGAGGGTAAACATCTGAAGGTCATCCTTGGTAGCTAACGAGTGACTAAGTAAATATATGTAAATAAAACGAATAATTACGCATTAACACGGTATTATCTACAAGTCGGATTACTGTAATAAATATTAAGTAACAAATTTACGATTAATAGGCATTAGATGAAGGTGATCAAGAAAATAAAATCAAAATATACAATCACTTTCCGTGACACGTTTGCGGTACGTCTTTTACTTTTTTTACTAAACGTTTTCATCATTCTCCCGTACTTCTTGTTCAGATGTAAAAATAAAAATAATTTTAAAAAAATATTGATAAAGGAAGTTCATTTTCTCAACATCTCGAAAGCTCTGTTGCTGAATAGCGTTATAAGTCAAGAAAGCACACAAGAAACTTTACGATTTCTATTAAGAAGGAAATACCTAGGCTTTTGTACATACCACGTATTTACATAACAGTATTCACTTGATCATGTACTTGAAAATTTATAACAACCGTTACCAATTTGATTTTAGAAAGTAAGTAGGCACCCCAATACGCCGAGTGTGCAGCCAAAAATTAAAAATGAAATAACTTACACAATCGAGAATATTTGTTGGCTGCGTAGCGTCTGGCTTCTGTAAGACTGAAATCTCATTCGTTTCTTTACAATTCGAAGTCAGCGTTGTCTCACTGCTTGCAACACACTCCGCTAATCTATGGTTTTGATTCTCTGTTATGGTAGGAGCGCTTTTCAAATCAGGGTCAGGCATGAGAGCGACTGAATAAATAGCTGTCCTATTGTAATCATGCACCGATGTGCAACGACGTTTCGGAATTTCGTTAGAACTCGTTGAACGATGCTTTAAGAGAGATATTGCTACCAGCCACACACAAAATAGTGCCGATAAAATCCAAATAAGCGTATTTTTGGCAAAATAAATGTACACATAATGCTCCGGAACTAGGCAAATGGCAGCTAAGCAGGCCATAATAGCAGACAAAAGCAGGAAATTATGACGCGCGATTGACGCCATTAATAGCCGCTTCAAGAAATCTGAAACTATCTGAAGCCATTTAAGCTCGCCAACTTCAAAACGAACATTTACGCAAACAAATAAGCAAGCATCCAATACTAACGTTTTAGATTCACTGTTGTTCAATTATATGTGTTAACTTTAGTTGCATAATTCGGAACACAAATGATTAGTAAAGTATGAGAAAACAATGCATTTTTAAATATTACTAACATATGACTGTATGT
Organism: Mermis nigrescens; assembly: GCA_036768485.1. Lineage (NCBI taxonomy): Eukaryota > Metazoa > Nematoda > Enoplea > Mermithida > Mermithidae > Mermis > Mermis nigrescens. The sequence goes on from JAVLUZ010000227.1 coordinate 563,412, forward strand.
CTTTTGCGCATCAAATGAATGGTGTACATACGTAACAAGAATAGAATGCTACACAATCGTATAAAAACAAATCGATGTTTCAATCAAATATTGGTATTTCTACAGGTTTTTTTGTACAAGGTCCGTTTGTACATGTACATAGATGGTCCCCAAAAGTCTTTGTATATATATTTTGTACATGCAAATTTTTGTGTACTATAACATAGTACAGTAGCGATTTTAGTGAGGTAAAAAGGGTTTTCGATCTTTGGTACTGTATTTCAGCTAATTTCTAGGTTTCGGACGCCAAAAATTACTAAAACTCGTCTCAAAACGGCGCGAAACGCCGAAAAATTTGACATTTTTCCATTCTAATTCAAATTCTGCTATTTTAAAGATATATAGGACAAGCAATTACTAAGTGCCGAAAATTTTTGGGAATTTTACACTTGTTTACGGTTTTTGTCTTCCCAAAGTATATTTTAGCTAATTTCTGGGTCTGTAAGGGCAATAATCACTAAGAATCGTCTTAAATCGGTGCCATCATAAGAATATATAGAGCACACAATTACTCATTTCGCGCGAAGCGTCGAAAATTTTTGCGAATTTTAGACCTTTTCTGCAATTTTTGTCTTCCCAAAAATCTTTGTATATGCACAAAGACGGTCCCGAAAAGTCTTTGTACATCGAGAAAAATCTTTGCCGAGTACAAAAAACACTGATCGTACCCATCTATTTTTATACAGTTTATGCAGCAATATAAGACGCTGTCGTCTCCATAGCCTACCCTAAAAAAGCGTCAATAGGCAATATTTGATGTTAAAGCATGATTAAGTGTGACCGTATATATACATAGGTACGTTACATATTATACTATGTTCAGTGAAGCGCGTACAGAATGGACAGCAACATTATCTGGAAAATAATTATAGCATGTGCAGCGCAAGCCAGACTGTATCTTATGCTACTCTATGAGTTCTAATGTTAACAAGAATTTTCTGCAGCGATTTTCACAGCGATTGCATGAATCGATCAATAGAGTAATTTTCTTTCCTCCTAAAAATGAATATTTTTCTATTGTGGTGGTGATAAACACGTTATTTGGTGTTATTTCCTTTTTCTGCTATTGTATTGTGCTCTGACTAAATTTAATAAGCATAATGTCAGCAACTAGTACTTTTGGTCACTATGCAAAAAACAAAAAAATTCCCCGGCCTCCGGCCGATTTTTGGATGTCCGACGGCCGGAGCACTGAAATGGAAAAAATGGTCGGATTTGCCGGAGGCCGGAGACGGATCTCCGGTCGATCACTACCCGACGCCTGCTCGCCATGTTGCCAGGTCCCGAAATTGTAATTCTACTAGTTCGCGCAAAAAGTCCAAAAAATTCTACCGACATTCTACTGAAAAATTTCTGATTCTACTAAAAATTCAACTAAATGTTTTTTATCGCGAAAAGCTGAAAAAATATTACAAATACAAGCAAATTAGAAACGAGCAGCTGCTTAAAAATTGAAAGGGCACGAAGATCAACTTGATTCATAGTCTGTAGATGATTTTAAGCATGTTTGCAAAAATCCAACTTCTAAAAATTTTGACTAATTTTGTTTTATTTTCAATTATAAATAATTCTCCTTTCTTCAAGTCGAGTGCTGCTGCTGAAGCCTTAACATCTTACTGCTGGCTATATCAGAGTAAAAACGGAAAAAGTTAAACTCTTGATTGTGGGATTAACATTTGTAAGATTAGGCGCGAATCATAATAAGATGAGTTACATAACAACATAATTAATATTACTCGTAAATACAAATCAAAACAAAAAGGACAATGAACTAAAAAAATTGATTCGCCCTTTTTTGCTATTCAGGGCTGCGCTTAATGGTTAGGACAATTGTTGTAGCTGATGCCCAGGCCCTTATCGAGAGTTATGTTACGGGGAGGAGGCACAAGACCAAAATTAAAACAACACAATTGGACCAGAGGATGAATTAAAGACGATATTTTTACGACCACGGAGCTGCACACTTCGCAAATTTTGCTACCCATATGTGACGGGGATGAAACTATCTAAAAAACATTTAATGATTTGAATCTATGTGTTTGATTAATATTTATTGTTTCAACTAATTACTGTAGCATTAGTAATCTCTTCGTCACACGTTTAAAGTACTATTTACATCATTGTATATTTACATAGATTTAAGCATTAGGACGCGCTGAATTATTATTTTGTGTCCAAGACTTTGCGTCGGTTTTCTGGCTTGGCAAATTTAGTTTGATTTAGATTGACACATTTAATAGATAATGATAGTTTTACGTTAGTGCTCTACTATGTTCATTTCACAAGCGGTTTGGCCGCAGTAGCGGTGTATTATTTTTGTATTGTTATTTTTCTAATACATTTATTGAGCTATAAAGAGCACTAAGTAGCAATTCCGCAAATAGAGCAGGGGCTAATGCATTAGCGGGTCGGGAACCATTGGGCCGATTCAAATTACGCCGTTATGCAGATACCTTGAATATGTTGAGAAGCCAAAAGATAACATTCTTGAGGGCAGGGGTTCTACACTAGCGCGCTCAAGCGCTACTCAGCTGGGCCAGAGGCAGAGACCCGAAAAATTTTATGAAAAGAGCACCCTAAACTTTAATCGTAATGTTAAAATTTCATAAAACCAGCCAAATTTAGGTTCCGAAATTCACCTGAAAATTGCTAAGCTTCATTAACACAACTGAGTATGATCACCAGAAAAAATACGTCATTCTCGTTTCTTGCTCGGATCTTTCAGCGTAAAACATGTACAAAAACAAGAAACAGATGCAAAATATGATTTAGGTTGAATAAAGATCGAATACGTAGTGCTGTGACTGCGCGTTTGGGATTAACAGGTAACAAGTCATAACTGTTAAATTTAGCGCGAAGCGCCCAAAATTTTCGTGATTTTTGCTAAAAAAGCAAAGAAAGTAATGAAAAACATCATTCCCAATTTTATTTAGAGAGAGAGAACATACGTGCCCCTTTTTCCCTGAATACGAGCCTGCTGAAGCCTCACAAGAGTTAAGTAGGTAATTAAAGAACGGACAAAATTATATACGATTTTTTAGCTAGACTTGCAAAAAAATGAACTTCGGTCGGAATGCTGAAATTTAAGAAATAGAAATGACATATTGATTGACACATGCGAATTAGTGATCGACCGGGGCTCCGGCTCAGGAATCCCCGGCCATTTTGAGCATCCCCGGCCCCGGCCAGTGGCAAGGTCAAAAAATGGCCGGGGCCGAAGAAAAATTTAGTGTAATTCGTATTTTGTGCAGGCTGTGATACTGGCACTTATTTATCAATGAGCAAGTGGTAATTTTGACAACTGTACTGATTAGACCATATGTATACTAACTAAGTCCTTGTTATAACTTTGCTACTGTGCATAAATGGACTTTATCAAATAAATGTTCATGGAAAATGTGCATATTTTCGATTCCTCCACTTAACTTATTTAAACTAAATGCTACTTTTAACTCATTCATTCATGAGCATATGGATAAAAGATTTAGAGTTGACAAATGCGTTCTATTTCTAGTTGGAAATTGTACGTTTTCAACAAATTCTTTTACAAAAACACTTTTACATTTAATTGAATGGGAACCGCGTGCTTTAAAACGCGTTTCTTGTGTGATAGTCATTAGGAAGGAGGTTAATTATAGGCGAATGTAAACTACGCTGCAGAATTGCGTCCGATCCGATAAACTAAATATGTCTCAAATAGTTTCCTAAGGTCCAGAGTTGAGGGAGGGGTGAAATCCTGAATTGGAGGACTAGAAAAGTAAGTGGTGGACTATTATTAGCCGAATCTATTTTGTTGTACGAGATTCTTGTGCTTGTACAAAGATCTCCCTGAAAAGGTCTTTGTATGAGCTAACAAATTTTTGGTAGCTATACTATATAAATATATTCTTAAACATACACATTTTCGCATACTATCAGTATGTGACAGTGTTTTGTACAATGTACCTTTGTATATACATGAACAAAGATGGTCCCCAAAAGTCTTTGTACATTTTGCACACACAAATTTTTGGTTACTATAATATGGTACAGTAGCGATTTTAGTGGTAAAACAGGGTCTTTTGATCTTTTGATTGTATATTTTAGCTAATTTCTGGGTTTCTAACGCCAAAAATTACTAAAATTGTTCTCAAAACGGCGCGAAGCGCCTAAAAATTTGACGTTTTTCCATTCTAAATACAAATTTTGCCATTTTAAAGATATATAGAACAGACAATTTTTCATATTGGAGCGAAGCGCCGAAAAATTTTTGGAATTTTACACCTTTTTACAGTTTTTATCTTCCCAAAAATCTTTGTACATGTACAAAAATAGTCCTGAAAAGTCTTTGTACATCGGGAAAAAATCTTTGGCGAATACGAAAAACACTGTTTTGTACATGCAAATTTTTGTTTATTTTAATATGGTACAGTAACGATTTCAGTGGTAGAACATAGTTTTTCGACCTTTAGTAGTGTATTTGGCTAATTTTTGGGTTTCTGAATATTTGACATTTTTCCATTTTTCCATTCTAAGCCAGTGTTGCTTATTACAAGATTTAATTCGCATATTACAATCTTTGAAATATTTCTGATTTTGTAGTACAAGTTGTTTCAGCTTTCTCAGTCGAGTTTTATGCGTGAATTCCATCAGAAGCTCATAAAAATTTCGGCACTTCGCGCCGAACTAATATTATCAACTAAATTCAGGCCGAATTATCACATTCAGAAGCACGGTCTTTCTGTATTCGGCGAAGATTTTTGCTGATGTACAATGACGTTTCAGGACCGTCTTTGTACATGTACAAAGATTTTTGAAGAACAAAATCTCGTAAAAAGGTGTAGAATTCCTTATTGCAAATTCTACCATTTTAAAGATTTTCAGGGGGGTAAGTGGCTGCAAAAATGGAGCCGCTTACCCCTTCCCCTGAGAATGGCCGAGAAATATACATGTGACAGGGGGTTTGGGTCATCCCCCATTCCCGCTTTGAAGCCCCAAACTTCTTTAAAAGCCAGAAAATATTTGACCACCCCTCCCCATTTTTTGGCGAAGACCTGCGTTTTTTTGGCTATTTTCATGTGTTTTTACCATTTTTGATCTAGTCGCTAACCCCTCCCTTCTAAAAATGGCGAGGGACCCCTACCCTAGATTTCCAGCCGTTACATGTATACTGATTAACCCTCATAAAATTTTAAGCGATTACATGCATGTTTTATAAAGATAGTTTATCTATTTACTCTAGCTCACATTCTAAAATAATGTTTCACTTCGTGAAATTCTAATAGATAGGTACACTTTTTCCATACTAAAAAATTAAGTTCAAAAATTCAAAAGATTTTCACCGAAAATCGTCTGACAGTGACTTGTGTCCTGGACCCTGGGGGGGTCATACCCCTCCTTATGGGAATGTGTGATGTCTCATTTATTACATTCAATACCTATTGCATCCAATTGCTACAGCAGCAGTAGCAGTAGCGAAGATTCAAATGATATAGAGTGCGCTAATAGCAGCGACATAAACTTTATTGATGATTCAGACAATGAAACACTGGACTAAATTTGTTTCTTGTGACATAAATAGTAATAAAACTTGATATTAAAGTGTGCACCTAACTTTGCAATTGCCATTCACTACTGAATGGAGCAGTCGCTCATTATTTCTTTTCCTATGCCCATCCCAAGTATGTGTCATGCAATAAGATTTGCCTTGTCTGACTCCGGCCAGCCCCGGCCCCGGCCGGGTCCGGGGATTTTTCAGCCCCGGTACCGCCCTGGCCCCGGCCAAAAAAGTCGCCCCGGCCGCATTACTAATGCGAATTTAATCAAAAATGAACAAAGCGAAGCTAATCTTGTTTTTAAACACGGAAAGTAGGTAGTAATGCTAAAATTGTTCACAGTTATTAATTTCTGTGAGTGGCTAATGACACAAAATGAGTCAAATAACTATACCTATACTAGCAAAGAAAAATGCTCCGATGGAACAAAAATGGGGAATATACTTGGGATTGTGGATTATCGAGGATGTAAAAGGAGGGGACTAGGAAAAATCTCTCCATGTTATACGCCAAAAATCGCAAAATATGTTAAAAATCAGACTTTCTCTAAACAATGCGAAAAATCGAAGTATATTCTGCAGCCTTTGAAAAATGTAAAAGTTTAGTAAACAATTGTTGTAGACATGTGTAAAAGAGTATCTACATAAGGTCTGTTGCACGTCAGCTTCCGTGTTTCCTACTGCTTTGAACCAACAATATTAGTCTTGAATGCATCAATATGTACTATTTTATTCAATTTGCTTAGCTACTGCATTGCTAATTCGCTGCTTTTTTCAATCAATTTTTTGGTAATTTGAATATTGCCTGCACTTGACACTTAGAATGGCTGTATCTGCTAAGTGACATGCTTAGTAATAATGAAATACGAACAACTTAATTATGATTTGTTAACAGCATTTCACTTTCAGTCACATTATTAAGCAACTCAAAGTTGAATGAAGTCTGCAAAAAGTTGCATAACGTAATATGCTTTTAAGATATTATGTCAATCAGAGAAAATTATTTTAAAATAATACGTTTTTTCAGAGACCGCAAAATATACTTCAATTTTTTGCATTGTTTAGAGAAAGTCTGATTTTTAACATATTTTGCGATTTTACGCATATAACATGGGGAGATTTTTCCTGATCCCCTCCTTTTACATCCTCGATAATTCACAATCCCAAGTATATTCCCCATTTTTGTTCCATCGGAGCATTTTTCTTTGCTAGCACCCTACTTTTAATTAGCATGATTTGGAAATACAATACTAGATTTCATTTACTGTGCGGTTCTTCTAATAATTGAATGGTTTAAACTTTACAAAACTACTAGTTGTAGAAGAAACAAGCATTCTGATTAGTAATTCTTATGTTACGTAGAACATCCTGTGAAGAAATATGCTTTCAAAACTTTCTAGAGCTAAACTTAATTTATATTTTAAACTTTACACAAGAGTGTAAAGAATTTTAGTGGAATTACTAATTTCGATATTGCCCTGATATAACGATCAGCATTTATTAAGGAATGAAACATCTATAATGTTCTAAGAACAAATTAACATTAGGTGTTAATCACTTTACACTACTCTTCATGCGCCCCTAGCAGACGTATCACATCTGTTTCCATATATATTTTACGACTTAAGGGAAGAATAAGTTACTGTGAGGCTCTAGAATGAAGCTTATTATATAGTGTAAACTTTACACTAGCAACGAGTGTAAAGAAGATTTTAGTCAAATTTGTAAATTCGATATTACTCGGATATTACGATCAAAATTCATGAAAAAAATTACGTCTCCATAACGATTTAATGACAAATAGACACAGATGTAAACCACTTTACATCACTGTTGAGTGTAAACAAGCGCGCCCAGCTGACGTCCCTTATTTAATTCCATGTAGATTTTCAGATTTCGGCAAAAAATTTAGGTTTTTGCAAAAGCTCTAGAACAAAGATAAACCACTTTACATCACTGTTGAGTGTAAACAAACGCGCCCAGCTGACGTCCCTTATTTGATTCCATGTAAATTTTCAGATTTTGGCAAAAAATTCAGTTTTTTGCAAAGCTCGAGAACGAAGATTAATTAGCAGTGTAAACTTTACACAACCGCCTAGTGTAAAATGGATTTTATTCCAATTTGTAAATCTGATATTACTCGGATATTATTATCAACATTTATGAAAAAATTGCATGTCTTCAATGGTCTGAGGACAAATAAACAATGAGTGTAAACTACTTAACATCACTGTTGGATGTAAACAAACGCGTCTACGTGACGTCTCACATTTGATTCTTTGAAAATTTCTAAACTCCAGGAAAAAATTGGGTTTCTGGAATGCTCAAAAACGAAGATAGATACAAATGTAGTGTAAACTTCATGTAAACACCTAGTGTAAAGAAGATTTTGGTCAGATTCGTAATTTTGATATTGTTCCGATATTACGATCAATATTAATGAAAAAATTAAGTCTCCATAAGGTTCTATGGGCAAACTAACAATAGGTGTAAACCACTTTACAACACTGTAGAGTGTAAACATATGCGCCAGACTGGCATATCAAATTTGATTCCTGGTCCATTTCTAGACTTGATAATTGTGTCCCTGACTCATAACATGAGAAGCAGGCAGAAAAAAACAAGACAGAAACGCATTTTAAACACCAAATTTTTGACTTTACACTCGCTAAATATTAATGTATAGACAATTTGCTTTGACATGCACCCGATATAAAGCGCTTTATTTTTTATTCTATTGGACTTATCCCGACTTCTGGACGGAGAAAGTGGCGAACAAAAAACGCAACAAAAGCGTATTTTCCATCATTTAGAACACTGTAAACTTTAAAATTCCGTACCGAACTCCCCATTGAGTTTAAAGAAATTCGGTTTGGTACAATTTGTAGCTTTTAAATCGTAGTACATTCCTGTATGCCAAAATTCTCTTGAAAAAATTATTTGGTATGATTTATTAATCAAAATTCGGAAAATAATGTGTTTTTTCGCCCCATTTTTTACCTATGATTCCGAACTTTACACCCCCATAAATAACTCAATATTGCGTTTTTAAATGCGGTTTGCTGCGATGTGTAGCCCCTGAAAGGCACTTTATAACTGCTGTATTCAATTTACTCTGACTCAAAAGCGGAAAAATTTGGCAGAGAAATCTTAGTTAAAATCCGTTTTTTACACCATCAGCTAGAGTGTAAACTTTAAAACCCAGGATCTAACTCACCATAGAGCGTAAAAGACTTTGATTATATGCAGAATGTAGCCCTTGATCCGCTCTACATTTCTGTCAGAAAACATTTAAAAAACTCATAACCGGACCGGAGTTAGTATCAGACATAAGCAGGTTGAAAACTCGACCAAAATGTGCTTTTTAACCCTAAGATTTTCGCACTCTTTACACTCCCATTCGAGAACTAATGCGAATTTCAGCAAACAAAAAAAATCATTTTGGAGCATCCCTTCCTCTACAAATCTGTGCTATTAATTTATTTGAGGAGTCAATACTGAGTTGTAAACATGCCGCCTAAAAAACCTCCCGAAATTCATCCTATGTTATAACGTTAAACAAAAGCTTTACACCTTCTTTACACAGCCAGTTTTGGGTTTCAAGAGAAACAAAAAAACAGGAGCAGCGAATTTTTTTATTTTCTATCTTTTAAAAAAACCGCACCTTCCAGAAGTGTCCCGTTATAGCTGTAGGGGGTGCACAAGTGTTAGGGGTACCCAAGTATATTATAGGTATCGGAGTTTTTGAAGAATATGGTGTGGACCGATTTTGCGCCATTCCGGCAGAACTGCCATACAATTGCGCAAAAACGGTACTTTGTGTCACTAAAAGACGCGGAAAAAATAATAAATCAAATCCATACAAAACTCACAGAGTTACGGTACTACAAACATCATACTTCGACATTCACCATTTTGAGCCACTTTAAGGAAATTTAGCAGTTTCTCAAAAGTTTCCAATTTTAACTACACAATATTTTCCTGCTATTTTCAAGCTCTCAGATTACAAAAAATTAAGTTATACTGCGCGGAAACCAAGATGAAAGAAAATTTTTTTTGTAATTTTTTGCCCAAATTTTCAAGAAATTTTTTTTTATTTCACTATTTTTAGCATTGTTTGCATCCAGTTAAAGATTTCTACTCAAATACGATTCAAACAACATTTTTGGATTATCTTAAAGTTCCAACCATTTGGAAGCAGTGGGATGCAGAATATCATGTACATAACTTAGGTCGACCTAAGCATCTATACATCGACTTAAGCATCTATACATTGACCTTAGCATCCATACCTCGACCTAAGCGAGCGTAGGGATGCAACGGATCCGGGTTTTCCAATACTACCGGATCCGGATCCGGATCCGTACAATTCAAAATAACGGATCCGGATCCGGATACGGATCCATAAAATTTAAAATAACGGATCCGGATCCGGATCCGGATCTTTAGTTATTAAAATAACGGATAATAACGGATCCGGATCCGGATCCATGAATATGCATCATGAATGCTTAATTTTCTTAATACTTTAATTTTTGTTCGCAAGTACATGCTCATTAGTTTCAGAAGCAGAATTACTGTAAGATGATGAAATAAGCAAAGCTGCATGAGCTTGGTTCAGTGGTCAGGATTGATCTTAATTCGGCTGTAGCTTTAAAAACTGCGAATCTGGCGTCTTCCTCTGATTAATCGGAAATGCCAAAAAGCATGTCTAGTCCTATCTGAAACTATTTTACGCTAGCTGATAACAAAACTAATCGCAATGTAATCTTTGCGCAGCAAAGCTCCAGAAGCGGTGGAGGGTACCACCCAGTGTTTTTTTGTACAAGGTCCGTTTGTACATGTACAAAGATGGTCCCCAAAAGTCTTTGTACATTTAGTACATGCAAATTTTTGTGTATTATAGTACAATAGCGATTTTAGTGTGGTAAAACAGGGTTTTCGATCTTTGGTAGCGTATTCATCTAATTTCTGGGTTTCTAACGCCAAAAATTACTCAAACTTGTTCTCAAAACGGCGCAAAGCGCCGAATAATTTGACATCTTTCCATTCTAAATGTAAATTCTGCTATTTTAAAGATATATAGGACAAACAATTACTTCATTTCGGCGCGATGCGCCCGAAATTTTTGGGAATTCTACACCTTTTCACAGTTTTTATCTTCTTAAAATCTTTGTACATTTTGTACACACAAATTTTTGGGTAATATCATATGGTACAGTAGCGATTTTAGTGTTAAAAACAGAGTTGCTCGACTTTTGGTAGTGTATTCTAGTAAATTTCTGCGTCTCCAAGAGTAAAAATCACTATCATCTTAAAAGGGCGCTAAGCGCCGAAAAATTTGACATTTTTCCTTTTGGAATCCAATTTCTGCCAATTTAAAGATATATGCAGCACACAGTTACTCATTTCGGCGCAAAGCACCGAAAATTTTTGTGAATTTCAGACCTTTTTTGCAATTTTTGTCTTCCCAAAAATCTTTGTACATGTACAAAGACGGTCTCGAAAAGTTTTTGTACATAGGGAAAAATCTTTCCGAGTACAAAAAAAACACTGGTTCCACCTCTATGAAAAAGCGTCTGCAAACTAAGCATGCGGCGGATAATAAAAAGTTCAAAGCAGTGGAGTCTCCAGCAGATCGAAGAAAAGGAAAGAGGTATTCTTGCTAAGCACAGATTGTAAAAGATTCGTGTCAGGCATGTCTACTTTCCTTTGCAGAAAAACGCGCAGATTGCGAAAAGACTGCTTTGAAACATGAAAAGCAAAAATTACAAATGACAATGGAAGCAATGCTTACTTGCTGTATGAAATATTTTATTTTTGTGAGAGGATTCCTAATTAACTTATGTACGATTTAATACGATTTAAGGGTAAAAAATGAATAACAAGATCAATTGATATAGATGAGCGGTTAGTTGAGCTTATGACTTGGAGCAATCAGAAAAGCTGCTGTTTCTTAAATACAATTTGCCTGTCATTGAATTTGAGTATTAAGTCAATCAAAGTAAAGCTTTTGTCTCATAATGATGTTGTTTCTTCAATACAATTCAAGGTTTTATAATCTTTTATCATAATCTCTTGGATCCGTTTAGGATCCGTTTTAAACTGTAAAAATAACGGATCCGGATCCGATCCGATCTTACTTTTGTGGTTGGCGGATCCGGATCCGGACCCGGATCTTAATTTTTCAAAATGCCGGATCCGGCGGATACGTATCCGGATCCAAAAATACCGGATAATAACGGATCCGGATCCGATATCCGTTGTATCCCTACGGGAGCGACCTCGACCTAAGCAGCCAAAAACACCTTCTCAGATAAACTAAGCCTAAGCCTAAGTGCCATTTAAGCAGAAACTTGAATTTTCACATCTAGACAGAGAAAAGATGCAAAAAATTGGTTTTTTTTCAAATTTAAAAATTTTCGACCAAATTTTTTTTTCCGTGCAATAAGTTATTTTTTCGTAATCAGCGACCTTGAAAATGTCAGATAAATATGTTTTCAGCCCAAATTCGGAACATTTTGGTAAACTGTAAAATACCTCACTTAAAGTAGCTATATCCTGAGTGACTCTATCTTCACCAATATTGGTCCGTTTTTCATAAAATTTTTTTCCGCGCTTTCTTTTTGCATGTCCTCCTCATTTCAATCAATATCGTTCCTTTCCACATACAACTGCAAGTTTTCCGTTCACACCATAAAGTAAAGTTTAGCCATAGGGGAGCGCTAACGCGCTACCTATGATAATGTTCATAAAAGACATGTCAAATGTTAATCAAGCATGCACAAGATGTGCAAGCCTGATTTCGCTTAGCATACTGGACTATTGAGCTGAAATTCGATAACAAGGAATGCAAAAAATAGATGCATATTCATTGAAATCAATATTACCCGCTAATCTCAACTAAAGATTCTACAAATTCTACCAAAAATTTTTAGATTCTACTAAATTCTAATGAAAATATCGGGATTCTACTGCATTCTACTGCCCAGACTGAAATTCTACCGAAAATTTCATTAAAAACATCATTCCAGTGCTAACTGAAACTAAAACTTTTAAATTCTATAGCACCTGGCAACCCTGAGACGGCTACTGCCATGCCCGCTCCCGCTCTTTTATCAGTGCAAATGATTGAGCACAGTATATCCTCACTCTACAACTTCTTTGTGCCAGCCGCAGAACTTGCTCTTCGTCCTATTCTCTTTGCTCGTAAAACTAATCTCCTTATTACTATAAAGTACCTACTTGCTTTTCCCCTTACTCGACATAGTGTATTGTATAACGTTTATTGACAACGGAGTACTTATAGTCTGTTTCGCATAAGTTTGGGCATAAATTTCAATAATTTTTTTCGACGGTAAGCCGACAGTACCTACTATAAATATGGATCAAATCGATGCTATAGTCGCAATCTGTCAGCTTTTTGTCGGACATAGTTTTTAAAATTTATGCCCAAATTTGTGACAAACACTATTGGATTTTCGTAACTTTGATCATACTTTTTACTTTTTACATGTGTACAAATTCATTATCATTTAGATAAATTAGGAACCTACTTTACTTAAATCTTTAATTATTTTAACTATGCTACCCCAGCTTTTGTAAGGTACTGGCGATCATTTTTTATTCAACATGCGTATCCCAATTATTATTGATAGCCGCTAACAACAACAGGCCGTGTGGTGTAAAGCTTAATCGTACGAAGCGTTATTTTACTCGTTTAACTCGTCTTATCTATTTAGCTATTGCACAAATCTTAAGTCGATCATTTGTAATCATCAATAAAATTATGAGGGTGGATAAGCGCGTTATGCTATAATTAGCTTGAGGTTGATATACGATTGCACTGCCTCGTCTCGTCCGCTCTTTTGGCTTCTGTTTTGCTGTGCTCATCATTTGGATCGGTGTATCGACATCCTCGGCGGTTTCCGAGTTTTCTGGGCCCGGTTTTATAAAAGACTAATAATAATTACTAATAATATTACCACTAATATCCTAGTAAATATTAGTCTCATTATTTTTTTACATAAAATTAATAATATCATTAGTACTAGTAATAATATTCGTAATTAGTAATAAATATTACTCCATTATTTTCTGTTTCACAAAGCAATAATAAATATTACCAATATTATTACTAATTTTATTAGTACCTGCGTATTGTTGATTGTTGTTTTGTGCATTGATTTGCTTTTTATGTGCAGATTATGTTTTTTTGCATTCACTTTTTTAACTTTTTATAATTTAGACTTTCGGAGTTTATCATGCTAAAAGATGACGAGACTAAATTATAATTATTGAAGCGCATTGATGATGCGAAGAAACTTTTATTCGCCAAATTTGATGATACCATAACCGCCAGCGATGAACAACAAGAATGGCTTAAAATCAAAGATTACGCCATCAGTATAGGATTTTTATTTTTTAAAGTTAATTCGATTCCTTAAAAATCCATGGACGTCGACCAAAATAAGCAAGAGCGGCTAAATCTTCTTGTTCAGAATCGGAACTTAAATCCATTTTAACAAATTCTAAAATGAAAAGTATGCATATATATTACTCATGCATAATATCGAATGGTCATACAAAATGTACGCTTCAGGGAAAATCCTGTAATTTTATGAAAAGTAGTCAAAATTATCTGAAATTTCACAGAAGTATCGTTGACTGTTTGTACTAACTAAGAAACTCAATTTCACATGCATAGGGAGTGAACTCAAGATAGAGTAAGCATTAATACCCTCAAATATTGGTGAATAAAGACTAATGAAAAATTAGGCGAATATCGGATGAGATTTTATTATTATTAGTGCTACTATTATGTTTATGAAACAGACGGTAATGAATCGCCTACTAATGTGGTAATAATATTGGTGAGATTTTAGTAATATTTATTAGTAATTTGGTGATATTTTATGTGACGGCCGACTAATATTTTAGAAAACCGGTTTTTTCTATTTCTAATATTATTACTAATATTTATTACTAATATTATTATTTTTTTGTGAAACAGGAATTCCTAATAAATATAATTAATATCAACTAATATTTTTTTATGAAACCGGGCCCTGGAATAAAAAGCCTGACTTAGACATTGTGATGTTGTTTGCTAAAATTACACCTTTTTTGGAAATTAATCTAGAATTTCTAAAATTACCAAAATAGAGCTGCTTGGCCGCCTCAAATTTCCACGTTGCAAATTCATGTCTAGCACTACAAAATTTAAAAACAATTTATCTAATTAGGTAGGTAATCACAATTCTCATTTTCGAGATCAGACAGTCGACGGAAAAAGGGCAGCAGGATGCCAGAAACGTTCTCATGCGGGACCCTGCAGAAGTAAACACGTGCTTATGTACCCTAGCTCATCCTAAAAGCGAAGCAGCCCCAGCAGCTAACAAAATTGTACATACCTTAGAGTGTCCACCTGGCCCAACGCGTGCAAATTGTGCCCTGTATTTTATCTCTTCTTACTGGAAATGCGGGCTTCCCCATAAATTGTGAAGGGAGCCTTACTTTGCAAATAAGCCGACAACCCTTAGCAGGGTGAGGGCTTTTAATTATTTGCACTTTTTCCAAAATAGTCAAAAAAGCTCCAGTATCCCGCTATTCACGTTTGTGCTTTTTCGCCGTTTCATTGTCCATTTTCAGTCAAAATAATTAAAATAATTTAAATTTTCACAATTTTTAGCAACTTTGTACAAAAACTGCTTAAATTTCATGAATTTTAGCTAATAAAATCCGGCGTGAAATGCCAGAAAGTTTGTAAAATTCAGACAGAAAGAAGTTCCAAGACTTGAATTATACTCGTAGTTAGGTATTTTATTACTTACTTCATGATTCGTGCATTTGAAGCAAAGCCTGAAGCAGAGCGCAGAAACTTTTAATACCTACTCGTGCTGCAAATAGTGGAAAACTACAAATGGCTTCCAGGCCATCACCAAGAAATTAAATGAAATAGTATGATGCGGAAAACAATTGAGTAATTCTAATGGTCGATGACCAAAAATCGTTGCAAAGTGCAAATCCACCTTTATTTTGAAGACCACATTTTTTGTGCCAAAGGGGGCCGCTTCCCCCGTAAATGCGCCCCTATGGATAATCTTCCCCACAACGAAATGTATTTGAGTTGCGCCTGCTATTCGTAAAACAAAGCTTTAACGAGCTTGTTGTCACGTGCAGAAAACTATCCAAAAATTGCCCAGACTACAAATTTTTTAGATGGACGACAAATATCAATATAAGCACTTAGGTCCATAAATCAGAACAAACGCTTTTTGGTTGCTGCATACTACGTTTGGGGAATTCTACCCCCAGAATGGCTTGACCCCCACAAATGGCTGTGACTCCCCTTCCCAGAATTGTCGATTTTTCATAAAAATTGTAAAAAAAGTGTGCCTTTTGAAGCGTTTTTAGCTTATTTTCAGCTCGAAGTCTTAAATTTTCGGCACTTCGCGACATATACACATTTTTTGACTAAATTATATTCAGTTTACTCGATTATTTGAAGATTTTTCTGGTGTTATTTTATCTTCTAGAAAGACCATTGTTGTCTAAAACGTCAAAAAACAGTGTTTTTGACTTGCACTCATTTCAACCCAAGGAAGCACTCTGCGAGGTTTATTATATACCTAAAAAGTAAGTAATAAATTATAGGAATTTTGAAGTTAGTACAACAGGATGGAAATCCCATGGGTCAGCTTCAGAACTTTTACTAAAATTTTTTCGGGACTCAAAACCGATGGTTGCGCATAGAAACCTCCATGTTTTACATTTATAGCGATGCACATCAATTCTATAACAAAAATAGTACAAAAAATTCCGATAAATTCAATAAAATTTAACTGAATTTAGTCAAAAAATGGATGCTTGGCGTTAAGCACAGGAAAAATTTAAAGTGTTGAGCCAAAAGATCGTTAAAAAGGTCAAACGACACTTTCGAAATGTTTCGGGAACTAAAAATTATGTTAAGGGTCAGCCGTTTTTGAGGAGAGGGATGGCCAGCAGCTATTCTGGGGAAAAGAAAGCACAATATTTGTGATCATGTTGCTTTCCAATCTCGAACTTTTCTTCCGTCAGCATTGTAATTCACTACTATAGCGCTCGCATGGATAACGATCCTTTTTTCTACAAGTGCCTGAAATCATACCTAATCGCTTTATTAAGTAGCTTCATGATCATCATACCTACAAGATCACTACGATGTGTATATACCGCCTACCGCACGGCAAAAGGGTCTAAGTAAAGTTTTGGTTTTTTTGAGAAAAATGAGTTCAAATTTTTTGACTTAGACCTTTTAGTGTACTTAGACCCTTTAGGTTATGACGTTTTGCGCAGTAAATTTTCATTATTATGGTACGAGACTATGTTTAACGTATAGAGCTTCTCGAGACGAATCGAATGATTTGTCTAACTCCATTTTGACCCGGGATGCACTTAGACTCTTTTGCTATGCTACGGACGATACTATTGAAATTTTAAAAACTTAATTCTTGAAGATTTCGGTAGGTACTAAGACGTATATGTAATTGAGATGCTGCACACGACTGGTCGAAGGTGGAAGGCTTCAAATTAATTCATTTAATTTTTAATTCTAATGGTTCAAAATAATTTTGAAATTCCTTCCTTCTCGTCTAAAGCAATAGGTAATAAAGACGCTAACTTAAAATTCATTAAATGCTCAAGTTTAATAAATTCCACGAATTTTCACTTCTATTGTTTTGGCCTTTGCTCAATACATAACGTTTACTCGACTTCCGGATTTAAATATTCCATTAGAATCAAAATAATCAATTAGTCAACCTAATTTAACATTTTCAAATACATTCGAACCACATTTAACCAGCAGCGCCATAAGATTGGAGGAAATTTAATAAGTTGAATTGGGTGACTAAAGCGATTTTCAGTGTCTTATATTTTTTTCCAATGCCATTCATCGGCGCGTAAAATTATTAAGTTCAAGAGAGAACTGATCAAACTGATGAATTGGACAAACGTTCAAAATCTTAAGTTTTCAAAACGGTTTTACTATCAAACCAAAGCTGTTTTGACGGATTCAATAAAATTCACGTTTGATACATAGAAAAATACTAGAGTAAAAAAATTAATGCGATTTTTCTTTTTTTATACATATATATATATATATATATATATATATATATTCGTCTTTCAACATTGACAGTGTTGTGGTGGTGGTGGTGGTCCGTTAGGAATGTATGCATAATTTGACTGATAAGCGGGTGGCGGTGGATAAGGCGCCTGAAGACCTTGATTATTTCCGCCATTGTAAGGCGGATTAACGTATAGTGATCTCTTCATAAATTCATTAAAATCTCTTTGCTGATTTGCAGAGTTGTACTGCTGAGAGTACGGGTTTGATAACAAATTCGTATCGTATGCGTTCTGATTATTGCTCAGATAAGGTGGAGGAGGAGCAATACGTTGAGCTGGTATCGGTTCTGCAATTAAACGAAAGTACAAGAGTCGTATAAGTATAAACCAGGGATAAACCAAATGCAAATGATCATGAATAGAATGCAAGATTTTCCGTGAAGTTAATCGTCAGTAGAAAATCCGATTTTGCGCGATAAAACCATTTTTTAGATTTTCAAAGCTATTTTCACCAGCTTAGCCCAGGTGATGTGAGTCATCGACGTGCATAGTGAAATAATAGCCTAATTTCAATGCGAAATAGCCGTAAATATTTAATATTCTTGGCAAATATTTGTATGGATCTTCACTGTTAAATAATTCAGTGAAGTGGTAAAAACATCTCATCACTCATCTCACCATTTATGTGATGCATGTCTTTCTGATAGATTTGAAAAATTCAACAGAAATCAGTACTTATTCGTTAGTACAACCTTTTTGACTCCAAACCAGACATGTAGGTGCGACACTCAGAGTCCGATCCGGACTCTGTACCATAGATGTACAGCATGGCCGATCTGGGGGTCAGCCGGTCGGGGAGGGGGTCAAGAATTGAATTTTTTGGGCGAAAATTGCATCAGAAACTGGTAAAAGCGCTTAAATAGCATTAAAACTACGTTGTTAGATAGTTTCTGGTCGATTTGAAGCACTTTTAAAGAAAATTTTCAATTTTTGTCCATTTTTTGCCTTCTTTTTGCCCCATTTGTCCCACAAAATTTTCCATTTTTCCGTTCTGAGGGTTCAGGCACGAGCATACCTGGGCGTGGGGTAGTGGGGCTTGAGGGGTTTGCAATCCCCACAAATTAAAATACCACCCCCATATAGAATTCAATTTTTGGAAATTTTTTTTTGTTTTTTCGCAATGTCTTGATGCCAATGGATAGTGCTCGATGAGAAACGTTGAAAAATAGTATTTTTTTGGCAAACCACCATTTTTAAGGCCATTTTTTGACCTTTAAAAAAATCTTGCACCCCCCAGAACTTTGGTGCCACCCACCTATGGTCAGGAGAATTCCCAAAAACCCCTCCCTTCAGGTGCAAGTCTGGTTAGACCCCTTCCAACTCCCCATCCCACATGCATGTCTGCTCAGACCCCAGGGCAAAAAAGAATTTTTGGACGAAAGGAGGAAAAATAATTGCCAAAAAACGGATGGAAATCAAAACTTTTTTTATAAAATTGCATGACATTGATCAGACATTGAGAACTGAGGTAGCTTTTTCGTTATCAGTTTTACCGACTTGTTAGATTATTTTAGCTGAGCAAAATGCTCCAATTGAAATTCCCTTGCATGCCAAAGATGATTGACCTTGATCATAAGACCATTGATATTCCGACGGCAACTGTGCACCTGTTATGGATGTTTTGACTCTTATTTTGTAATTCAAGCTGTTTTGGTTTGTGAGTTCATCAATTGAAAATGCTTCTGATACAATAATAAGCTTAACTTGAAAAGTAAAATCAAAAAATTTAGTGAGAATAGACTTCTTGATTAGAACAAAAAACCTTATCTTAAAATTTCTTCCCGTCGCTAAATGCTAGCATTATGCTCACTTACTTTATTTTTTATTTGACTCATTATTGCATTATTATGTGCTTCACTATCAACAGTTCTATACTTATTTTAATTATCGTTATTATTTATAAATTATCGAATTATTAAAAGCAAATGTGATGTTATTCTTGTTTCTAAGTATTATACTAACGAAATCATTATACGAGTAATAATTAAATTTTAATTTATCGTTTTTCTTGATATCTGTTACTAATCATTATTTTACTATTGCAGCACGTTAATAATCCCAATAGTCAGCATACATGCACCTCGTGCAAATTCTGAGGGGGTCAACCAAAATAGTTTTTTACGAAGTGCCTTTTTGAGGCTTAAAGCAAAATTACACGTCAAAACCACTGTTTTCTGATGTTTCTGACAATGCTCGTTCCTTCTAAAACGTAAAAACCGAAAGTTACAAAAAAAATACGAGTACGACAATAAACCAAATGTAGTCCGAAAATGAGTATGAGGAAGCGACTTAAATTAGGCACTTTTGAGCCAAAAGATCGCTAAAAACTCTTAGTACAGTATATTTTCTGCGATTATTTGAAAAAAATGAAAATTCTGGTGGTCTCGACCATACATGGGCAGCAAAAAAATTCTGGGGGGAGTGCAAGATTTTTTTGAAGGTCGAAAAATGGCCTTAAAAATGGTGGTATGGCGATAAAAACACCATTTTTTGACGTTTCTCATCAAGCACTATCCATTGGCATCAAAAAATTGCGAAAAAAACGAAAAAAATTTTCAAAAATTGCATTCTGGGGGGTATTTTGATTTCTGGGGGGGGGGGTATTTTGGTTTCTGGGGGGTGCATACCCCCCCCCGCAAACCCCCCCACGCCCACGTGTGGGTCTCGATCATTTTGTTGGAGTCGGTAGCAGCCATTCTATTTTCCCAAGAAAACGTATCACTGTCAGCTGCAAAGAGTGTTCTCTACCTGGATTTAGTCTGGAATTCCAGTTATTAACTAAGTCTCTACTCCCGAAGCTATTTTGCTGCAAAGATGACTGATAAGGATCGGATTGAATTTCGCTGGGGTTTGAAACAGACTGATAAGTATCCAATTGTTCAGCGTAAGCAGCAGTTGGAGCACGCCGAGTGCTCTGGGAGGAAAAAATGGGCTTGAATAATTTAGGCTTCGTTTGGCCGCAGAGCTTAAAATCGAATAAGGTGCTGCTACTGTTATTTAGTTAAATGAACTTGTCACTTAATTTTCAATTACTAATTCGGCAGTAAAACGATTATTTTAGAATGCGTAAAGAAGAAATTGCTTTGTAAAATAAAGATAATGATAAAATATTAATAAGAATAATGATAAGCATTATTAGTAATATTGATGTTTACGTTATTATTAATATTCCATTATTATTGCTATTATAAGTATTATTGTTGATATTATAAATAATATTCTATTATTATTGCTATTATTATTATTATTGTTATTATTATTATTATTATTATTATTATTATTATTATTATTATTATTATTATTATTACTATTATTATTATTATTATTATTATTATCATTAATGATAATATCAATATTAATATTAATATTATTATTATTAATATATTACAGTATAACAGTAAAAAACTTATGGTAAGCAATTATGGCTATGCAATTTTTATTTAATAAATGATCTGATCCGCTTCTTCAGCTATGATATAAAAGATTTTTATATGCCAAATTACACGTACCTCTCCCATTCCAAGCACCGCCTCAATACACAAGCCGCTCAATTTCGGTTCGTATGCGTAGATTAAACAACAATTGCTTTGACATTGTAAATTTTCGACACAAACAGCAAGACTTCGATCTTTGGTTGTGGAAAGGTCACTCTATAACAAGCAAAACATAAATAATTGCTATTAAAAAAGAACGTAATTGACTAGGTACTCTAGATTAAAAATTCCTTCATACAAAATGAAACTTATTTTTTTATAGTCTATTGAGAATAAGTTTAGCCTCGACTTTTGAGAATTTTTACTGATCAAGCATATTATGTAGGCGCTGGACCTATTCACTGAGGGCTCCTAAACTGATTGTGCAGTGCGCCAATATTCTGTTGTATCGACTGTCAAAAGAAACGCTGGAAATTTTGGTAAAAATCAAAAGAACTAAATGCAAAGCAAAACGAAAACACAAGATTTTTTGTGAATCTTTAATAAATCACTTAACAATATCTTTTAATGCTGCAATCTTCAATATACTTTATCTATGCTATACTAATATTTAACGCCTTGAAATTTCGAATGTGAGGTCCCCGTCATTTCTAGGGGGAGGGAAGGGTAAATGATTTCTAATTTTTCGCCAAGAAAAGAGTGAAGATACATATAAGAAAATATGCGATGATGGTAAAATTCCTGAAATTATCCTAAAATATCAATAAACAAGCCTCAAAAATAGAAAGCATAATCAAAATACTATATCAAGTAGGTTCACATAGCGCCTAAGACGTTATCATTTACCAAAACTAGTATAACATTGCATTTAAAATATCCGAATCGAATTTTTCGTTTATTTGCCCTTGAATCTCACTTTATTATAAAAAAATTTAAAAAGTTCGGCAAAATCAACAATTAAATATGCAATTACGTACTTTCGTCCATTGCCAGTTGCACTCGAACATCAGCAGAAGTAGTATGGGATTACGCATTCTAATCGGGCTAATAGTATCAACTTAGAGAAAGGAAGAATTAGAATTCAAATGCCACTTCATCTAGACAACTTCATCTGGTAGAAAAAAACAAGATTTTAAAAAGTCGTGCAGACTGGGAGTCGGATTAGACCGTTACACTTTAATAGCACCTTTGTGGTAATTTATTTACATTTCGTCAAGAAATATTTTTGTATTATATCCGGCTTGAAAATAATGGAAAGCCTAACTGTTTTCCGAGCGTGAAATGCACACTGAATGTGTACAGACTGAATAATATGCGAAACTTTTCTCACGTTTTTCCGAGTCGGATTTTTTCTAGTGAGGAAGCATAGCGTGGTACTGTCTTAACTTGACTGCTCAAATTTTCTAATAAGCGCATATTTATTTATTTACATATATGTACATCAGGACGAAATTTGGTCAAAAGTCCTATTTAAATTCGTGATTTTATGATTATATAGGAATGTGAATATATGCCTCGCGATTATTAAAATGTACATATGCCCGTATTAATAAATTGCAACATTGATCGCGTTATTCCAGCGGATAGTCAAAGCGATGAGCGGGATATGGCGGCCGATATTATTTGAGATTATCCAGGAAACTATATTCTCCTAAAAAATTCAGTTTTTTAAAAGGAATGAATTATATTGTAAAAAGTGTTTAATTTTGGCGAATTTTCTCTTGCAAATTCGTTGCATCGAAGAAGGAAAATATGGGAAAATAAAACATAAAATATAGTCGGACGGAATATAATAAAATCCTTTTATAGAAGTGATTTTAGCATTTGCGTTAAGCCCGCTTCAGAAGTAGTACTCGGCGATATCGCCGACTGTTATCCCGATCATTTCCCGATGTTCTGTCGGCGATATTTTTTATAATATTTATTATATACTATAATATATTATTTATATATCATTTATATATTTATATATTATTCATATAATATATTTATATATTATTTATATGTTATTTAAAATACATTATTTATATATTATCGCCAATTTTTGTCGGCGATATTGCCGACTATAATTGGGGGATTAGGATCCATTTCTATTTCTCTGCGATATCGCCGACAATTTGTGTACAAAGTATAGTCACTCAATGGAAGAAAATATTTGCACGCATATGTCATGCATATGCATTGAACAATTCGTTATTTTTCAAGATGCAATCAATGAATTTTGACGAGCTTAAAGGCAGCAAAATTAGTTAAAATAAAAATGAAACAACTTGTAAATTTAAACGAATAATTTAATAAACGTTTAATTAATTAATTTATAATTACTAAACTAATAATAAATTGAATAAATGAAAAATTAAGGATTAATTATTTCGATTTAGGTTTCAAGGGAAGAGGAAGAATAATAAATTATGTCTTTCAACTTGCAAAATTGTTGATTTTCTGAGACAGATGCACTCATCAATCCCTTGAATTTTCCTGGCAGGTGAAAAAACTTGAGGGATCGGGACATAACAAAACAATCTTCCGGGTGTCGAAAAACTACTTTCTATATTTGCGTGATTTTCGGAGTAATTTTTATTATATTTTAATTCACTTGATGTTTTTTATTAAATTTTATTTAATGTATTTCTTATTTTTTATTTTATTATTCTATTTATTTTAATTTTTTGTAGTTACATGCATGCGTTATGCACACACGATCGAGTATGAGCAACTTGGCTTTTCAGGCTCTGACATCGACGATACACATCGCCGACTTTTGTCTGCGACATCCGCGACTTCACGCGACTTCACCGATATCGCCGACAATAATCAAGAATGTCGTCGACATCGCCGATTTTTGTCGGCGATATCGGCGAAATCGCCGGTATTTAATTTTTTCAGGCCTTCAAAGCCATAAAAAATTTACATGTATCATCCTCAGCTGTCCTTTCCAGACCAGCCAAGCAGAGCATGTTTTGTGGTGGAAATGTGAATAAAAATAAAGTCAAAATTGTATTAGTAGTTTATCGACTGTTTTCGACATCGTGCAGCAAGGTTATATTGCCCCTGCCCGGTTATTTCGGCTCGAAGAAGTCAAGAATTTTGAGCCTTTCATTCGCCAGTAGGCCCTTGCAGTCGGACTACTTGTGCAGCCATTGTGTTGAATTTCAGAAGGAAGACTGAATTTCCAATGGCGCAGCTGGCCTTCTGATTTTGGGGAACGAAAGTTTTAAAGTTTATCTTAACAATTACTTATGGACAGGCAAAAATAATGGTGTATTTAGCTTGTCTCAACGAGTACACATTGAAGGAGAAAATATAAAAAAATCAAATACGGTTTTAATGATGTTAAACAAATATATTGTGTATAAATAAATAAGGCGCGAAGCAACAAAAAATGTTGGGCTGATTAGCTCGAAAAGTATGCCAAAATCTATTCTAGCGGTCTTTCAGATAAGCTTTAAGAATCTCCGATTTTCTCGTTTAGGGATCCTTGTAAAAAATGTTCACATTTCGAAAATTTTCGGGGACTAGTCCTTCCGTGAATTCCTATGTGAGTCGAGAAATCGGAGTTCAATTCACGAAAGTAATATTCACCCCTCGGGATTTTCAAACAAACTGACAAGTTAATCACATTTACGCCTTTGACTTTTGACCCATTGATGCTTATGAAAAAGGTAAATATAAAAACTGATTAAAATCAATTCTGCTTTCAAGAAACTACTGCAAAATAATTGGTACAAAGGACCTAGAGTATAACTGTAGGCTAAAGCGAGTAAACTTCCTGTCCGTTAAACATTACTTCCACTGAAACGGCCATTTTTAAGATTAACTCAACAACCAATACACGGATTTCAATGAAATGAATAGTTCTGGATTTTTAAATAAAACTATTCTGCCGAAAAAATTGTGCTAGCTCAAGGTTACAGTATGCATGCGCTCAAAATCGTCTTTATTTTGCAGGGTCACCACAGCTCACAGATTATGTTTCTATTTTGAGAAGTAGCAAGATAGAAAATTTTGTGCTCTAAACTTGATGTATTTTTGTTTTTTTCTGTTTCCTTCTTTTTCACACAAGTTTGGGCATAAATTTTAAAAATTACGTCCGACAATAAGCCGACAGATTGCGATTATAGCATTGATTTGATATATAGTTATCGTAATCCGTCGGCTTACTTCCGAAAAAATTCTTAAAATTTATGCCAAACTTATGTGAAACAGTCTATAATACTTCGTATTGCAACCTTGATTTAATCGTTTCCCAATATAGCTGGTTGTCATGTATTATTTAACTAGCAAAGAAAAATGCTCCGATGGAACAAAAAAGATGAATATACTTGGAATTGTGGATTATTAAGGATGTAAAAGGGGGGACTAGGGAGAATCTACCTGAAGTCGTAAAATCTGCTAAAAATCACATTTTCTCTAAGCAACGCAAAAATCGAAGTATATTCTGCGGTTAACACATTAGAATAAATATTTAACCATAAAAATGATTGAAAAAGCAGCACGTTAGCTATGCAGCAGCTATGGGAAATGATATCGAGTAACAGTCTTTCTAAGCCAATTGAATGAAGTAGCAAACATCGATGCATCCAAAACAATTGCAAGAATTGTTGGTTCAAAACAGTAGGAAACGCGTGAGTTGACTTGAAACAGACTAAATGTAGGTACACTAGCATGCCCGTAACGATTGTGTGCACTAATCAATCGGCCCCTGCTTTGCTTGCTATAATGCTCATAACAAAATAGAACAACTTTAAATATGTACAATACCACTTAGTTTTCTATTAATCAGGATACGAAGCTAGTCAGCGTTGCTACTTGCCAGCAATTTGAAAGATATAAACATTATAGATTTCGCTTATTATCGGAAATTTTGAAAAGTATTTAAAAAAGACACTTTTTAGAGGCCGCAGAATATACTTCGATTTTTTGCGTTGCTTAGAGAAAGTGTGATTTATAGCAGATTTTGCAACTTTAGGTAGATTCTCCCTAGTCCCCTCCTTTTACATCCTTAACAATCCACAATTCCAAGTATATTCATCTTTTTTGTTCCATCAGAGCATTTTTCTTTGCTAGTACCCTACTTTTAATTAGCATGATTTCAGTGCATCAGTCAGCAAACACATACAGTAACATACCACAATAATGACTGCAGTCCAAGAACGCGGAAAACATTATTGTTCTTGAGATAAATTAATTGCCTCTAAATTTGAAAAATATTGTTTAAAAAAAAGACTCCCTAGATTTTATAACCGTCTACCTTTTGAAATCAATCAGACTGCATAGAATTCAAAACTGAGTTAGATATGCTCTTGATTGTAGGAAGTATAAAGTTGACTGTTTTGTATTAGCTATAGTAAATATATGTTACATTCTAAACAGTCCTGTAAGTTATAGAGGTCGTTCCACATTTAAATTAACTTGGAAACGACATATAACGTACCTACGGGACTTACTTAAGTACCTGGCTACACTTAGCGCTGGTCAGGTTGCTAGGGCGAAACGCCGGACTCAACCACACGACCCTCAATAACTACGGTCTCAAACTCCTCGACCTAAATTCGTCCGTACCTACGGAGCTATTGGCAGCTATGCCCTAAAAACCTAACGCAGTAGTAATTAATTGACTAATTAATTAATAGGTCAGTTGACCTATTTTGGACCAAAATAATAATTAACGCAAAAAGCTTTGTTAACTTGCTTTCGCAAGAGAATACCTATGGCGAAAAACTATTTCTTTTTTGGTTTCTACGAGCACAATGAACAATGAAAACTACAAAAAAAGAGCTCTCAACCAGCCAGTCATCTTACATAAAAATATATGAAATAATTTTTATGATTTTTAAATTGAAATTTGGGTGTTTGAATTTGCGATAAGGAAAATAATCAAAAGACAGTCAGTCACTTGGATTATTTAAGCCGAGTAATAAAATAAGGGCCGTCCACCAATTCCGAACTAAACGCGATTTATCACTATGAAAAAGTTTTGAAAAATGAGCTTGCTAAGCGAGAGTTCAAACCAAGAGAAACTTAAAGTTTAAACCTACCATCAAATAATGAAGAGAATTGTAAAAGGTTTTAAACTTTAAGAAAATTGAAAAGGTGGGATGTTGGTAAATTGAAAAACAAAGTTTTTCGGCAAACATTCAAAAATTTCACGCAAATATCAAGTGTAAGGAACACTAACGCTAAGATTTGGTAGTAAAATAAATTTGTAGTATAAACTACATATTAACAACAAATGAATTGTGCAAACTCCACAAAACTACTAAGTGTAGAGAATACTAACAGTCAGATTCCCAATTCTGATTTTACGTAGAAAAAACTAGAATTTTACCTTATTTTTATCCTATTCGACCTCGCCCGACTTCTGAACAGAGAAAGTGGCGAACAAAAAATGTACAAACACGTATTTTCCACTGTCCACCACATTGTAAACTTTAAAAATCTGAACCTAACGCCCAATGAATGTAAATAAATTCGGTTCGGGCCAGTTTGTTGCCCTTTGATTGTAGTAGGTTTGTATGTGCCAAACTTATGTTCCGCAAAATATTTGATATGATTTATCAATTAAAATACGAAAAAACTTGTTTTTTCGCTCACTTTACACCTCAGATTTCGAACTTTACACCCCATAAACAACTCAATATTACGTTTTTTTGAACGCGGCTTGTTTCGACGTGTAGCCATTAGGAGTTACTTTATTCCTATTTTATTTAATTAAGCCCAACTTTTGGCAGAGAAATCTTGGAAAAAATCTGTTTTTTTACTCATCCACTAGAGTGTAAAGTTCAAAATCCTGGTACTAACTGCGTATTGATTGTAGAAAAGTTTGCTGGCAAGCACAAGATAGCCCGTGATCCGTAGTACATTTCTGTCAGAAAAAATTCCCTAAAACTCATAACCGGAGTTGTTGGCAGACATAAACATGTCGTAAACTCGGCCAAAATATGTCTTTTTCGCCCACAGATTTTCGCACTCTTTACACTCCCATTCGACAACTGAGGCCAAATTCAAAACACAAAAAAGTGTTATCTGCAGAACCTAAATAGATATATATGAGTCAAATGAAGTACATGGTTTTGCCAAAAGAATTGAAAAAGTGAAAAAGTTAGCATTCAGAAGATTCAAACCCATCATTCTTTGTTTAATACCGCATCCGAGAACGGAGTTGTCACCATAGGTGGGCAGCACCCGAATTCTGGGTAGGGGGTGAAAAAATTTCTGGGGGGGGGTGAAAAAATTTTTAAAGGTCAAAAAATGGTCTTAAAAGTGGTCGTATGGCAAAAAACACCATTTTTCGACGTTTCTCATCAAGCTCTATCCAATGGCATCAAAAAATTGCTTAAAAAAAGCAAAAAAAATTTTTCTGGGGGGAGTATTTCGATTTCTGGGGGGGTATTTCAACTTCTGGGGGTGCATACCCCCAAACCCCCCCACGCCCATGTGTGGTTGTCACCCACTGCGGCAACTCGACATATCAGCAGATTTCGGCTTGATTATCCTATTTTGAAAGATATTTATCATTCTACTGATGGTTAAGAATAGTGCATTTATGATGATAAAAATCATTATTTATTAAAGACGAGTCAAAAAGCTCTGAAATACGAAAAATCTGATCAAAAATATGCAATGCGAAGTTATCTATCGGCATTAGAAAATAGATGTATAGATAATTCAAAGTTCACCTCTTCATACCTCAACAAACACTGGCTGTAGAAAAGTTTAAAGGTCAGATTCGTTATTCTGACCTTACGGAGAACATTTTAAAAAAATTCATCCTCCACGACGCTCTGGGCGCAAAAATGCTTCTCGGTGTAAACTTTACACTTGTGCTAATACCGCAATATTGGGTGTATAGAAACAAAATAAACTGGGATCTGTAACACTAAGGTCAGGGCACCTTTTAAGCATAATTAGCATGTTCCGCCTACTTAGTGGAGTAGTTATAGAGATATCGTTTTTCGTCTCGAACCCTTTACACTAAAACGATTACAGATCAAGAAATATTGCGTTATAAGAAAAAAATCGGTTTTGAGATTTTGCTACCCTCTACATTATAAAACCGATTGGACTGCACAGAAACCAAAATTGAGTTAGATAAGCTGAAGGACACGCAAGGAGTAAAAAACACGTATACTTTACACTTTTGTGCAACAACCATTGACTGTAAAGAAATTTTAAGGTCAGATTCGTAATCTCCAGCTGAGGGGGCAACATTTTTGAAAACAACTTGGCCCTCCGCAAATTATTTGATTTTTTGCTTTACACTTTACACACTCATTGCTAAGTCAGTATTGAGTGTAAACAAAAGAAAAAAACCCAGGCATCGAATTTTTTAATTA
Source organism: Mermis nigrescens (assembly GCA_036768485.1). NCBI lineage: Eukaryota > Metazoa > Nematoda > Enoplea > Mermithida > Mermithidae > Mermis > Mermis nigrescens. The sequence goes on from JAVLUZ010000227.1 coordinate 592,925, forward strand.
TCCATCGATTAAAAAAACCGCACCTCCCAGGTGTGTGCCGTTGTTGCTGTGAGGGGGGACACAAATTTCGCACTCGCTGTGATAAACATATAAGAAAAAGAATAGCCAAGTAAGTATATTATAGGTAGCGCTATCGCGCTATCTATGATATTAATACACAAGTACAATGGTCTGAGGACAAATAAACAATGAGTGTAAACTACTTTACATCACTGTTGGATGTAAACAAACGCGCCTACGTGACGTCTCACATTTGATTCTTTGAAAATTTCTAGACTCCAGGAAAAAATTAGGTTTTTGGAATGCTCAAAAACGAAGATAAATACATATGTAGTGTAAACTTCATGTAAACACCTGGTGTAAAGAAGATATTGGTCAGATTTGTAATTTTGATATTGTTCCGATATTACGATTAATATTTATGAAAAAAATTAAGTCTCTATAATGTTCTATGGGCAAACTAACAATAGGTGTAAACTACTTTACAACACTGTAGAATGTAAACATATGCGTCAGACTGGCATATCAAATTTGGTTCCTGGTCCATTTCTAGACTTGATAATCGTGTCCCTGACTCATAACCGGAGAAGCAGGCAGAAAAAACAAGACAGAAACGCATTTTAAACACCAAATTTTTGACTTTACACTAGCTAAATATTAATGTATATACAATTTACTTTGACATGCACCCGATATAAAGCACTTTATTTTTATTCTATTGGACTTATCCCGACATCTGGACGGAGAAAGTGGCGAACAAAAAACGCAACAAAAACGTATTTTCCATCATTTAGAACAATGTAAACTTTAAAATTCCGTACCGAACTCCCCATTGAGTTTAAAGAAATTCGGTTTGGTACAATTTGTAGCTTTTGAATCGTAATACATTCCTGTGTGCCAAAATTCTGTTGCAAAAATTATTTGGTATGATTTATTAATCAAACTTCGGAAAAAACGTGTTTTTTCGCCCATTTTTACATCTGATTTCGAACTTTACACCCCCATAAATAACTCATATTGCGTTTTTTTAAATGCGGTTTGCTGCGATGTGTAGCCCCTGAGAAGCACTTTATTAATGCTGTCTTTAATTTACACTGACTCATGATCGGAAAAATTAGGCAGAGACATCTTACTTAAAATCCGTTTTTTACACCATCCACTAGAGTGTAAACTTTAAACCCCAGGATCTAACTCACCATAGAGCGTAGAAGGCTTTGCTTATATGCAGAATGTAGCCCTTGATCCGCTCTACATTTCTGTCAGAAAACATTTCGAAAACTCATAACCGGAGTTAGTATCAGACATAAGCAGGTTGAAAACTCGACCAAAAAGTGCTTTTTCACCCCCAGATTTTCGCACTCTTTACACTGCCATTCGAGAACTAATGCGAATTTCAAAAACAAAAAATTCTGTTCTGTAAAATCGATCCCTCTATAATCCTATGCTGTTTAATTTTCGAGTCATCAATACTCAGTTGTCCACATGCCGTGACAAAAAAGTCCCAAAATTTGTCCTATGTTATAACGTTACACAAAAACTTTACACCTTCTTTACACAGTCAGTTTTGAGTTTCAAGAAAAACAAAAAAACACGGGCAGCGAATTTTTTTTATTATCTTTCTTTAAAAAAACCGCACCTTCCAGAAGTGTCCCGTTATAGCTGTAGGGGGTGGACAGGTGTTAGGGGTACCCAAGTATATTATAGGTACGCGCTAACGCGCTACCTAAGATGTTTTAGCCCATTTCATAAATCCAAAAAGCGCTTTTGAATGATTACTTACTCGTCTAATTTAGTAAAGAACTAGCATTTTACAATATGGCCGTCATGGAGGCAGCCATATTGGAAAAATACTACAATTTTAAATGTTTTCATCTGTAATGTGTTTAGGTCTTATTATTTTTCAACATTTCTTCAGCGAATGGCTAGAAAATATGATGTTCTTTTCAATGAGCTATGTCATGTGCTCTGATTTCTCTCAGTTCTGTTGGGAAAGTTTAAAAAACCAACCTACATTTTCTGGCCTTTATGCCAAATTGTCTAGCTTCATTCCTTTTGCCTATAAAGTTGGTTTAATAAGGACACTTGTGAGTCGCATTTACATGATATGTAACTCATATCAGACTTTTGTCTCTGATATTGACAAGCTGAAGCAGACTCTACTGCAAAATGAGTATCCCCTTGGCTTGATTGATAAGGTCATATCAGACTTTATGACAAAGGTGTATAATAAGAGTGATGAAATAAAAGTCGGTTGTGATAAATTATGCTATTCTCTTGTTTTGTCTTACACTGGTGTGCATGGCTACAATGTACGCAGCAGAATTCTGAAGCTTATATCTGCATTTTACCCTCAGATTATGGTAAGTTGTGTTTACAAACCTGTCATGTGTATAAGCCGGTTTTTCAAGAACAAGGATGCTGTACCTGCTAAGCTACTCTCAAATTTAATATATAAGTATACGTGTTCTAGCTGTATGGCTAGTTACATTGGCGAAACTCGCCGACGTTTTGGGAGTAGAATGGCAGAGCATACTGGCATCTCATTTGCTACAGGAAAGCCAATTCAGGGTGACAGATTATCTGCTATTCACAAACATATCTCAAATAGCAATCATTTAATTACATCAGATTGCTTCAAGGTTATTAGTCGAGCATCCAACTCTTTTGATCTTTTAATCAAGGAGTCGTTATACATAGCACGTGATCGTCCTATTCTCAGCAATAATGTTTCATCATATCCTCTAAATTTGTTTTAATTTACTAAAATCCCACCTTTTTCATTTTCTTATAGTTTAAAATCTTTTATAATTCTCTTCATAATTTAATGGTATGTTTAAACTTAGTTTCTCTTGGTTTACAACTCTCGCTTAACAAGCTCATTTTTCAAAAGTAGGTCATATAGTTTCAAAGCTTGTTTGTACTTATATGGTAATGTCGCACATCAGCAGCTTTCTAAACATCTTTTTATCCATTGTGTTAAGATTTAGTATCTTATAAATTTCTCAAATCACTTCCAGAATAGAAAAATAGCATTAGTGTGAACTTTTCTAATATCGAATCGCACAAGAGTGCGGTGCTCTGGTTCAACATATAAATAGATTATAAGTTATATATTATAAGTTATAGCGTTATATTCGTTCCGTACCTAGACAAATTAGGAACGACATATAACCTACTTACGGGGCTTACCATAGTACCTAGGCTACAGTTAGCGCTGGTGTCCCAACCTAAGTGACCCTCCATACCTACGGCCTCGATTTCCTCGGTCCTAAATTGCTTACCGCTCTTTGTCGGAGAATCTCGGCGGCTACGCCCTAGAAACCTAAGGCTTAGTTATTTACTTAACCCCGATTTGCTCGCGAGGTCAGTTGACCTTTTTCCAAAACTCCAGAAAATCTCAAGTTGATGAATTAAGTTATTTTCAGGTCCGGGGTTCGATTTCAGAAATGTTTTGGTTCCTATGAACAATGATTCCAACAACAGCGAGCTCTATGCTGGACTGTCATCTTACATAAAAATAAGATAATAATTTTTATGAAATTTGAATATGAAAATTGGTAAATGAATTTTTGGAAAGAGAAAGAATATCAAAAATATTCACCTTTCAAAATAGGCGCTAAGGCGAGGGGCCGGTCCGCGATGCCGAGCTACTCTCGTTGTATATTACCACTGAGTAACTAATGCTTAGTTTATTACACGGATAAACAAAAAACAAAACAGCTCAAGCGCGAGCGGGGACCTACGCTCAAAATAGTCGGCGCGAGCAAAAGAAAAATCACGACCTGACGTCGGTAAAGAAAAGACAGGACTAAAACGAGATAACAAGTCAGAGACATAATGATAGCATACAGTAAGAGCGTTACATACAAGATAAAAAATTACCTGGTCCTCCTGTTTTTAAGATAAAAAATATGGGGAGAAGTACGAATCTGCAGGCATAACCCAAGCTAAAGCATCTCTAGGATGCAGCTTGATTGACTATGGGGTTAATGCGTGCGAAGGGGGCTAATGGCGATGATGTCAAATTATGTAGCTTGGCGTTTCGGTAGCGCCTATTCGAAAGTTCGTAAATGCTGCATCGCTTTTAATACAATAAACAGTAGTCGATTCAATAATGTTCGTACTGTGGAACGACCTACGTTACAAGATTAAGTCGCAGAACCGACGATCCTGCATCAAGACAATTTTAAAAGTGAATGATTTGGCATCATACTCGTACGTAAACAGAGGCCAAGATTATTCATATATAATGCCTAAAACATCAACTTAAGGGTTGAAGAATTAATAATACAACAAAAGTTTGTGATGCGTTACAGCAGGCTATCCAAAGTAGGTACATACGCGGCCGACTGTTCATTTGGTTTTTCATTTGTAGAAATGAAGAAAAAGCGAATATTTTGATTACCTCGACGAAAATTCAATCAAAATTCAATTGAAATTCAATATTAGATTATACTTAAGATATTAAAATAAAAGTTGTCGCCTTTGAGGCGAAGGCTCGCAATTATAGTCTGTTTCACATAACTTCGTGCATAAATTCTAAGAATTTTCAACGACAGTAAGCCGAGGGTTACGATAATTATAGATCAGATCGATGCTATAATCGCAATCTGTCAGCTTATTGTCGGAAATAGTTTAAAAATTTTTGACCGAAGTTCAGTGAAACAGACTCCTAAAATTAAATTTTTGGAAATCTCCATCGTCTCGCAATTTATCAATACAGACCAACGGATAGAGATTGATAAAAAATGTAAAACAAAAGGTGGTCCTTTGTCCCTTTTTAATTTCTTTAAAATGTTTGCTATGTTTCGGAAAATTAGCATTGCTCATCTTAGGTAGAGCGTTGGCGCATGCCTATAATATACTTGAGTACCCCTAACATGTCTACCCCCTACAGCTATAACGGGTCACATTTATGAGGTGCGGTATTTAAAGATAGATAATAAAAAATTCGCTGCCGGTGTTTTTGCTTTTCTTTACTTTCAATACTAAGCTTGTAATGAGTGTGTACAATTTTGGCGTAACGTTATATTATCGACAAACTTTTATTGGATTTTTTAGACAGCGCTTATACAACTCATTGAAAATGCCTCATACAATTCAATAGCAAACAATTGTGGAAAATCAAATTATCTTAAAAAAATTTTTTGTTTTCCGAGTTTCGCATTAGTTCTCGAGGGGAGTGTAAAGAGTGTAAAAATTTGTTGTTGCAAAGAGAGATTTTGTTTGCGTTTTTGCCTTCTTGATGTCTGCCAACAGCTCCGGTTATGCATCCGAAGAAATTTTTTCTGGTAGAAATTTACTACGGTTGAAGGGCTATTTTCTACTTATCAGCAAACTTTCTTACACTTAATACGGAGTCAGATCTAGAGTTTTAGACTTTACACTCTAGTGGATGGCGTAAAAACAGATTTTGTCTAAGATTTCTTTGCCAACTTTTCCACTTATAAGTCGGGATGAATTGAATAAAATAGAAATGAAGCACCTTTTAATAGCTACACGACGCAGCAAACCGCGTTTTAAAACACGCAATATGGAGTTATTAATGGGGTGTAAAGTTCGAAATTAGGGTGTGAAATGATCGAAAAAATACATTTTTTCCTTATTTTGATTGAGTAAATATTTCAAATATTTTGCGGTACAGAAGTTTCCCTCATGCAAACGTACTACGATTCAAAGGCTACAAACTGGCCCAAAACAAATTTCTTCACACTCAATGGGGAGTTAGGTTCAGATTTTTAAAGTTTACTATATGGTGGATGGTGGAAAATACGTTTTTGTCCGTTTTTCGTTTGCAACTTCCTCCATTAGAAGTCAGGATTGATCGAATTAATTAAAAATAAAGTACTTTCTAAGGGGTACACATCACAGCAAATGCATTTATTTATATCAATATTTAGCCTTTTTGGGAGGTGTAAAGTCAAAAATTGGGTGTGTTAAACGTATTTCTGCCTTGTTTTTTCTGCCAATTTCTCCAGTCATGAGTCTGGGCATGATCTCAAGTCTAAAAATGTACCAGAAATCAAAGGTAATACGCCAGTTGGGCGCGTTAGTTTACACTCAACAGTGGCGTAAAGTGGTTTACATCTAAAATTTATTTGTAGTCCAGGCCATTGTGAAGACTGGATTTTTTCATGAATGTTGATTGTAATTTTAGAGTAATATCAGAATTACGAATCCGACTAAAATCTTCTTAACACTCTATGGTTGATGAAGTACACACTGCAAATTAACTTTAGTCCTAGAGCCTTGTGGAGGCTTAATTTTTTTCAAAGTGTTATACGTAACATCAGACTTACGAATCTGACTGTTAGTTCTTTCCAAATCCAGCAGTTGTGTAAAGTTTGCACTATGGATTTATTGTTAGTGAGTAGTTTACACTACAAATTTGTTCTACTTCCAGAGCGATGCATAACGTGAATTTTTTTTCTAATATGTTACGTGAGGTAAGGCTTACGAATCTTTAAACCATCAATTTCATTGATTGTCTTGAATGCGTCGATGCTTACTATTTCATTCAATTGGCTTGCAGTCACTCCTAGTTTACTCCATCTGATTTCCCATAGCTACTGCATAGCTAACTTACTGCTTTTTCAATCGTTTTTTTGGTTCAACAGTTTGATATTTATCTGCAGGCCGCGTAATATACGTCGATTTTTTGCGTTGCTTAGAGAAAGTCTGATTTTTAGCAGATTTTGCGACTTTGGGCATATACAAAGTACATAGGTAACTTTTTTCTAGTCCCCACCTTTGACATCCTTAATAATCCGCAATCCCAAGTATATTCGTCTTTTTGATTCATTGGATCATTTTTCTTTGCTAGTTTGTATATGCTTATGTATGGTGACTGTAGTCTGTTTCACAACTTTGGTCATAAATTTTTAAGACTATGTCCGACAACAAGCTGACAGATTGCGATTATAGCATTGATCTGATATACAATTACCGTAACCCTCGGCCTATTGTTGATAAAAATTCTTTAACTTTATGCACGAAGTTATGTGAAACAAACTATAAATGAAATTATGAACTTTAAGATTTTGATGGAAGTGAGACTTGTTTATAAATCCTCGATAGAGTTTTCTTAGGTTTTTCTCATTTGCATGTCTGTTGTCGTCTTTGTCATCATCATCATCGTCATCATTGTCACCTCATATCCTTCTCGTTTAGACTTATGGATCTATTTATTCATACAACATTTGGTGCAGCGCAATTTTTACATTGAAATTATGAACCAATGATAAACAAGGTCATAAGCAGATATGCACGTGAAGGGCTTGGTTGAGAGAAGAGATGCACGTGGGGGGTTCAGGGTCTCTAGACCCTCAGAATAGAAAATTAAAAATTTTCAGGGGAAGATGAGGCAAAATGAAGGCCAAAAATTGGTGAAAATTGATAATTTTATTCAAAAGTGCTTCCAGTTGAACAGAAACTGCAAAATAACGTAGTTTTAACGCTATTTCTGACGCTTATACCAGTTTTGAACTTATTTTGCCTGCAAAAGCCCAACTTTTGACCCCCCCAGATCGGCCATACTGTGCATTTATGTTTTAGAGTCTGATGCCAGAAGGCAAAAAGGAAAGTTAAGGTCACAAACGGGCGAAAATCGCAAGTTTTGTTTAAAAGAGCATGAAATAAACAAAATTGTCAAAGACCACAAATCCTTCTATAAGCAGTTTAAATTGACCAGAAACTGTCAATTAAGAATACTATTACTATTCTGAACGTTTGTTTAATTTTAGCACTAAAAATCTATGGCTGACCCGCCCAGGCCGGTCTTGGACCCCTCAGACCGACCATGCTGCGCATTTATCTTCATTATTCGTTAGTGCAATTGCTATAGTCTATTTCATTTAACTTTGAGGTTTTTGAAAAAATTCAAAGTGGCTACAAAAGTGCTTTAAACTAATGCGGTAAATGTGATATTAGTAGTTAAACGTGTGAGTCTGACCCCAATGTTATAAGATAGGCAATGGTTAAGGATAGGCAATGGTAAAGAATAGGCAATGGTTAAGGATAGGAGGCCGGTTCCAGCCATAGGCTGGCCCCAGTGTTATAGCATGTACAGTGTTATGGCATAGGGGTCGGCTTATGAGTCTGGCCCCAATGTTATAAGATAGGCAATGGTTAAGGATAGGCAATGGTTAAGGATAGGAGGCCGGTTCCAGCCATAGGCTGGCCCCAGTGTTATAGCATATACAGTGTTATGGCATAGGGGTCGGCTTATGAGTCTGGCACCAATGTTATAAGATAGGCAATGGTTAAGGATAGGGGTGGGCTATGAGTCTGGCCCCAGTGTTACAGCATATACAATGATGAAAGATAGGCAGATCTGCTCCCTGAACCGAAATTGAGGTAGTGCTAGGGAGCACCTGGCTGGGTATGTGGTCGAGGTTGGGGGCCTGCCCGGGGAGAGGGCGCGTCCAGTCCAGGGCCAGGGGCCCAGGGCCATGGGAGGGGTAAATTTCCCTGGGAGGAAAATTCGAAGAGCTATAACTCAAGAGCCCACAGTCGGATTGAACTCAAATTTTTAGGGTAGCATGAACGTATGCCAGGCATGTTATGCATACAATATGTACGATCAACCTACAGTATACCAGCATAAGTTTACACTTTTGCGTAACTCAATAACGACTAACCAGATTTTGTTCAAATTTTCAGGATATGATGTATATAGGCAAGGCATGCTATGTACATAATTTCAGCGCGCAGTCTACAGTATACCAATTTACTTTACACTTTCTTATATAACACTAAATTTCAAGAACTATAGGGTGGATTTAGCTCAAATTTTCAGAGTAGGATAAGCATATGTTGCATGTGTTATGTTATTGATATGAACATGTAAAATACAGTATACCAATTTACTTTACACTCTCTTATATAACACTATATTTCAAGAACTATAGGGTGGATTAAGCTCAAATTTTAAGGATAGGGTGAGCATATGTTGCATGTCTTATCCTTTTGATATGAGCATGTAATATACAGTATACCAATTTACTTTACAGTTTCTTATATAACACTATATTTCAAGAACTATAGGGTGGATTTAGCTCAAATTTTCAGGATATGGCGTATATAAGCAAGGCATGCTATGTACAGAATTTCAGGGCGCAGTCTACCGTATCCCAATTTACTTTACACTTTCTCATATAGCACTATATTTCAAGAACTATAGGGTGGATTTAGCTCAAATTTTCAGGATAGGGTGAACATATGTTGCATGTGTTATGTTATTGATATGAACATGTAATCTACAGTATACCAATTTACTTTACACTTTCTCATGCAGCATTATATTTCAAGAACTATAGGGTGGATTTAGCTCAAATTTTAAGGATAGGGTGAGCATATGTTGCAGGTCTTATCCTATTGATATGAGCATGTAATATATAGTATACCAATTTACTTTACAGTTTCTTATATAACACTATATTTCAAGAACTATAGGGTGGATTTAGCTCAAATTTTCAGGATATGGCGTATATAAGCAAGGTATGCTATGTACAGAATTTCAGGGCGCAGTCTACCGTATCCCAATTTACTTTACACTTTCTCATATAGCACTATATTTCAAGAGCTATAGGGTGGATTTAGCTCAAATTTTCAGGATAGGGTGAACATATGTTGCATGTGTTATGTTATTGATATGAACATGTAATCTACAGTATACCAATTTACTTTACACTTTCTCATGCAGCATTATATTTCAAGAACTGTAGGGCGCATTTAGCTCAAATTTTCAGGATAGGGTGAGCACATGTTGCATGTATTATCCTATTGATATGAGCATGTAATGTACAGTATGCCGATTTTGGTTCACACTCTTTCAGATATAGTTATAACTCAAGAACCAATGATCAGATTGGGCTCAAATTTTCAGGGTAAGATATGTAAATTGTAGCTGAGCTATGTACAAAATTTTAGCAAGCAACCTACAGTATGCCAATTACACTGGTTTTTCAGATGATGATGACAAAGGGATTGATGTAAAGTACCCTATGGAGATTTTATTTTTCATAACTAATAATCAATTGAAGTAAACATGCCCAAACCTGTCAGTAAGCCTAGCAGGGAAGGGGTAACAACAATTTGGCAGTGTGTGTGTATGCGTGCATTTGTGTGTTGGGGGTAGCAGTCCCTGTTGGAGTCCACAAGCGCCACCAAGGTCCACAAGCACCACCAAGGTCCACAAGCGCCACCAGGGCTCCTTTATATTTTAAGCCGCTTTACACTTTACACTTGCTACCCTGCCACTTAGTCTTAAATATATCTAAAATGTGCCAAAGTAAGACAAAGCTAAGCCAAGGACTGATGTGAGTGTAAACTAAGCTTAGGTAAACCAAGGTATAAAACAAGCCTAAGCATTATAGAAATTTATCAAGCAGTGTATGGCTTCCTGTCCCTTCATGTTCACATGGCAGATTATGCAACTAAGTCTTGAGTGTAGAGTAAGTGAAAGTTGTAAAGCAAATTCGAGTAAGCCCAGCTAAGCTGGGGAGTAAATTGGGCCTAAGCACAAAAGGAGTGTGTTTATATGTTTTTTATAGGTTTTTTTTGTGTATATAGGTTTGACTTCCCGGTCCTTTGACTTCCTGGTCCTTCGACACAAACTGATCTTTGACTTCCTGGTCCATGCTTAAATGTCTTGAAACAGTGTCCGCTCTTGCAACACATCAACACGCTTATGCATTCTGTGTACCCTCTGCAATTGCAAATGATGGACCGAGTGAGCCAAAATCTAGGATTTAGATTGAAACAAGCATGTGTTGTAAAAGATGCACCTCACATGCTGTAAGTTCGTCAACCAATTAACTGAAAATTTGTTGATTGTGGGTCATGGTCGAGAAAATCTAGTAATTTTACTGTTTATAGCTATTTTTACGTCAAAATACACTGTTTTTGGCTCAAATAGCTCAATGGTAGGTTCAATGGTAGGTTCTGCATGTCTTGCAAAGGAGATCAGCATTAACTTATATACTGTAAAAGTGAATACATGAGGAAGAATAGCTCAAATTGATTTAGAATTCAACATACAGGTCATACACCTTTACAAAGTGTGTACTATTTGTAGAGCTGAGCACAAAGCAACTGACACTATTATGATTAGTTAGGTCTCAGAGGCTATTCTTCTCTGCTGAGAGTTAACAAGAAAAACTTTCATTTCAATACAATTAATGCTCCAGAAACATAATTAACACGTATTATTAATCTCTAGTTGGTTCAATCACTTCTTATTTATTTGTATAACTTAAAGTAAAAAAGTGCTTTTAATTAATTACATGTGAGCATTGAAAATGGCTCATAGATTGTAGAACAATTAGAAGGAAAGTGCAGGCAAATTGAGCAGTTTAGAAAAAAGTGTGCAGAGGTTGGTAAAAAGTAGCAGCATTTGGAAAAAAGTGTGCAGAGTTTGGAAAAAAAGGGTGCAGAGTTTGGAAAAAGTGTGCAGAGTTTGGAAAAAAGTGTGCAGAGTTCGGAAAAAAGTGTGCAGAGTTCGGAAAAAGTGTGCAGTGAGAGTTTAGAAAAAGTGTGCAGAGTTTAAAAAAAAGTGTGCAGAGTTTAGAAAAGTTTGCAGAGTTTAGAAAAAAGTGTGCAGAGTTTGGAACATTTTTCACACGCTATAAATTACAGGAAGTGTGCAGAGTTTCCTTGAAAAAAGTGTGCAGACTTTGGAAAAAAGTGTGCAGAGTTTCGAAAAAGTGCAGAATTTGAAAAAAGTGTGCAGAGTTTAGAAAAAGTGTGCAGAGTTTAGAAAAAGTGTGCAGAGTTTGGAAAAATACCTAAAAATTATTAAAACATATTTTGGGGGTAATTCAAATGTCATTATCATTCAGCCAACTATAATATGATAGAGACATGTAGTGTAAGTGGGTGGGCCTGAGTTCATGCACTTCTCCCTTTAGGGCTAATAGCAACAGACGTGAATGAAATGGTCAAAAACTCTTTTGCTTTGACATAGTTTATTAAATAAATTACAGGTATATTAGACTTAACAATTTGATGACATAGGCATGTGCCTGAAATAGAAACACAAGAATAAGCATTTAGGGGGAGGCTTACTTGGGTAGTGTGAAATAATTTAATCGTCAGCTAATTTTCATATAATAGGTATTATTTGCACACACATTTGCTACATAACTGTCCAGGCTGTTTGTTGGCTATAACATTCATTATTGCAATCCCTCTTACATATAGGGAGACCACGGTTTTTTTGTACTCGGCAAAGATTTTTCCTGATGTACAAATGACTTTTTTAATCAATTTTTGTATATGCATAAAAGATTTTTGGGAAGACAAAAAATTGCAAAAAAAAATTAAAATTTGAAATTTTCCGAAAAGCCGTTTCAGCCGAGTAACAAAAATTAAGTAGTATTTTACACAGAAATTGCATTTCAAAAGTAAAAATGTCAAATTCGCGCTTCGCGCCGTTTTAAGACGATTCTTAGTGATTTTTACCCTTAGAGACTCCAGAAATTAGCTAAAACACACTATGAAAAGTTGGAGAACTCTGTTTTTACCACACTAAAGTCGCTGCTATACCATATTATATGTCCAAAAATTTTGTGTGTACAAAATGTACAAAGATTTTTAGGAAGACAAAACTGTAAAAAGATGTAAAATTCACAATAATTTTTCGGCGCTTCGCTCCGAACTGATAAATTATTTGTCCTATATATCTTTAAAATGGCAGAATTTGCATTTAGAATGGAAAAATGTCAATACTAGCGCTTCACGCCGTTTTCAGATAATTTTTAGTATTTTTTGGCGTCAGAAACCCAGAAATTAGCTATAATACACTACCAAAGATCGAAAACCCTGTTTAACCACTAAAATCGCTACTGTACTATAGTATAGTACACAAAAATTGATGTAGAAAATGTACAAAGACTTTTGGGACCATCTTTGCGCATGTGTACAAACGGACCTTGTACAAAAAAACACTGAGGGAGACATTCCATTTTCATGACCAGAGACATAAAGATTACAATACTGTTAGGTAGTCTTAAAGGATATACTTCGCATTCAGTAGACAAAGTCTGTTGAATTTATAAGAGTGCTTGAAAAGTTTGGAACATTTTTTGTAAAGTTTAGAACATTTTTCGTAAAGTTTGGGACATTTTTGTAAAGTTTGGCAAATACTTTTGTAAAGTTGAACATTTTTGTAAAGTTTGGAACATTTTTTGTAAAGTTTGGAACACATTTTACACGTTATAACATAAGAAGTTTGTAAAGTTTGGAACATTTTTTGTAAAGTTTCGAACATTTTTTGAAAAGTTTGGAACATTTTTTTGTAAAGTTTGGAACATTTTTGTAAAGTTTGGAACATTTCTTGTAAAGTTAACACTTAAAGTTTGAAGTGCTTGAAGCAGCTCTAAATGCAGTTGCAGTTCGTCAAAAGCCGAGGTGCCTAAAAGAAGTTATATAAATGTTTGTAAATTCAGCTCATCATTAAGAGTTGTTTTCTATACTACTTGCTAATAAAAATCAGCTAGTGACGTATAGAAATTTATATTTGTGGGATAATGTCTTACGGGTTAGTAATTTTTGCTTGGGTTTAGGATAATGAGATAGAAAGCCTAAGCATCAACAAATGTAAATAAATATATTGTACAATATAATATTATTTTTCAAATTCCTGTTCTTGTTGAAGTGTATAAATTAGTTGGGCCAGGCACTGGCTGGCTTGTATGCTGTAATACGCCTGTGCACGAAGTGCAAATCATTTGAGTTTGAGACCAGCTTAGCCTGGCCAACAGAAAACTACAATCCAGGTTCCGGGCATCTTGCCAGGGTGCGCGTGCCTGTAGTCCCAGCTACTCGGGAGTGGGAGGTGGGGCGGGAATCGCTCACTTGAGGAGTTCGGGAGTTCAGAATGTGATGTTTAAGGAGATAAGCAAAAAATGATCTTTGCAGATGGTCTGCCGAAGTCATTGTCATCCAGCCAGGTCGGCTTAACGACCATGTTGATGTCGAGCATATGCATTCAGTATCTAATACCAATCTTGGTCTATCCCAGCTTGAATAGAATGTCATGGTTTCCTGTGAATAATGGGTGTTGAATATTTTGGCTGTAAATTTCTCCTTCTGTCAATCTGCATTGCTGCTGTAGCTATGGCTGTAATGGTGTGAACTTCCAAATCCGTCAATTTTTGGATGATTGCTATCAGAAAAAAAAAAAATTTCCTGCTTTTGCATCTCTATAAATTTTCAGTTTGTGTCAGCTTTGCCATTTTGCCCATTTGGCTCCAGCTTTCAATGTTTGGATTTGTGTAGTAAAATTCACAATGGAAATGGACGAAAAGAAGAGATTGTGTTAAATCAAATTGAAGGTAAGCTAAAATGTATATATGTTTCAGTTTTTGTTCAGTTCTGTTCGCGGCATAGTAAAGCTAATATAAAGTACTTCTAAAAAGAAAGTTTCGAATTTAATAGATAAAAAAGGTTACATACTTTGACACAAAGCAAAAGCAATACCACGACACGCCCCTTTTCGCTGCTCTCAATATCTATTATCAATAACAGAAATTGAATATAACAGTAATACCATCGGCTGACGGCCTAACCAGTCAAACAGTTAACCGCAGCCCGCTGTATAGTTCTATTGCTGATTTCCGTATTGCTAGTATTTCTGACACATTTGTGTGTGCTTAGGCTACTATCTCATTATCAATAAACAAGCAAAATTTTAAGCGCACAGTGCAATACTATCAGGCTTACACCTAACCAATAAGACAGATAACGCAGCCTCACAAATATAAATTTCTGTACAGATGCCTAACAGTGTTATTAACTTAGGCAATAGAAACAAGGATTTTTGGATGAAATATACCTCTTTAATTGTGGCTGAATTTGGATATTCAAACATTTATATAACTTTCTTTTGACTTTTATGAGCTTTGTTCCAAATTTTACAAGTTTTGTTCCGAATTTCCCAAACTTTACAAAAATGTTCCAAACTTTACAAAAAAATTCCAAACTTTACAAAAAGTGTTCCAAACTTTACAAGAAATGTTCCAAACTTTTACAAAAATGTTCCAAACTTTACAAAAAAATGTTCCAAACTTTACAAAAATGTTCGAAACTTTACAAAAAATGTTCCAAACTTTACAAACTTCTTATGTTATAACGTGTAAAATGTGTTCCAAACTTTACAAAAAATGTTCCAAACTTTACAAAAATGTTCCAAACTTTACAAAAATGTGCCAAACTTTACAAAAATGTCCCAAACTTTACGAAAAATGTTCTAAACTTTACAAAAAATGTTCCAAACTTTACAAGCACTCTTATAAATTCAACAGACTTTGTCTACTGAATGCAGTATATCCTTTAAGACTACCTAACAGTATTGTAATCTTTATGTCTCTGGTCCTTGAAAATGGAATGTCTCCCTATATGTAAGAGGGATTGCAATAATGAATGTTATAGCCAACAAACAGCCTGGACAGTTATGTAGCAAATGTGTGTGCAAATAATACCTATTATATGAAAATTAGCTGACGATTAAATTATTTCACAGCCACACTACCCAAGTAAGCCTCCCTAAATGCTTATTCTTGTGTTTCTATTTCAGGCACATGCCTATGTCATCAAATTGTTAAGTCTAATATACCTGTATAATTTATTTAATAAACTATGTCAAAGCAAAAAGAGTTTTTGACCATTTCATTCTCGTCTGTTGCTATTAGCCCTAAAAAGTGCTGAACTCAGGCCCACCCACTTACACTACATGTCTCTATCATATTATAGTTGGCTGAATGATAATGACATTTGAATTACCCCCAAAATATGTTTTAATAATTTTTAGGTATTTTTCCAAACTCTGCACACTTTTTTCTAAACTCTGCACACTTTTTCTAAACTCTGCAAGCTTTTACTTTTTCCAAACTCTGCACACTTTTTCCGAACTCTGCACACTTTTTCCAAACTCTGCACCCTTTTTCCAAACTCTGCACACTTTTTTCCAAACGCTGCCCACTTTTAACCAACCTCTGCACACTTTTTTTCTAAACTGCTCAATTTGCCTACACTTTCCTTCTAATTGTTCTACAATCTATGAGCCATTTTCAGTGCTCACATGTAATTGAATTAAAAGCACTTTTTACTTTAAGTTATACAAATAAATAAGAAGTGATTGAACCAACTAAAGTTAATAATACGTGTTAATTATGTTTCTGAGGCATTAATTGTATTGAAATGAAAGGTTTTGTTAAACTCCTCAGCAGAGAAGAATAGCCTCTGAGACCTATCTAATCATAATAGTGTCAGTTGCTTTGTGCTCAGCTCTACAAACAGTACACACTTTGCTAAAGGTGTATGACCTGTATGTTGAATTCTAAATCAATTTGAGCTATTCTTCCTCATGTATTCACTTTTACAGTATATAAGTTAATGCTGATCTCCTTTGCAAGACGCATGCAGAACCTACCATTGAACCTACCATTGAGCTATTTGAGCCAAAAACAGTGTATTTTGACGTAAAAATAGCTAAAAACAGTAAAATTACTAGATTTTCTCGACCATGACCCACAATCAACAAATTTTCAGTTAAATTAGTTCACGAACTTACAGCATGTGAGGTACATCTTTTACAACACATGCTTGTTTCAATCTAAATCCTAGATTTTGGCTCACTCGGTCCATCATTTGCAATTGCAGAGGGTACACAGAACATGCATAAGCGTGTTGATGTGTTGCAAGAGCGGACCGCTGTTTCAAGACATTTAAGGAAGGACCAGGAAGTCAAAAAGATCAGTTTATGTCGAAGGACCAGGAAGTCAAAGGACCGGGAAGTCAAACCTATATACACAAAAAACCTATAAAAAACATATAAACACACTCCTTTTGTGCTTAGGCCCAATTTACTCCCTAGCTTAGCTAGGCTTACTCGAATTTGCTTTACAACTTTCACTTACTCTACACTCAAGACTTAGTTGCATAATCTGCCATGTGAACATGAAGGGACAGGAAGCCATACACTGCTTGATAAATTTCTATAATGCTTAGGCTTGTTTTATACCTTGGTTTACCTAAGCTTAGTTTACACTCACATCCAGTCCTTGGCTTAGCTTTGTCTTACTTTGGCACATTTTAGATATATTTAAGACTAAGTGGCAGGGGTAGCAAGTGTAAAGTGTAAAGCGACGTAAAATATAAAGGAGCCCTGGTGGCGCTTGTGGACCTTGGTGGTGCTTGTGGACCTTGGTGGCGCTTGTGGACTCCAACAGGGACTGCTACCCCCAACACACAAATGCACGCATACACACACACTGCCAAATTGTTGTTACCCCTTCCCTGCTAGGCTTACTGGCAGGTTTGGGCATGTTTACTTTAATTGATTATTAGTTATGAAAAATAAAATCTCCATAGGGTACTTTACATCAATCCCTTTGTCATCATCATCTGAAAAACCAGTGTAATTGGCATACTGTAGGTTGCGCGCTAAAATTTTGTACATAGCTCAGCTACAATTTATATATCTTACCCTGAAAATTTGAGCCCAATCTGATCATTGGTTCTTGACTTATAACTATATCTGAAAGAGTGTAAACCAAAATTGGCATACTGTACATTACATGCTCATATCAATAGGATAATACATGCAACATATGCTCACCCTATCCTGAAAATTTGAGCTAAATGCGCCCTATAATTCTTGAAATATAATGCTGCATGAGAAAGTGTAAGGTAAATTGGTATACTGTAGACTGCGCCCTGAAATTCTGTACATAGCATGCCTTGCTTATATACACCATATCCTGAAAATTTGAGCTGAATCCACCCTATAGTTCTTGAAATATAGTGTTCTATAAGAAACTGTAAAGTAAATTGGTATACTGTATATTACATGCATATATCAATAGGATAAGACATGCAACATATGCTTATCCTACTCTGAAAATTTGAGCTAAATCCACCCTATAGTTCTTGAAATATAGTGTTATTTAAGAAAGTGTAAAGTAAATTGGTATACTGTATTTTACATGTTCATATTAATAACATAACACATGCAACATATGCTTATCCTACTCTGAAAATTTGAGCTAAATCCACCCTATAGTTCTTGAAATATAGTGTTATATAAGAAAGTGTAAAGTAAATTGGTATACTGTATTTTACATGTTCATATCAATAACATAACACATGCAACATATGCTTCATCCTACTCTGAAAATTTGAGCTAAATCCACCCTATAGTTCTTGAAATATAGTGTTATATAAGAAAGTGTAAAGTAAATTGGTATACTGTATTTTACATGTTCATATTAATAACATAACACATGCAACATATGCTTATCCTACTCTGAAAATTTGAGCTAAATCCACCCTATAGTTCTTGAAATATAGTGTTATATAAGAAAGTGTAAAGTAAATTGGTATACTGTAGACTGCGCGCTGAAATTCTGTACATAGCATGCCTTGCCTATATACATCATATCCTGAAAATTTGAACAAAATCTGGTTGGTCGTTATTGAGTTACGCAAAAGTGTAAACTAATGCTGGTATACTGTAGGTTGATCGTACATATTGTATGCATAACATGCCTGGCATACGTTCATCCTACCCTAAAAATTTTAGTTCAATCCGACTGTGGGCTCTTGAGTTATAGCTCTTTGAATTCTTCCTCCCCAGGGAAATTTAATCCCTCCCCTGGCCCTGGGCCCCTGGCCCTGAACTGGACGCGCCCCCTTCCCCGGGCAGGCCCCCAACCTCGACCACAACTCTGGGCAGCTTCAGGCAGGCCCTACCCAGCCATTTGCTCCCTAGCACTACCTCAATTTCGGTTCAGGGAGCAGATCTGCCTATCTTTCATCATATGTATATGCTGTAACACTGGGGCCAGACTCATAGCCCACCCTATCCTTAACCATTGCCTATCTTATAACATTGGGGCCAGACTCATAAGCCGACCCCTATGCCATAACACTGTACATGCTATAACACTGGGGCCAGCCTATGGCTGGAACCGGCCTCCTATCCTTAACCATTGCCTATTCTTTACCATTGCCTAACCTTAACCATTGCCTATCTTATAACATTGGGGCCAGACTCACACGTATAACTACTGATATTCTACAGTATGATGAGTTGCAAGGAGACATTTCTTATTTTTAAGCCGCTTTACTGTATCAAACTTCTAAACCACTTTTGTAGCCCTATTTGTGCGGGTTAAATTTAGGAGAAAACCTCAAAGATAAATGAAATAGACTATAATCAAAAGAGAAAATGTAGCTTTTGATTAGGCAGATAGGTATACTTGCCTAAAATGTTTTCTTACCTTGTGGACAATTCGTGAGGTCAAGCAATCTTAAGAGATCAAATTCACTTCGCGCTGTGACTGTAACGCAGATAACGCAAAAGTTTGTTAGCGCTTAGTTTACTTCTCTTCTGTAGAGGATTAATCTTTAAGCTTAGCTTGCTTTATTTCCTTCGCTTTTATTGCGGATTAAATGAGCTAATGCTTCACTGTTGAATAGCGGATCGCTACCTAGATCGTCACTATAGAGCGGATTTAAATTAAAGACAACACAGAGTATATCTACTTACCTTTTACTTCTTCACGAGAAAACGTAAGGGTGACGACGGTTACAAATCTGTTAAGGGGCGAATCGGTAACGGAAACTCGGACGATGTGAAGCGGACGAATCGAAGTGAAAAACGGAGAAGAGCGCAAAAATGCTAAGGTCACAATTATTTATACAACTTGTTAAACAGATAGATACGCGAGACAGGAAATCTAATTTAAGAGTTTGCGACAAAAGCGGAAATACGATGCTTGAACAAAATGTGTGCTTGAACTCGAAAAGTGTTATCAGAACATGAAGCATTTTCGTGATTTCTAAATATAGTACCTAAAAATAACTTTTTTCCAAATTCTTTGTCTCTTTGATGTTGCCGCCGCCCTGACAGCGCCCAGACTTCAGAAAATCTAGAGTTAATTTAATATACCTTCAAATATACAATAATCACAGTAGGTTAAACTCGAAAAATTCATAAGATACGCAAAATTAAATAATTTTGTTTTGACATTCTAAAAGTTTCCGAAAATTCAAACTTAGCAACATCTTTATAAATCAGTGTGTACAGACATATACAACAATTTCGATTAGAAAATCGAACAAGTAGGTAACTCAGAAATCGATATGTATTATCGGTGATCAACGCTGGGCTCTAATCAACTCTGTTGTTATTCAATGATTGATCCAGGCCGACCAAATAACTGTTCGTGGCGTTGCTCATCTATGCAATTTTTAATTACAATATTCACATATAGGTATCAAATCAGTTTAATTAAACAAGTCGATCATTTTTAATAATTATATTTAAGCAATTATTACCTACAACTACGACTATGATTACAACTAATAATAATTAAGTATGAATATAAGTGACCATCAAATTATAAATTATTTAATTAATCTATTTAGATAATGAATGAATCGAGCAAACATTATTTCATTCAATGAGAATTTTTCGGAGCTTGTCATTCGCTTAGAAAAACAATGTCTTCCTAGGATACAACTCCTTTTAAAACAAAATATCGATATAATGCGTCTACAGATATGACTAATTTATCAAGGAATTAGTTTATATGATTTATTTTATACATATAATATAACCTATTTTTCTTTAAATTTATTTTATACAATTTATTTAATCAATAATTTATTTAAAGATGCAAAAGTAGCATACTTTTGATTTGGCCTTGAACTGCTTCAACTCATCTTGGGAGACAGTGACGTATTTCTTTTCGTGATAGTAACGCCTTTCTTTACCAAAGTTGAATAGGAAAATATCAACGAAAATGCTGACCTGAATAATCATCATGCAAGAATAAAATACACGACAAAACTATGCAGCCAAATTCCGTTGAATCTTCTTTCACTCTAAAATTTATACTTTAATCTGTTCCATTCTAAACGGATCATTTTTGCTGAAGTCTTATTACTGTATCACTTTTTTATGCGCCATTGTCTTCTTCAGTTATTTTTGTTTGTCTATTGTGTTTATTTTATTTATTTGTTTTTTAAAAATATTTTTATCAATGTTTATTGTGCGTTGCTCAACATATGGCACATCAAACAGATTGCAGCAACAGCCTGAACCGTAAAATATTATGCTACAGTAATAAGCCGTTAAGCGAAAATGGGCCGTTTGGAATGGAAGAGACTATAGCAAAAAAACTGAAAGTGTAATAAATATCACACTAAACATTATAAACTTCGAACGCGGTCTTATGCACAAAGTATGAGGAAACTTTAATATCTGATGCGGCTTACAAATTGCTGATAAAAAACATTTTATTTAGATATTTTCTTATTTTTCAAAATTTTCCAACTAAGTCAAAGTAGCGTTATTAATTGTACCAATATTGAAAAACAGCCTTGGTTGTACAACGTCAAAGTTTCAAGGAGGGGTGAAAATCAAAAACTTGGAAATAGCTAAGTGCGTTGCAAAAACCGATTTTACAGCGAAAAAAGATATTATCGCTTTACAACCACCTTTTCAAGCATTTGTGGTAAATGTATAGCCTTTTTGAATTCACAAATTTAGCTATCTAGCCTTTTTGGACTAAAAAATAGCTGTTTAATCCTTTTTGAAGTCAAGTAAATAGCCTCAAATCCTTTAGAGAGTCAGAAATAGCTATGTAGCATTTCTGAACTCACACAGCAGGCTTCTGAGCCCAAAGAAGGGTACAGGTAGCTTTCAGGGTCCAGAAAAAGGCTCAAGCACATTTACACTAACAGTTTTGTTTTTTGTCCGCTTAGGTTGTGATTTTCTCCAGAAATTTTTAACCTTTCTCCTTCTAGCTCCGGATAGGCATGCGCTTGATAGTTTAGTTGTCTAGTCGGCACCTTTAGGAAGGCAAAATAATAATTTTTTTAGGAAAAATAACGTAATATTAAGGCTTGAAACGAACAAAAATTGAATTTTTTTATGAGGCAAATCGACCAACAACTGTAAATTAAGCTACTCTTTAACTCTTGTTACGTTTGTACTATTATTTCAGCCATTTTAGCTCAAAAATGCTTTCTGGGCGATTCCTCAAACCGACCATGATGCACACATGGTTAGGTCCCTTGTGCATAGTAGGTTACACCATGATGAACCTAAAGATCAGTCGGGAAAATGGACAAGCACGTATCTCTGGGGGAATGGGGGCTTAGGACCATAGGTGGGCAGCACCGAAATTCTGGGGGGGGTTAAAAAATCTCCAAAGGTTAAAAAATGGTCTTAAAAGTGGTCGTATGGCGAAAAAACACCATTTTTCGACGTTTCTCATCGAGCACTATCCAATGGCATCAAAAAATCGCTAAAAAGCAAAAAATTCAAAATTTGAATTCTGGGGGAGGTATTTTGATTTCTGGGGGTGTATTTCAACTTCTGGGGTGCATACCTCCCAAAACCCCCTTACGCCCATGTGTGGTTAGGATCCCCCAAAATTCAGAACAGTCGGAAAAATAGGACTTTTTAAACGTTATTTTTGTGCTATTTTTGGCCTTTTTGAGCTTAGTCCCCCGAAAATTGGTGTTGCCCCCCAAAATAGGACGGCCAGCTGCGTGCCTGAAAGTGGATAAGATTATTTCACACGAGCTAGGTACACAAACTCTTAGTATCAGTAAATCCATAGTCTGTTTAATAGAGCCTAATTTTAACAGATACTAGCTTACAGATTTTATTAATAATGGATCAACTTAACCTGATCACGAAAAACTCATAGTCTACGGCAGCTAATTTAAAATTTAAATTTAAAATTTAAAAATCATAAGTTAAAAATAAAATCAAAAAATTGAATAAAAAATTAAAAAATTAAATCGAAAACATTGTGAAGCAGAGTCGACTTTGGTCCAAATACTTTTAGGAAAAGTTTCATGATCAATGTATGTGAACAAACAAGCCGTTTCCTAGTCGCGCTGACCAATCCAAGCAAAGCCAAACCGGCACCAATGTTCAAAGTTAGTTGAACAATCGAGAATTGGCGCGCCTCGGCTTCGATGTTAAACACAAATAAAATGCCGTAGGCTTTTATTAGATCCCTGTGCAATTCCCCTGTGAGCATATCTCGGTAATGATGCGCATACCTTTAAATCAGAGGAAAGTTTTAAATTTTAAAATTTGGGTATTTTTAAAATTTTCAAATCAGTCTTATTACGATTTGTGAATAATCATTTTTGATATTACTAATACTAGTATTGCATAATTTTTGAGGAATATCCGAAACTACAAGCTTTAGAAACTTGCGGATCGACTGAAGCTTTTTGTGCTTTTTATTTTTTCAAACGATTATTAAACATTTGATTCCTGCGAGTATGTCCATTTTTGAGACAATATCTGCAATGAAAGCGTAAAAGTGTTTGCTTGCTAAAATGCTCATAATTCTATTGTAATACATTATGTATATTCATTTTTTGTAATATTAACACAGATTAATGTCTTCCAAACTGTAAGACGTTAGTTTTGAAGAAATGTGTCAAAACCATAAGTGTTCTTGGGGCGGGGTTTGACCCCCTGAGAATGGCTGCCGACTACTGCAAACATTGCTGCGACCCCCTCCCCAGAATTGTCGATTTTTCATAAAAATTGTTAAATGTATGCCTATGAGCCTTTTAAGTTCATTTTTGACTCAAAAGTCTCATATTTTCGGTGCTTCGCGCCATAAATACATTTTTTGACTATATTTTGTTCCATTTCCTCGCTTTTTTCCAATGTTTTTCAAAATTGTTGTTTTTATGTTCTAAAAAGACGAGGATTGTCTGAAACGTCCAAAAACAGTGTTTCTGGCGTGTACCCGCCGTTTCTTAGCCCAAAAAAGGCACTTTTTGAAAAATTTTTGGGCCTGACCCCCCAGGATTCTCATGCTGCACATGTATGTTCAAAACTAGGTGTATACTTTCATAACTAGCACTACAAACCTGAAGTTAAATCCGGGCGAAAAACTACTTGACGACAGTTCATCAAGGGTACTAAATGTGATAACGGGAATGCAGTTCTCGACTTTAAAGTCCAAATTGCAATCCCATTTTATGATAACATTTATGACGCTGCCCTGCAGGAAAAGAAAAAATTAACAGTAGTCGAGAAAAATGAGACGAACATATCAAAATAGCGGTAAGCTTTTGCTATTGATTGCTATAAAACAGTTTTATAATCATTATGACAAATGGAATAGCATTAATAATTTTAAAAATGAAAGTAAAATATTGTTTTTATCAAGCAGGTATAGAATAGCAAAGAAAGATGCTGCGATAAATGCTACCTATGCCTACAAAAGTCAGAAAGAAAAACATGCTCAGCTTTGGCATCCAAGCCTACAAAAATAGCAAATATGCTAAAAATTCAGCTTTCAACGAAAAAATCAGAGTATATTCAGCGGCCTGTAGGAGGAAATGGCACTTTAACCTAAAGAATGAATACAAGGCAGGGATAGCTAAGAGCCTACATCCTTATCAAAGCAGTCATGATGAACTTTTTCGCTGCTGCGCGGCAAAAGTGCATCAGACTTCTAAGGTATATTTGTAGCCAATTTATGTGGATTAAATTTAGTGAAAGCCGTTTTGACTGGTAAATTGAACAAAGTTATATGCTTACAGCTGCTGTTAAACGGATATTTTATTTAATGTGAATATTACTTGCACTTTGACACTGAGAATGGCTGCATCTGCTAAGTGACTCGCTTACAGTCTGTTTCACATAAGTTTGGGCATATATTTTAAAAACCATGTCCAACAATAAACTGACAGATTGCGATTATAGCATTGATTAGATATACAATTATCGTAATCCGTCGGCTTACTTTCGACGAAATTCTCAAAATTTATGCCAAACTTATGTGAAACAGACTATAGTCAGTAATAATGAAATACTAGCAAATTAATTGTACATTTGTTTGCAGCATTTCAATTTCAGCCACGATATTAAGGAATTCAGATTTGAATGAAATCTGCAAAAGGTCGCATTGCGTAACATGCTTTTAAGCTATTATGTCTATCAGTGAAAGTTAATATATGATGATACATTTTTTCAGAGGCCACAGAGTATACTTCGATTTTTGCGTTGCTTAGAAAAAATCGGATTTTAGCATATTTTGCAATTCTTGTAGACTTGGATATCAACGCTGAGCATGTTTTTCTTTCTGACTTATGTAGGTATAGGTAGCTTTTAACTATAATCTGTTTCACAGAACTTCGGTCATAAATTTTTAAACTATCTCCGACAATAAGCTGACAGATTGCGATTATAGCATTGATCTGCTGTTGAAAATTCTTAGAATTTATCCACGAAGTTATGTGAAACAGACTATAGTCCCCTCCCTTTATATCTTTAATGAGGCGCAATTCCAAGTATATTTACCTTTTTTTGTTCCATCGGAGCATTTTTCTTCGCTATACTTTTAATTAGCAAGATTTGAGTATATCAATTAGTAAACACAAAGAGTAACATGCCACAATAATGACAGCAGTCCGAGAACGCGGAAAACAAGATTGTTCTGAACATCAGCATGATCTTTTTTTAACAAAACAACCTTACCTTATTTAAACAGATCAAATCTTTTCAGCGTAACTTTTACGCAACTAATTGGTGCAAAGAAAACTTGCACTCATATTCCTAATCCTGGAGTTACATGAAACATTTAAAAAAGTTATGCTTCTGCAAAGCTCTTTTGCGAAACACTTAAATACGCTTTGTGACTACACCCTCATGTTTCACAGGCCGCAGAATTTACTCCGGTTTTCGCGTTGTTTAGGGGAAGTCTATCTGTTTAGCACATTCCTATGGCTTCTTCGCATTTAGGGAAATTTTCCCTAGTCCCCTCCTTTTACATCCTTAACAATGAATAAATTCAAGTATATTTGCCTCTTTTGTTCCATCGGAGCATTTTTCTTTGCTAGTTCTATTCTTTTATTTAATAATTCAGGCCATATATCCATAGGTGGGCAGCGCCAAAATTCTGGGGGGCGCAAGTAGCTGGAGGAATTTCTTTTTCGTCTCGAACCCTTTACACTGAAGTGATCACAGATCAAGAAACATTGCGTTAAAAGAGGAGAAAAATTTCACCTCTTGAGATATTGTAGCCCTCTACATTATAAAACCAATTGGTCTGCACAGAAACCAAAATTGAGCTAGATAAGCTTTAGGACACGCTAACAGTAAAAAACCCGTATACTTTACACTTTTGTGCAACAACCATTGAGTAAAAAGAAATTTTAAGGTCAGATTCGTAATCTACAACTAAGAGGCAACATTTAAAAAAATTGGCCCTCTGCAAATTGTTTGATACCCAATGCTCTGGGCGGGAAAAAGCTTTTCGGTGTAAACTTTACACTTGTGCTAATACCGCAATATTGAGTGTATAGAAACAAAATAAACTAGGATCTGTAATGCTAAGGTCAGGGCACATTTTAAGCATAATTAGCATGTTCCGCCTACTTAGTGAAGTAGTTGAGGAAATTTCATTTTTCGTCTCGAACCCTTTATACTAAAACGATCACAGATCAAGAAATATTGCGTCAAAAGAATAAACAAAAATTAAGTTTTGAGATATTGCAACCGTCTGCATTATAAAACTAATTGGACTGCACAGAAACCAAAATTGAGTTAGATAAGCTGAAAGGCACGCAAAAAGTAAAAAACACGTATACTTTACACTTTTGTGTAACAACGATTGATTGTAAAGAAATTTTAAGTTCAGATTCGTAATCTACAACTCAAGAGCAACATTTAAAAAAATTTGGCCCCCGCAAATAGTTTGATTTCTCGGTTCACACCTTACACACTCATTGCTAACTCGGTATTGAGTGCAAACAAAAAAGACGGGCATCGAATTTTTTAATTATCCATCGATTTAAAAAAGTGCACCTTCCAGGTGTGTGCCGTTGTTGCTGTGAGGGGGGACACAAATTTCGCACTCGCTGTGATAAACATATAAGAAAAAGGAGGCCAAGTATATTATAGGTAGCGCTATCGCGCTACCTTTGATAGGTGGAGAGAAAACTAACAGTCAGATTCGTAATCCTGACGTCACGGAGAACATTTAAAAAAATTCACATTTCGAAACGCTCTCGAAGTAAAATGAATTTTCAGTGTAAACTTTACACCTCTACAATGACTCAATATTTGGCGTAATTGAACGGGCTTACGTGCATGCATTATCCTCGATGTGTACTACATTTTGTAGAATTAGTATAATGTCTCAACTCATATCGGGATGAGGTGACAGACACAAACCTGCCAAAAACGTCTTTTTTCACCACAAAGATGGAACTTTACACTTCTACAAATAACTTAGTAATGAGTGTAAAGAAACGCAACCAAGTGCGATCATAACTATTGAATTATACCTTATTTCTAGAGTAGTTTGCACTATTGGAATGATCGATAGACAAGAACGGTCAAAAACGTGTTTTTTTACCCCAGAATTTGAACTTTACACCAATAGCATTAACTCTGTATTGAGTTTAAAGAAACGCGTCAAAGTGGGATCTTTTACCCTTGAGACGCACTTCATTTTTGATCTTTAACTCTTGAGACGCACTTCATTTTTATAATATTTTATATGCCCTAATTAATAAGCGGAGTGGTTGATAAATTCAAAGAAAGTAAAAACGGGTTTTTTCGTCCACCACCTGAGTGTTAACTATAAACCGCCAGAACTAACTTCGTATTGAGTTAATCACAAATAAGTTTTTCGTGTAGCCCTTTAAGCGTAGTACTTTTCCGTAAAGAAGTTTTTGAGAAACTCTTATACAAAGAATTCGGCGGACACAAACAAGTAGAAAAATCGACAAAAATCTATCTTTACACCCGCAGATTTTTACACGCTTTACAATCCTCCTCAAGGACTAATGCGGACTTCGAAAAACAAAAAAACGCTTTCTAGAGGATTCTATCCTATACAATTCTATACTATTAAATTGTATGAGGCATTTAAAGGGACTTGTGTACTCACTGCAGAAAAAACCACCAAAATTCGCTATATGTTATAACATTAAGCCAAAACTTTACACGCTCATTACAAGCTAGGCATAGAGTGTAAAAACAAAAAATGTGCAGCAAATTTTTATTCATTTTTCTTTAATTAACCGCACCTCACAGTGTGTCCCGTTATAGCTGTAGAGGGTAGACATATGTTGGGGTACCCAAGTAATGATACATATTGTATAAGCACGCATGTAACGGCTCGAAATTTAAGGTGGTGATCCCCGGCCATTTCTAGGGCAAAGGGAGAATGATCTTCAATTTTTGGGCAAAAACGGCCAAAATACACCTAAACATGGCTAAAAAATTGAATTTTTTTCCAAAAATTTTTGGAGGTCAAAAATTATAGAGCTATGGGGGAAATGGGGACAAACAACTTTGTGTAAGGGAGACCTCCATCCCTCTGTTACACGTATGTGTACAAGTATAGTATTATTCTGTGTAATGCCAACGTTAACCCATAATAACGGAAGGCCAATCAATACGGCTGGAAATTTTATTTACATTCTGTAAAAGAGATTACTCGTATGTGTGCGGATTATCATAAAATTTTAACAATTTAGGTACCTAAAATTCCTTAATTTGACGGCGGAGCAAATGTCTATGTAATGAATGCCCTTTCGAGTTTTTGGTCACCCAAAATAAGACAAAAACCCTGACTTTAAAAAATTTTTTACCCTAAAGACTTTATCATTTTTGGCTTTTTTATACTTTTTAATTTACCACAACATATCTATGTAAAATTCCAACGAAATCCCCTAAATTATTCTTCTATTGAACGCATGATTCATAAAAAATCTTATCGCAATTCTTCTTGCTGAGGAACATGAGATTATAACGACTTCGAATATGCATTCGACTTTTTAATTTTTTTAAATGCGAAAATTTTCAGACCACGCAGATTGCAATTTTCTGCTCATAGAATCTTCTATAGGAATTTTTTACACTCTACGTAACAGGAAGATGGCTTTCAAAAGGCAGACCAACTAGAAGTCAAGAAATCGAATTATCATAAAAAGCCCTTCTTTCCCCATCATGGGACATAGAATCTTAGAGAAATTTGGTAATTTAATTGAAATAAGTACACGAAGGTCAAATTACCTTTAAAGCCAAATTGTCGAAAGATAGCCCAATGTAATCTGCAATATCACCGAGTCGAAATATTGGACACAGGGGATGATTTGTGGGATGATATCGGCATTCTATGGCGTACGAATCATTAACACAATCGACATTTCGTCTATAATTTTGTCAATTTAACTAATTATATCACGAATACTAATAATAATAATAATAATAATAATAATAATAATAATAATAATAATAATTATTATTATTATTATTTTTATTATTATTATTATCATTATTATTGTTATTATTATTATTATTATTATTATTATTTTATTATTATTATTATTACTGTTATTATTATTAATATTATTATTATTACTATTATTATTATATTATTATTATTATTATTATTATTATTATTATTATTATTATTAATAATAATAATATTATTATTATTATTTTTATTATTATTATTATCATTGTTATTATTACTATTATTATTATTATTATTATTATTATTATTATTATTATTATTATTATTATTATTATTATTGTTATTATTATTATTATTATTATCATTGTTATTATTACTATTATTATTGTTATTATTATTATTATTATTATTATTATTATTATTATTATTATTATTATTATTATTATTATTATTATTTATTATTTATAAGATTGTAAAATAATTTCTTTCGATCCTATTTGTATTCGAAAATATATGCTGTTCAGATTGTGTTCTGCCTTCCTGGCTGTTGAATGTTTAGAACGATCCTATGTTGACGACTTTGCGTGGTTTCCGACCATACATGTAACGGCTTCAAATTTCGGGTGGGCATCATACCTGGGCGTGGGGTAGGGTTTGGTGGGTATGCACCCCCAAGAAACCAAAATACCCCCACCAGAAATCAAAATACCCCCAGAATTCAATTTTTGAAATTTGTTTTTATTTTTTTCGCAAATTTTTGATGTCAATGGATAGTGCTTGATGAGAAACGTTGAAAAATGGTGTTTCTTTCGCCATGCCACCATTTTTAAGGTTATTTTTTCATCTTTGAAAAAATCTTGTACCCCCCTTGAAATTTGATGCCGCCCACCTATGGTGGGCGTATCCCAGCCATTTTTAGAAAAGAGATTAATGACCTTCAATATTTGGTCAAAAATGGTCAAGAAACACCTGAAACAGCCAAAAAATTCAATTTTTCTAGAAAATGGGGGTGTCAAAAATTTTCTGGGGATAGGGGGACGACCAACTTTGGGTGGGCGATCCCCCATCCCTCTATTACATGCATATTCCCTAATGTGCTGCTTCCCCGACTATGTGGCCTCCCTGACAGTGGCTTCTGCTGTGTGGCCTTTACGTTCATTACGGGAACAGTTCAGAGGCCTTCCGAGATTTAACCCTTCCCAGGAAAAATTGAATCTCAACAGATAACTGAATAACACATAACTAAGTCTAAGCCCTAACCTGAATTAGAGACATGGAACTATATTGTACTTACTTTGTGCATTTATTGTCACCTTCATAACTTAACATATTTCTTGTAGATGTCTGGCATCTCAGAAAATCTGAATATTTGTTTGTAGTAGATAATTACATAGTCGGGAAGGCGAATCAGCCGAGCATTTTTGCTCCGAGCTTATAAGCAGTCGGAAAGACTGCTCAGTCGGGAAGGCCACTCGGTCGGGAAGTTAAAATTTTCATGTAACTAAATTTAGGTACTTATATCATTAGGCATGGCTGCACGGTCGGTTGCAGTTATGTTCCTGACACCGCGTCATGTACATGTACAACATTTAAATTCAAGGGGCAAGCCCCAAAAAGATTTTAAAAATGCTTTTTTCGTCTTAAAAACCATAGGTACAGTTACTTAAAAACACTGTTTTCAATGTTGATGAAGATCTTTCTTTCTAGGACACAAAAACAAAAAATTTCATAAGTTTGAAAAAAAATTGTGAATCAAACAAACTATAGTCAAAAAATGAGTATATGGCGCGAAGCGCAGAAAATTTGACACTTTTGAGCCAGAATACGAGTAGGTATAGCTAAAAAGCTTAAAAAGCACATTTTCTACGTTTTTTCAGAAAATCGACAATTCTGGGAGTCAACAGCCATTTTGTGGGATTAACAACCATTCTGCTGGAGGTCAGAACTACCCAAACCCCCACGATTCCATATAGTCACATAGTCACATCCTCACGTGAGCGTAGGGGAGGGAATTGGGGGTGTCTAGACCTCCCGAGAACCCGAAAGACCCCCAAAATCAACATACACAGAATTGAATTTTCGGCATGTTTTTTTGCATTTTTTTGATTTTTTGCTGTTTTTACGTCACTCAGACCATCCAGAATTTGGCTGCTGCCTATATATGGTCCAAACACCCTCAAAAGCCATATATCCGTGGGCTGTGTAAAGGCATTATTGGTTTTCGGCTATTCGGCTTCGCCTTTTCGTAATTTGTTACTGCTAAGCGGTAATAAATAGTATATGTATATATACTTTTTTGCTTCGATTTATCTAATAAACCGTAAATAAGTAGTAACATTGTTGCGATCTGTTCGATGTAATAAAAAGCTTGCATATCCAATCGTTTACATTGATTAAGTACTTTTCATCTTGATTGGATGAAATCCGAGAATTCGTTTTTAATTATGTTCCTATTTGTGTAATATTTTACTTTCATCGAATTTCGCTCGCCTATTATTATTATGCGCGAGTCAACATTAGCAGCAACTAGATAATTAGTACCTTTTAACTTGAAAGTTCGGAAATTCAACATAATTCTTGTAGAATACTGTGAAATTGGCGGCGTTGTTTATAACCGGAACGCGCATTCGTTTCCTAAAAATTTTTACTTTACAGCGATGTACGCAAGCTGCTTAAAATATGACGTTTTTTGCGAAATAAATATGAATAAAGTATCGACAAAAGAAAATTAAAATTAATGATATTGATCAACTAATAGTAATGACACGAAATTGAGTAAAATTTTTGAGATCATTACGTGATTGAGTCATCTTCAAGCGGGCACCAGCTTAGAATTTCACACGTAAAATTAGCCAACTTAGAATTAACAGGCACGCAGCGTCCAGTAAGCTGACCTGAAATAGTGACCCACCAGGGCCTATGAGCTTTAGTAAATGAATATAACTCAAATATAGTATCTAACCATTGCCTCTATCATGGACGGTTCCAGCCGGGCACTGATTTTCTAAATTATCTGGATCGCAAACGAATAGTCTATTATTAGATGTAGGGTCCTAGAAATGGAAAATAAATTCACAAAATTCTCGTAATTTTCCCAATTTATTCTAAGCTGTTGGAAGAATTTAAATGAAGGATGATTTGACTCACATTCTAAATTTAACCGTATTGTACTGATTTCAACGACATTTTAAATTTCTGGTTACTTCACATGTGTATTCGCTCAGATCAAGTCTTTTGCACTCAAGTAAATAATTATAAAATTCATTGATTACGGAAACTATTTAAATAAGGGTTCCAGTCATAAATAACCACAATGCATAGTTTTTTCAATGCAACACGCATCTTTTACAATTAAAACTGAAAGCTTTCATAATCTTTTTGACGCATATTATTTTTTCAATTCACGTAATTACACAAAATAATTTCCGAAATTTGAATTATTTTCAATTTTGAAAAATTGAAATATTTTGGAGTCGACTTCCGCAAGTGAAATTATCCCCCCGTTTTCACTAAAAATCATGTTAAAAGCTATACAGTGACGACCATACGTGTTATGGGGGGTTTGGGGGGTTTGACCCCTCAGAATGGCAAGTGCCGCAAAATGGCTGCGATCCTCCCAGAATTGTCGATTTTTTGTAAAGGTTGGTAAAAGTTGTAAAAAGTGTGCATTTTAGACGTTTTTGGCTCATTTTTGGCTAAATCTCTAATTTCCGGCGCTTCGCGCCATATGCACATTTTTTGACTATATGGTGTTCAATTTATTCAACTTATTTCAATTTTTTTAGATTTATTTTACGTTTTTATGTTCTAGAAAGAGTGAGCACTGTCTGAATCGTCAAAAAACAGTGTTTTTGACGTGTACCCATCGTTTTTCAGCTCAAAAAATGCGCTTTTTAAAAGTTTTTTGGACCCCCCTCAAATTCCCATGCTGTACATGTGTGGTGAGGACACAACAACAAAAATGATGTGATATATCGTAGAATGTGTAGTCACATCAAAGCTGCTGAAAAAAGTTAATACGTTTTCGCGCGAAAATTACGACTAGCAAGCAGTATTTGTAATTCTGACGCAATGTTATGTGCCTAGCCGGCTTACTTCCGGACAAGTCGCCATCTTTTGATGCGCCGTAATGACCATGTTCGTTACAATGAATAAAGAATTAGGCAACTGAACGGAAAACCAAGCTAATAAATCTATGCTTTAGATAGGCAGAACAATAACCGAAAAACGCGATCATTATTTAGTGCGATGGAATGAAGACGTTTGCTAGAGTCGGATAAAACTTTATTTTGTTCCAAATTATAATTTGTTCCCGTTAAGATAAAAATTCTAATTTGGGACAAACGCTGATCCGAATTATATTTTTCATATTTGATAAGAGATGATAACGCTGATTCAGTTTTACTCTATTTTTCCTGGACTAGGCATCTATGTGAATTAATTTAATCAAGAAAACTCATTCGGAAATGCTTCAATTTATATGCCAAGGCTTTAACAACGAATTCTTTGCCACGCAAAGTTTTATCAATATTTTTCAGCAGAATCTCACATTAAGATAAAGGAATAAGCTACAAATGCATAACTATCGAAGAAAATGGCGACTTAAGGTGAAATTGCTAAAATTTTAAAAAGAAAATTATAGATATGAAAGGGATTGGGATCACGAATGTGAGTTTAAAAGACGAAAAATGAATGAAAGCTGAAAAGTTGTCTTAGTAGTTTTACAAAATTAAATGAAAATCATGTTTCTCGTCTCTATTATCCTTGACTTGTTGTTTAATATAGTTTATGATGAACATAAGATTAAATATTTTAAGATAATAAGACAACGAAAATGGTGATGAGGATGATAATAATCATATATGCAACGGCCCGAAATTTCGGATAGTGGTTCCCGGCCATTAGGGAGGGGAAGGCAATTGCTTCAACTTTTTGCCAAAAATAGCAAAAAAACATGTACCCAAAAAACGATGGTTTTCGCAGAAAAACGGGGAAATCAAGAATTTTCCATATTCGGGCAATGGCGATACATCCAACTTAAGGTGGGAAAATACCCAAAACATCCTCCCATGTTACATGTATAAATAATTGATTCTAATAAATATGATTTTTTCGATATTTTTATTATAATAATTGCCATAATTACTATTAATATTTTTTTCTTAATTTATTGTTATTATTATTATTATTTTTATTATTATTATTATTATTATTATTATTATTATTATTATTATTATTATTATTATTATTATTATTATTATTATTATTATTATAATTATTATTATTATTATTATTATTATTATTCAGAATCTAATTAATAGAAATTCTAATGTCAGTTTTAGTTTTAAACATTATTTACTTCTTTAATTATTATTATTGTTAGTATTGCTACTTGTCATTACTTTTTCCATTGAGTACAGTATGTTAACTACCCGATATTATTCATAATAAAAGTAAAACAGCCGATTTGGATGACATCATATTTCGGTATTTATTGTTAATATGGCTAAAACTACATTTTTAACGGTAATGTGAATAGAACCACCGTTGCATATTTTTAAAACTTAGACTCAGACGCAACAGCGAAAATTTGATATTAACAGGCAACTTTTTATGTAATATGACTGTTAAGACATGAAATATTTGAGAAAATTGACAAAGCCTACCATAGATGGTACTGTATAATCGGCAGGGTCCCAAATCCTTCGATAATTTGGTGGTAAGTCGAAGTTACTGTATGACGAAGAAACGCCTTTGACTTTCGTAAGCACTGTACTTTGACCTCTCTCCCTATTCTGATAACCTTTCATGTATAATATTGTATACCTAAAACGAAAATTAAACGGTCATAATAGAAGTAATTTCAAATTATTAATAAAAAATACCACGAATAAATGCATTTTCAACTTCAAAAATTTTAGGGAAACATTCAGTCTAAAAAACGACAATATAACGAATGCCCAAATTTTTCTTTGGCTAAGTATCCTCTCTTCTACAATTTGCATGCAAGACCGCAGAGAAAAAATCACTTGAAAATTGCATAATTCAATTTTGAAGTCACCATTGCAAAACAGTTTAGCTTTCGTCCTTTACTTCCAAAATGTTTATAATAGATTGAAAACCACATCAGACTGAGAACACCGTTGCATGATGCTATCCAACTGCACGTGAAAGAAGACGTGTATTAAGGCAAGCTGCAACCTCCGTTACGTAATTTGATGATAAGTTTTTGCGCTAGCTTAATTAAAGAATATATTTTATCCACGCAAACACAATAAATATGCCAAGGATATTGAGACTAGCATACTAATAGTTAAAATAAGGTTTAAAAATTGGAAGCGAATAAAATAAAAGCAGAAAATGCTGATCTCCAGAGAATTATAAAATTACAGATACAAACACGCATAAAATAAGGATAAATATTTGAGAAAAAATCCAAAAAGATCGATCATGAATGAAACTTAAAATGCAGTCGATTATCGTATAGTAATCACCCGATCACGTAAGCTATAACGGCTAGCTGAAGTGTTCGATAAACGACGCCGACTTTTACGTTTCTAATAGTGACAATTTTGGGCGTTTCGTATTCAAAAGCCAGATTGAACAGAAATTCGTGAAATTTCATCACGATAGCGAACCGTCTTCTAACGTAGTCTTCTAACTATCTTTTTTTGACTATAATCAAAATTGATAAACGAAATAGTCCATTCACGCAGCGTTTTCATTACAAGTCCGCTCATTTCCAAAATGATATCATTTTCTTTACCAGAATTTGCCCAAATTGATCGTCTCGTGGGCTTCAAGTCGATTGAGCATGTTCAATGTTAAATTTAGAATACGCGTTCAAATCGACCAAAACCTAACAAGAATCGTGTAATATTTGATCACCGGAGTCGCTTAACATAAGATTAGAGAAACATCAAAGTGACGGTTGCTGCATCCACCGCATACCTTCATTCACTTCATTATTAATACGGTACCTACCAATGCTGCTCGATTCGCGCAAAATGCATCTGGCTTAATGAAAAAAGGGCGAAATAAGCTAAGTGTAAGCTAAGCTTATTCAGTGTCACTTTTCTCCCTTCACAACACGAGCTTGATGAATTCGCGCTAAACAGATATTAGCAAATGAGAGATAGCTTTACTGCAATATGCACGGTCTAACCGAGAATTTATTTTTGGTTGTGTAATTGCGTCAAACAAATGAGGCATGCGATCGGAAGCCCATCTACGCGCATATCGCGCGATCCTCAGTAATTCTGGTGCATTTAATTTTAGCGCACTAGTAATTATTAAAAATGTCCCAAAGGCAATTAAGCCAAGACGGTGGGTTGCTTTAAAGGGTCAACAAAAAATTACGTATCGTTCAAGAATTACGGGAAATTACGCTAAAATATCCAATTTTGGCCAAGTAACGCGGAAAAAGTAGTTTGCATTCAGTTTATGGGAGGAAAAAAGATCGTGCGTGCGTATACATACATGGTGCAAATAATGCAAGTAAAAAAACCTTGAATAAGCAATGATGTGAAGATAAAAATATAATCAACTTTAAGAAAGAAGTGCTAAAGAAAATAAGAAATAAGTGCCTGCTTAAGATGCGCTAATATTGGAGCAATGAAAACATTTGAATATAATTTAGAGGCAACTTTGCTATCAAACATGCAAATCGAACTATATGAGGGGCCTGTAACAGTCAAAAGGACAAAAATGAAAATTTCCTGGCAATAACAAGGTCAAAGAGGGACTGTCATGGATGCGGCTTTATGATATAATGTGGAACGTTTCTAAAGATAATTGGAATAGGTCTTTGCGTCCGTGATTTTTAAGAAGTTTTAGCCTGATTTTTTCTATTTCTATCAGGTACGCAATTAACTCATGCAGTAAGAATGCAAATGAAATGGTGTAAGTAATAGCAATTGATCGAGAATCTCAATAGCTATATACGTGCTACTACATTGCGTCTAATTAGCACGTACAGCAACAGCTGTCAGGTCTGAGTTGCTTATTAATACATCGTTGCATCTACATACGAGTACCTCTAGCAACACTTGACAAAATCACAAATTTCTAGCTAAATTATCTGAATCGAGCAAAACCTATCAATTAAGTTTATTTTTTATGCCATTGTAACGTTTAAGCCATTTTTGAGGCCATTTCAGCTAAAAAAGCTCTCTCATTGACCCCCTGGTCCGCCCAACTTATCTAGCCTCCGAAAAACCGCCAACAGAGATGTGGCGTTTTTATTTGCCTATAACGTGCGTGGAATAAGCATTAACGTTAGCCGTACGCGCTATTGCAGGCAGTATGGCTCAGAGCAACAAAGATTAATATCAAGAATACTTACCAACCACACGCAGAAACGCATTAACCCTAACTTTAGGCATAATGTAGTTTCGGTAAGTACATACGAACCAATGTTGTATAGCTTAAGGCGCTAAACGAGCAGTACTGACGCCTAGTTTAAGGTCACGCATGCATGCTTATCATGTTGATATGTAGGCGATAATGTATATAGGTACAGCCACAGTCGTCTTTAGAGTTAGTTGGAAAACGTTGCATGGACACTGCCAGGCGACTTTGATCACTAGACATGTCAGATGAGCCATGAGAAAACATGCGTCTCAATGAAAATCGAAAATTTTCTACAAATGCTTTAAAATTGATCAGTTACGTATGTCTGGCACCTTTTCATGAATTAATCACTCAGCTAATGTGACGACAATGCATATTATAAACTTACTGAGCGTAAGCTTAAGACCTGGGTAACAAGAGCCCGGTAATTTTATAACCATTTCCTAGGCTTAGGCTTAGTTATATGCATTAACACTGTTGCCAGCGCATGGGCTAAGCCTAAGATAAATGGGGCAAAAATTGCGAAACGAGCGAAGCTAGCGGAGCAATTTTCGCCTCATTTGTGCCTCAGGCTTAGCTTAGGTCCGGCATCAATCTGAAACCCCTGGTCGGCCTGACTACCATTCAAGCTGTGCATTTATGGTTGCAACTGTCAATGTGCAATTTTATAACAATTGGCTCAAATCGACTTTGACGGCATGCAAAAGAGGTAGCAATACCGTCCACTTTGAACTAAATGCCGATTTGAGCCCACGTTGAGGAAAAATCTAGGTCAACACATTTTAATCAGATGTAAGAAAACTAATTCGGCTGCAATAATAAAAGTCATACGAAATTAAGTCAATGCAGTAGCCAGTACCACCCTAAATCCTCTCAGTGAAGGCCATAGCCATATTTACCCGCTGGGAAATGGCATAGCCATGGCCATGGCGAGCGAAATCCACAGAACCATTACAATCTTCCAAGAAATTTGTTAGTCACATTGAAAGAAAAGTATTGCGAAAAGAAATCATTTATCTACTTTAGGCGCCCTGGTTGCGTCGACGTAATGCTTGTTTACATTGACATATTCAACTTTTCATAAAATTGGTCCAAAAACGAGAAATCAAAAGAAAAAATAAATCATAATCAAATGTGTTTGAAACCTTATAATAGGACGAAAAACTCCAGTTAAAGAAAAAAATATAATTTCCCCATTACGAAGTAATGACTTCCTTCGAACATTCACACGTCCCCCGGCAATTTAATTGACTTGCAAGATCTCAGTTTAGCAAAATTTATCATAGCATTAATCGGGATGCACAATGAAGCCAACCCTAGGCAGCTAACTTAATCGTATTTATTTCATTACATGCTACAAAATAATCCCGGATTTAGAATACGACATAATGGCTTGTAAATACTTAGAAATAAAACAAAAATATCGTATTACACTAAATTTTAATGATTTTCTAAGTATTAATCAGTTCAGAAGCTCCTTGATAAACTGATCATTCAAGCCCAAATTTATTGATCAGATGTTCTTTGATGTTACACACATACGTCGAATGGAATGAAAAATCGCAGAAAATGAAGTGCACAAGGACTACGCTTAGAAAAAATACGAAAGGAAACGAATCAGACGAATGGAAAGGCGCGCTTCAATCAAATTTCTTTTACAAAGATGTGAAATCAAGGCTAAAACTGGTCATTGGATACCTAAGCTTAAATCTCAATGGAATCTACTGATTAAGCACGCAAAAATTCTTTACCATTATGGATTGCAGCGCCAAATTTTAATTAATTTTGAATGACTAAATTAACGTTCTAAGAATAGCTCAAAGGGTTCTTCGAGATTGAACAATTAATCAGTACGCCACCTACTCGTAGATTATTGACGTAAAACGAATAGAATTCGAGCATCCTAAAGACTTGGCCCCTTTCGAAATTCAAGTCAAAATTTAGTCGAAATAAGAGATAAGAGAAAACAGTCAAATCACTGATTAAAATTTTCAAACAAGATTTAATCAAAAAGCATTTAAATATGATTAAGATGATTAAAATGTGTGATAAAAGCATGTGAAAAAGGCAAAAACCGGTTATACTTTTCAGATAACGGAAGAGAGTTCAGGATTGCTAATGATATATGTACTTCTACTGATCACTTGAAAACTAATCTACTTTTGAAGCAATTTCACTGCTGTACCTACTCTACGGCTTCAGGCTAATAGTTTCCTATGGTAGATGAGAATGGCTCCCGGTATTTGAAGATTATCTGATTGTTGGCATTTCTTCATTCTCAGCAAGTCTGATATTGAGCAAGTATCGAAGAAAGTTTAACGAAAAAGAGATCAATCCAATTTTTTTAATATAACTATTAAGATAAGATGAAATTTTTCTGCCGAACTAAAAGCTAAATTGACGAACGATGCCTTCAAATGATTTCGGTTAGTTTTACCTATCTAAACCAGGTTCGACTCTGCTTAAAGCACGTATAAATCAAAATGATATATGATAAAACTTAATAGCTGATTGATTCAAAAATTCAATATATTATGTAAATGAAATTCAGTACGAAAATAAGTAACAAGTAGAAACGAGCAAGAAACGAAAGAAAAAAGAAAAAATGAAAAGTATTTCAGATTTAAAAATAAGAATAATCTAGTCAACTCGAAGCTGTAAAAGTTGTTTAAAGTCGAGATTGATGACAACTGACAAGCACGCAGTAAAATATTATCATTGCATAAGCTGATAAGTAATTAAGTAAGGCATGTATAAATAACCAAAAAAATTCAAGAGCATTGGTATGGTCCTTCTCTTTGAACATGCTTATCACGGGACCGTTTTATAAATTTTATCTTTAATAGCTATCTGGTCTATTTTCTTCTCTGGCAAATCAAATTTTTTCCTGCTGGAATAGCTGTTCGAAAGAAGATAAATCAA
This sequence comes from Mermis nigrescens, assembly GCA_036768485.1. Taxonomy (NCBI): domain Eukaryota; kingdom Metazoa; phylum Nematoda; class Enoplea; order Mermithida; family Mermithidae; genus Mermis; species Mermis nigrescens. Next base: position 633,466 of record JAVLUZ010000227.1, read on the forward strand.
TTCCATAATTTTGGAAGCTTAAACTTCTTCATAGCATTTACGGGATTCTTCAACACGTTCGATTGATCAATTTAAGCTAACGCGATCGCTCACCTGGGATGACTCTTTATCAATCTCTATTCAGCAGAATAATTTTGTGGTGTTGTAGACGACTTCAAGTTTGATAATCTGAATTTTAAATTGATTGAAATTCGAGTTTGATCTCTAACGAGGGAATTAGATCCTCGTTTGCCACAACTATTAAGCTAAAAACTGTAGAGTTATAAAAGCGATCGGACAAAGCTATTAGAATCTTCTATTTTAACCCTTTTTATAGCAAGGCTTTCACCGTTGAAAACCTATTCATCATCGCGTACACTAAATAAAAAATTAGGTATTTATAATAGCGCAAAGCATTCCATCGCAAAAACTTCGAAAATAAAATCTAAGATTCGGACGAGTCGCATAGCTTACTATGTTATTTTCAATCCGTCGTGTTTTGTAGTTGAAGCCGCAGTACGAAATTTAGAATTGAGACGATGGATCGTCTAGTAACAGTGGTCACTTAGGGACGGTGGCCCTGTTAAAAGGCCGCCGATACAATGCACATTAAAATATAAGGATTATTAGAACAAAAGCATTGATAGATTGTTAGATATTTTTTGCTAAAAAGATTAGCCGTCTGCCGTCGGTGATAAGCGGTATCATTTGTCAGCAGTTGTCATCAAGGGATTGCGAAAAACAGTCGCGATCTCCCTGACCTTGTTGTAAATAATCTGAAAATCCATTTACTCTTGAAAAAATAAGACGAAGTGCGAAGAAAAGTGATTTTTTTCTCACCAGAAGCATCGTAAGTACGTATCTAGAAAATGATATTTATCGTCTTCATTTATTTTTTTTGAAACTTCATGCTATTTTATCCTATAATTTAAAAATAACAGCGAAGCTTTAGAAATTAGATAAAAGAAAACTGAAAACGTTACCTAATGATAATATTCCAACTTGTCATATTGACGATAATGCCTTTAACCTTGTCATCAAGAAGTCACAACCAGAAATGCTCGTGGGGGGTTAGGGGCATACCTAAGCGTAGGGTATGGCGGTATGCTTCCCCAGAAACTAAAATACTCCCCCAGAATTCAATTTCTGAATTTTTTTTGTTTTTTTTCCGCAATTTTTTGATGCCAATAGGTAGTGCTCGATGAGAAACGTTGAAAAATTGTGTTTTTGCGCCATACCACCATTTTAAAGGCCTTTTTTGACCTTTGAAAAAATCTTGCGCCCCCAGAACTTTGATGCCGCCTACCTATGAATAGGGGTCTCAGACCCCCAGAATAGAAAAATGGAAATTTTTATGGAGAAAATAAGGCTAAATGAGGGCGGAAAACGAATGAAAAGGGAAAATTTTCTCGAAAAATTCCTTTAATTGACTAGGATCTATGTAATAGCGTGGTTCTAACGCAATTTTAGCGCTTATATCACCTTTTTCAGCTCATTCTGGTTCAAAAAATTCAATTTTTGACTCCACTCAGACCGGCTGACCACTCCCCAGATCGGCTATGCTGTGCATCTATGGTCACAATCAAAGGCATAATAATGATTAGCGGTTTCATTTTATAGCAAATATGTTCAACTGACTATGAGGAGCTTTAAAAAATTTTTCAGGAACACTCATGCATGCTTTCAAGAACTTTCTGAACAGCGCTTAGGTTTAAAAAACCAAGCTGCCTGGAAAAAAACCATTTCTCTAAAATCACCGAATTTTTTAGAAATTTGCAGAAGTTTTTGTTTAACTCAAAAAATCTAATTGTAGGTGAGAATAGAACACGATCTCTCAGTGCACCCAAGATGACCTTGCGCTTGTTCTACTTTATTTTACGCAGAGATTATAAATTTGCGATTTGCGTCAGAACTACTGAGCAAATTGAAAATTGAGTTACGGTCTTAAAATATTTATCGAATAAATGGCCAAAAATTTCGGATGAATCTTAACATGTTACAAGTTGCACTAAATTATGTTGCAAGAGAACAGTTTATACTATTTGAAAGCAAAGTCGTCTCACATTAACTTGCAAAATAATTGACTACAAATCTAAGCATTGTTGTGAGCAAAACTTAAAGAGCACGTTTGTAAGCAAAACATACAGAAAAGATCATGTTGATGAAATAATCTATAAATTTTGATTAAGTCCCGCTTATTGTTAATATTCAATGATACTATCGTAGGGTATTTAGGACCAGCACTTCTTAAAAAATTCGATTTAATACTTATCCGTTCTCGTGACTTGGGAATTTTTATAATGGTGATGACGATGACGATTTGATGTTTCAAAAAAATTAGCTTCATCCACTCTTTTGAGATTCGAAGTGACGTCTTTGATATTAACCTATTGCGGTAATCATGATTCTTCATGTTTACACAGAAAACTTGAGGACGAAAAAATTAAATTGACTTTCGTCAAAACGGTGAAAAAAAATAATTTTTTCAGATTTTATTATACTTTTGGGAAGCTCTGGAAATCGGCAAGAAAAAACGGAAAATAGCAGAATGCGCGATCAATCGAGAAAAGTTTGAACTTGCTATCTGATTATAAATACTTCTGATTAGCTAAGCCGAAATTCAGGAAGACATAGTGACTGCTGACAGCTTCTCAATACGTTCAGTAGACAATAAACTCCGCAAAGCAAACTCATGCTATCAAAAGACTTTTTTCTATGAAAGTAAATAATCAGTTTCCATTGTGTACAAGCAAATTTAAGCAGTTCAAAGTGCAGGCTCCATACAGAATTTCAGACTTAAGACCCTGAAACTTCTTCAAAACAGATTTACAAAAGTCGTTTAAATATACGATACTAATGGAAGATTATTTCTTAAAATTATTGCCCGAAATAATTAAGCTGTATAATGAATAGCATCGATCAAACACATTCACTAATAGCTTCATAGGCTTAAAAATGATTAAGATCTCACTAGTTTTATTTTCTCTCTTCATTTTATAAATCTTGCGGCGCTCAATATTGCACAATTCAGGTTATGATCTACATAAAACCTAAAGATCGTAATGTGCTATAGAAACAAGTATTAATACTCTAAAGTATTAATATTAAGTACTAGTCTTTACTTTCTATTTTAATTCAGGGTGACAACTCGATTTGTGCAAATTACCATCAAATTTAGTAAAACAAGTGTAGGCGAAGAAATTTTGCAATCTTACAATTGTTCACATAGCGATTTGCTCAGCACCGTATAATCAACAATAAAGAGCTTAAATGGAACCGACAAGATCTGCAAGAAATTCAAAATTAACGACTTCGATAACCTATATTATTCGTAAGTTTTTATGACTTTTAGAGAACAGAAAAACGAGCTTGCTACACATTTACGGACCTAACCTTAGCACGTCGCCATCTGAAAATAATAATTATTGTTAGGTTTAGGCTTGTCACAGGATAGTACCTATAGTCTATTTCACGAAATCTTGTGATGGAAATCAATTTTCAGCGGTCTTGCGAGCAGCTACAAAAGTAATTTCAAGGCAGCTTACTACAACATAATTTTGCATATTGAAACTTCATTTGCCTATCAATTACTTTGCATAGTTTCATGATTGCTGCTTCATTTTAAACCGTTTTTTTAATCGATTTATTTCGACTCAAGAATTGTGATCCATGCACAAGGTTTCGTGAAAAAGACTTTATATAGCAAGAAAAAATGCTCGGATGGAGCAAAACAGGTTAATATACTTGGATTTCTTTATTGTTAAGGATGTTAAATTAGGGGGACTAGCAAAAATTTCCCTACATGCGCAAAAGTCATAAGAATGTGCTAAACAGTCAGACAATTCCTGAACGACGCAAAAATTGAAGTATATTCTGCGTTCTACGTCCATTTCTGCAGACTGTATTGAGTTAGCCATAGAGAAGTAAAGTTTACTCCGATATTCTTTTTCCATCAGAGCATTGTGGAAGGTAAGGTTTCGTGAAATAAATTATAAATCGACTGTTCAACAAACATTAAAGCTTTTCATTTTTTCTTTGCGAAACAGTGAAAAATGTTTTGTGACTAAAACTTGATTTTTCATAGGCCGCAGAATATACTTCGGTTTTTGCGTTATTAAGAGGAAGTATGACAGTTTAGCACATTCTTACGGCTTTTGCGCGTATGGGGAAATTTTCCCTAGTACCCTCCTTTTACATCCTTAAGAATAAAGAAATCCAAAGTATATTCATCTTTTTCGCTCCATCGGAGCATTTTTCCTTGCTGGCATTCTACTTTTTCTTAGCATGCTTTTGTCGTTAAACACTGCATTCTCATTACAAAAAAGGTAGTCTAACTAACCACAATCGGAGGAAAAAACCAACGTAAAAGTCCCCGTTGGATCGATTTAAAAATTAGCGTAAATATTTTCTTCATGTATTTCAAACCAGGAATGCTCGAGGAAAGTTAAATTAAGAGCAACAACCACCTGCTGTGGAAAAGTTTAAATCCATTATATGACGTTACGGCGATCATTTTTAAAAAAAGAATAATCATATATAATGTTGGGTGGAAAATTGCTCTTCAGTGTAAACTTTACACTCGCGCTTTTAACGCAATATTGGGTGTATTGAAACAAAATAAAGTAGGATATGTAACGCTTAGATCAGGGCACATTTTAAACACAGTCAGCATGTTCGGCCTACTTAGCGGAGTAGCTGATGAAATTTCTTTTTCGTCTTGAACGATTTACACTAAAACGATCACAGATCAAGAAATATTGCGTTAAAAAATTTTGGTTCTGAGATTTTGTAACCCTTAACATTATAAAACCAATTGGACTGTACAGAAACCAAAATTAAGATAGGTAAGCTTTAGAACACACAAACAGTAAAAACTGTATACTTCACACTTTTGCGCAACAATCACTGAGTGTAAAAAAATTTTAAGGTCATATTCGTAATCTACAACCCAGGGGCAACATTTTAAAAAAATTGGCCTTCTGCAAATTATTTGATTTTTCGGCTTACACTTTACACACTCATCACTAACTTGGTATTGAGTGCAAAGAAATAAAAAAAATTAACATCGAGTTTTTTTAATGATCTATCTATTAAAACAACCGCACCTCCCAGGTATGTGCCGTTGTTGCTGTTAGGGGGACATGAAATTCGCACTCGCTGTGATAAACATATAAGAAAGAAGGGTGGCCACTGGCCAAGCACATTATAGGTAGCGCTATCGCGCTACCTATGTTTTTTTATGATTAGATTAGGTAGCTTCAGGCTTAACAAATATACATTTCCGTTTTAAGCTTCAGTGTAGCCGAATTTCCGTAAAATAAAAAAATAATTATAGTTGCGTGGTACCTCATTGGTTACCTTCTCCAGTACCGCGCTGAATCTTAGGACGATAGGCAGTGATTAATAATTAGAATAGGAAGCTCAAGGCTTAATTTCATACAAAATTTCCAGCAATGCTGTGAATTTGTTAATGAAAATTTCTTACTGAAAGCTAACATCGTATAACGTATATTTAAAATTCAGCCATAAGAAGTAGACTGGGATTTCCGCTCACTGACACATTAGCAGAAATGACAATATTCACTCCTTAATCATCCAGCTACTTAAAAACATTTGATATTTTGAGAGGATTTGAAGTCTTAGAAAATCGCAGCCTTTTCCTAGAAGAGCAAAGCACATTTAAGAACAATGACTCTGCACGTCATTAATTATGTTTCCGAAAGTAAAACTAGAAATATTACGCGTTCTTGTTGTTTTAAGTTTGGGCCTTGTTTCATAGCAAACTCAGGATGGAATAAGAAGGTAGCAAATTCTTAAACGTTTATAGTCTATTTCACACAACTCCGTGCATAAATTTTGAGAATTTTCGTCGACAGTAGGCCAAGGCTTACGATCTTTGTATATCAGATCAATGCTATAATCGCAATCTGTCAGCTTATTTCCGTAGATAGTTTTAAAATTTATGACCGAAGTTGTGTGAAACAGACTATAACTAAAAATTTATAATTTATAAATCTTAAAATTTTAATCAGACTTTGAGAATAAGGCATTTAATGCGCCATCGGAAGAGACGTTGTTCGCTTTGACAAATTTAATAACGAGCTGTGTGTTCCTTTAAAGTTGGATTTCTGCCAACTTCAGATCAGACATGCACATGGAAATTTAGGGAGAATGCGAAATTTTTTGGGGAGGATAAGGCAAAATTGAGGCCAAAAACGAACAAGAATGATTTTTTCCGCAAAAACCTCGGCAGATAAAAAAAGCTTCTTTGGTTGACTCACAAACAGGTCATGCTTTGTACCGATGGTCCAGACCATAGATGCACAGCATGGCCGATCTTGGGAGGCAGTAGGGGAATAAAAATTCAGCTTTCTTGGGATAGAATGACCTCGAAAATCGGTACGAGTATAAGCGCCGAAATAACGTTAAAATTCGTTATTACACAGTTTTGAAGAACATTTTCAACTTCCATACATTTTTTGCCTCCCCTTTGCCTAATTTTCTACAGAAAAGTTCCGATGTTTCCATTCTAGAAGTCCTGACCCCCGAACCCCCCACGAGCATGTTTGGTTCAAACTCCAGACATATTCGCAAACAAGTCACAAGATTAACAAAAAAGTGGCCAAGAAGTGCATGATCGTTCTAATCTCCTCCAACAAATGTTTATTCTTCGTGTAGCCATTTGGCAGGGTTAGCATCGCAAATTAGGCTCAGGTGCGTCAAAATTTTTTGCGCATTTTCGCACTGCTGCGAGCTGAATAGCTTAGCTGACTGGGTCAATTTTATATGCTTGGGCACAAAAACGTAATCGATTCTTCAAAGGAAATCGTTTGATGTGAGATAATGAGCTTAAATTAAATTCCTTGCCTTCTTATGTAACTAAGAATAGGAATTTTCGTAAAAAAGTAATATTTTCCTTCAATTCTAAATTACCCGTAAGCATCAATGCTTTAATGAAGTTACTGAAATGCTATTACTATAAGTTATTTGTAATAAAGGATAAAGCTTAAATGTTAAATGCTAAATATTAAATAGATTTTAAATTTTACTAATCGAAAACAAACATATTTAAGTTATCGAGGTGGAAGTGCAAAGGTTATATGATTGACTAATCGTAGCCTTCTCTAATAGGTATATTTAACGAAGAAGAAGTAAATATGTACATACGTATACGTAGCACACAACACAAGTAAAACAGCGACACTTGAATAATAATTATTTTTAGCATTTCCTTATTAAAAACTCCATAACATCTGAACAAAGGAAACTAGATGGATAGGTGTCTAAACGATCTTTCGTTTTTCACAACTCGTACTCAGTGACGGATTCGGGATCCAAAATTTTCGTAATGGGACATGCACATGGGGGTTGGGTTTTAGAGACCCCAAGAATGGAAAAATAAAAAATTTTGTGAGGAAAATGAGACGATCTTTAGGCCAAAAATAGATGAAAATCGAAAATTTTCTCTAAAAGTGCTTTGAATTGTCTAGAAACTGTGTAATATTGTTGTTTTAATACTATTTTAACGCTTATACCAGTTTTTGAGGTCATTTTGGCCCAGAAAACCTCAATTTTTCAACCCCCTTCCCCACACTGAGTGAACCCCTTGGATCGACCATATTGTGCACCTATGATGATACCCCCAATTTAAAAGGGAAGCTGAAAAGTACTGTCAAAAATTCGTATTGCGCAAAGTAGCATTTTTAACCAATTACATTGTCGTAGCATTTGTAAAAGTTAATATGCTAAAAGAGAATCAAAGATAGGTAGGGTGTAGCGAAAATTGGTTGTGTCTCAACAGTCCTAAGTGTCCCGCCGTCCCAATAGTCCCACCAAGAATCCCAACAGACCCAACGTCCCAACAGTCTCACTGTCCCAACAGTCCCACCAGTCTCAACTGTCCCCCGCCCCAACGGTCATACCGTTTCAACAGTTCCTCTAGTCCCAACAGTCCCACACCGTCCCAGCAGTCCCAACAATAGTCCAAACGGCCCCCAACTTTCGCTGTCGTAAATAGAAGCACAGAATTATCGGTCTGTGAGTCAGTCGATAAAGAGGATCAGTCAGAATGCTTTTTCGAGGTATAATGGCCAAAAACTGACGTACCTGAATGCTAAAAAATAGCGTAAAACCTATGTCCATCTACAGTTTCTGATCATTTTCAAAAATCTTTGCAGAAAATTGTTGATTTTTGTCCATTTTTTGGGTCTTCATTTTGCCTTATTTTCTCTGGAATATTTATGATTTTTCCTGGGATGTCTATGGACTATACACATGCAGGAAATAAGTCTGATTATGGTGAATGAGGCGTATTCGCAAAAATCGTGAAAAAAACGCTGAAAATGGAATGCTGAAGAGCCTGTCGGATTTTCGGGGCTAGATCACTCATGGGCGTGGGGCGCTAGATCAACAGAATACAACCCCCTTCCCCACGAAAATCCAGCGGACTCTCCAGTATTCAATTTTCGGCGTTTTTTCATGATTTTTGCGATTTTGCCTTATTCTCCCTAATCAATAAATTCCTACAAAGATGTTTTAGAATGATCAGAAACTGTAGAATAACATAGGTTTTATTTATTTTCGCATTTGGGTGTATTTAGTTTCGAGGCCAATTTAGCTCAAAAAAGCATTCTGACCGATCCCCCTCTTTATCGACTGACTCTCAGACGGCTATTCTGTGCTTCTATGATTAGGACAGCGAAAGTAGTGGGGCCGTTTGGACTATTGGTGGGACTGTTGCGACAGTGGTACTGTTAGGACGGTGGGACTGTTGGTATGGTGGGACTGCTGGGACGGTGGGATTGTTGGTATTTTTTGGGGGACTGTTTGGACGGTGGGACTGTAGAGACATCATCGCAAAATTACTGCAGTTCCATTCTTTGTATCTGTAGTGTTTCATTTGTTCGAGAGCTTTTTCAGTAAATTTTTTTAGGGCTACAGTGTGCCTTACTACAGTCTGTTTCATGTAACTTCGTGCATAAATTTTAAGAATTTTCATCGACATTAAGCCAAGGGTTACGATAATTATATATCAGATCAATGCTATAAACACAATCTGTCAGCTTATTGCGGGAGATAGTTTTAAAATTTATGACCGAAGTTGTGTGAAACAGACTATAGGTGATTTACTGTAACATGATAGAAAAGTTGAGTGGAGGCGAACGGCCGCCATTCTTTCATTTTTAATGCACTACACCGTCCATGTAGACTTAATTCAAGCATCTAAACAGTGCTGTGACATACTACAGTAAGTGCGCTAAATAAAAATCTTACAGCAGGTATCGAACCCGTGTTGGTTCGATGACAATCAGACGTTCTACTACTACGCTAACTTGAAGTTTCCGGTGATGTTTAAAATGCTAGTCTATTGTGTTTAATGGTCGATTTATGACAGGCGGAATGCGCGAATGCCATCCGCATGTTGCATGATCTGCTGGAAGACGAGGATAAATTATGCCGTGAGAAATTTTATCAAAAAACCCTTACTTCCAATGTATGTAGTTACAATGATCTCTAAATGACCTACAGTAAGTAGGGAAGAGATTACTGTAGCCTCGGAAAAGATTTGCTGAAAAAGCTCTCGATAAATGAAAACAAATAAGTAGGTAGTTACACTAAACGTCTTCGCTGTAAGAAATTCCTTGTAAGACCCGAAAATCTAATGAAAAAATCCGTTTTTGGCCTTATAATAATCCTATTAGAAGGCAGACAAAGTCAATAAATACTATTAAGCTTTATAATCCGTTGTAAATAAAAACGATGTGACCGAAAATCATTAGAAAATTTTATCCATATTATTTTCCAGGTTGAGTGCATGTAGGGGCGGTCACCCATGCCCCCTTAGATTCACTTTCGGTATTAAAATTGCAATCCTAATGAATTTCAATACAAACATGTAAGACACTAAAAATATTCAGGTTATCTCAAGGTGACATCATCCTATTAAGCAACACACCAATTTAACATCTACAAGATAATTGTGTGATGGGTGGTACCGTTTAACAAAACAAAAAGCAAACTTCAAAATCTACGTTTGTTGATAAAAACAGAAAGTAATGATGCAGGCTTATATTTATTTCGTAATAGTTTACACAACAGCAAGAACAACGGCAACCATCAATGCATTACAATTTCAGCCAGGTTAGTACTCTTCAGTGAATTTAAAAGATAATAGATGAAATCGCAAAGAATACCTACATGCTCAAAATCTTTATACGAATAAAGCAAAATAAATACATTTGACGTTATTTAACTTGTGCCTTTTAATCTTTATAGTCTGTTTCACACAAGCTTAGGCATAAATTTTGAAAACTATGCCCGACAAAAAGCCGACAGATTGCGATTACAGCATTGATTTGATATATAATTATCGAAATCCGACGACTTACTTTCGAAAAAATTCTTAAAATTTATGCCCAAACTCTTGTGATACAGACTATAGATGAGAGTATGAGAAAAATAGCTTCTCTAATTCAAATAAAAACCTATTTGGTGTGTTCCATTCCGTTCCAAGTGGCGCTTTCGACTTAATAAGTCATATTACTGCAGCAGAATATTTTAGGATTGTGACTGTGGCACATTAAATAATGAGATGTATTATTCATAGAGTAAAAACTTACGAATAAGAATTTTCAAGCCAGCAGGCGAAAATTGGCCGCTTGAAATAAATAATCTTTGGCATATCTGATAATTTTTTGACTTATAAAACATAGGTTGGCAGCACCAAAATTCTGGGTGGGGGTGCAAGATTTTCTTAAGGTCAAAAACAGTCTTTAAAATAGTGATATAGCGAAATAACACCATTTTTTATCCTTTATCATCGAGCACTATCCACTGACATCAAAAAATTGCGAAAAAAATAAAAAAAATTTCGAAAATTGAATTCTAGTGGGCATTTCGGTTTTTTAGGGAGGGGCTATTTGGCCTTCTGGGGGGTTAATACCCCAAACCCTCCCCCATCCACGCCCACGTGTGCTCATAAAACAGATGTTTTGTTTTAAATTTTCTTTTATCTCCTCAAACATTTAAAAACAATCGAATATTTAAACATTCACAGCGCGATGTCTCATGGTGACACATTCTTGCATTCGTGACCTCTGCGATGCTTTTGAATTGAACGACCACTGGGATAACACTGATCCACGCTTGTCGGGTATAGAGCACTTTATTACATTTGCAAATGCTGTGCGATACTTAGTCGAGATTAAGCTGTACAAAATCGGGTTCAAAACGCAACTCAAGTAGAACAAAATTCCTAAAAAACAGATCTAAAATAAATTATCATATATACTTCAACATTTTTGAAGGGCCAACCGCAATATCCCACTACAAGTCAAACCGGCATTGCTATTCAAAATTCCAACAGCATGCAACACACATGGGCGTGGGGGTTTGGGGGTTTGTAATCCCCCAGAATCCGATAGATCCTTCGAAATCGATAGACTCCAGAACTGAATTTTTGGCGTGTTTTTTTTAAATTTTTTCCCTTTTTACGCCATCCAAACCCTCAGAAGTCGGTCGCTGCCCATGTATGGCATGTATGGTAGAAATTTTTATAATTTACAGCTACATGCTTCAGCTCGAAAATTTCTTAAGTGAGAAAGCTTTTCGTTATAAAAAACAATATCGTGCTCTTACAGAAATGCACGGCGTATAAATTAAGAAATCCATTTTAGTATTGTGAATCATACATTCACATAGGGGGATGATGAGGGGGTATTACTTCCCTGAAGGGTCAGCCGAACAGGTGTTGTCCGGCGATTTCGAGCTGATGGAACGTTTTTTCGCATCATTTTTGAGGTCAAAAGCAGTAAAAGCATCAAAATTTTTCCAGCGCTTCGCGCCAGATTAGTACATTTAAGTGCTTTTTATTCAAAAAGCGCCAAAAAATTGATACTTTTTTGTATTTTTTAATTATAAAATTAATATAATGCTGTAAAAATGGAGTAAAAATTCTTTTAAAATGCGATATTACCAAGAAAAATCTTGAATAGGCTATTTTGACCATTTTGATCTTCAAAACAGCAAAAAAATCGTGAACGTTGAATTAACTGTTTTGGATTTTTGGGATTTCACCCACCCCCTGCCGACCCTGGCCTTGTGCACTAGCAATGTGAATGTAATCTCTCAGATTTGATTGGTTGCCATTAATGAAATTAATATTCTCCATCAACTTAGTCAGACATGTGGAAAAGAAACAGTAGGCAAAATCAATACTTTGTTGGGTAGGGATTACGGTAATCAAACCGGAATAGATCGGTCTTTTAATGCTCGAACGTGCTAGCTTTAAAAAATAGGCTCTTTTCGTTAGTCATGCCCGTAAATTAGGAGCATGCAAGGCTGATAATTTATCAAATGATCGATAAGCTTTCGACAAAAGCATCCATGTCTTATCAGAAGCAAATTTTATATAATAGGCGCAAATCATGATTGGTAGGACACTAAATTCTAATATTTCTCTCTTTATTGAGCAAAAATTGCATCAAAACAAGCATTGTCGACAGAGCAAGAGAAAATTGCATCAATTCACGGTCGGTGCTCAATTTCAGGCATTATAAAAAACAATTTTCAGCCTAATTTTGCCGCATTCTCGCCGGAATGTATCTATTTTTCCTAATCTAAGTCCTGAAACCTCAAACTCCTTTGCACTTGTCTAATTGTCTCCCTGGCAAAATCTAAGCTCGTCATAATACTGGTTGCTCCTTAATTCGAATTAACAAATTTTTTATTGTTAAGACTCGCGCAAAAGCAGCTTTATATTTTTCGATAATTTTTTAGTCGTATTCTCCTGGAATATTAATATTTTTCGAAAAAATGTCAAGTTTTTTATGCTTTAAAACATTTTTGCTAAAAATGTTTCCGAACTACACGCTCTCCGGATTGTGACGCTAATAGTATAAGATATTAAATTTATAATACTCCTCATCAGGCTATTTGCGAATTTTTTATTCAATAAATTGCTTCGATTAGCATCAAATAGCTCATTTTACCTGAAGCGACAAATAAATATTCATTGATTTTTTCGTGCAAGCCAGTGTCGCTAATGTAGAAGAATATCAGTCGCTGTATTTGATAAGGCGCGTAGCATGAGAAAAATACCAGCACGACGGAAACTGAAAAAAATTTCAAAAAAGCAATCAAATCATTAAAAAAATGACATATTAAATCATCAGTTTTCTAGAAGCTCCGTTCTGAATTTATTTAGAACTACATATATAAGTGCATTTAATTATAAGCTAGAATTTTTTGTTCGCTTGTCCAACCATCTGTCTATCTCGTTTTACTAATGAAGTCAGCGCTAAAACTAAAGGCCAAACGAAACTAATCAGCAGTTTAACGGGTTATTATTTAAAAAAGCTTGAAACACGTTCAATTAAAGTGGAACGAGTCTTGAGCACACCTGGGCGTGATGGGTTTACGGGTTATGCACCCCACCTGAGAAACCAAAAAAACCCACACCAGAAACCAAGATATCCCCCCCCGATTCAATTTTTGAAATTTTTTTCGTTTTTTTCCGCAATTTTTTGATGTCAATGGATAGTGCTCGCTGAGAGACGTTGAAAAATTGTGTTTTTCGCCATACCACCATTTTTAAAGCCATTTTTTAATCTTTGAAAAATCTTGCACCAACCCCTCCCGAACTTTGGTGCCGCTCACCTATGGTCTTGAGTGTCCATAATAGAAAAGAAAAACTCCTGGTGATGTCTCAACAGCCCCACCAGTCACAACAGTCCCACCGTCCCAGCAGCCTCACCAAAAATCCGAACAGCCCCACCTGTCCCAAGAGCCCCACTAGTCCCAACAGCCCCACCGTCTTAACAGCCCTACCAATAATCCCAACAGCCCCACCAATCCCAGCAGCCCCATCAATACCAACAGCCCCACCGTTCCAACAGCCCCATTGTCCCAACAGCCCCACGGTCCCAACAGCCCCACCGTCCCAACAGCCCCACCGTCCCAACAGCCCCACCGTCCCAACGGCCCCACCGTCCCAACAGCCCCACCGTCCCAACAGCCCCACCGTCCCAACAGCCCCACCGTTCCAACAGCCCCACCAGCAATCCCAGTAGCCCCACCATTACTGCGATCGCTATTTTACGAGAAATGCGTTTGGCGGATGTACTTTTGAAACATAAAACTTATACGGGCTCCGTTTGATCATAAAATAACAGCTTGTACGTACGATTTAGGTTGGAAAGTACATAACGCCCAAATGTAGCTGATTTCATCAACACCATACACGAGCGTGCAGGTTTACATTTTCAGAATAAGCTCTACCTGAGAAACTGGCAGACCCGCCAGAATTGAAGCTTCAGCATTTTTGCGAAATCTGGGATTTTGCCTCATTCGAGTAATCTCGCAAGATTAGATTCCTGCTCATTATGGTCTAGCCTAGACTGTTAGGAAAAAATGAAAAATGTTCTAGTGAAAAAAGGAAAGATAAGTGTTTAAATTAAATGAAAATCAAAACTTTCACGCTAATCTGCTTCAAAATAGCCAGAAAATGTGGATTATCGTAGTTTTTTCACTATTTTAACATTCATACCAGTTTTGAGGTCAATTTGGGCTCAAAACTCCTTCTCCAGACCGGTAGCGCAGTGCATCTATGATTATAACAGTGGGGCAGTTGGAATTAACATTGGCAGCAAACTAATTATGTGGGTCTTAGTGGGGTAAAGTGACCAAAAATGTGCTAAAAATAGAATTCCGGGGGTCTACCATAAATCGGGGTAGGGAGTTAAACTCTGAACATCCCCTCTCCCACGCTTATGGGTGATTGGGACAGTGCGACTGTTGGAACGGTAGGACTGCTGGAATGGTGGAACTGCTAGGATTGGTGGGGCTCTTGGGACTGGTGGGGCTATTAAGACGATGGGGCTGTTGGGACGGTGGGGTTGTTGGGACGGTGGGGCTGTTAGGATTGGTGGAGCTGTTGGGATTATTGGTGGGGCTGTTGGGACGGGTGAGGCTGTTGGGATTTTCGGTGGGGCTCTTGGGATGGTGGGGCTGTTGAGACACAATCTAAAAATCAACTAAACATCGCAAAAAATTTAAAGTTAGCACAAGACATTGTATGAGTTTGACAATAGATATTTAGTTTCTTGCCTAACCATTCCTACTCTAAATCGGGGTAAAACCAGACCCGGGAGCAAAGGACAGGCGTATAATTACAAAAATACCCTTTTGTGGCATTAATAGTACAGAAATCGATTAAATGGTTAAGAAATCCAAGAAATCCATTGCTAATTCTTCGAAATGAATAGCCATCTGTCTAGTGAGAAATTGAGCCTTGTGGAAAAATGGGAGGATGGTATATTAGAGCAGCTGATTTATTATTTGGTAGGCCTATAGGAAATCTTGGGTAGGTCCAGTGATGTTAAAATAATTCGTTGTGAGGGCCGACATACACGTGGGGGAAGTCTGATGTCTTGTGACCACCGGAGTAAAAGATGGGACATTTTTTGGAAAACAAGACACACTAAAGGTCTAAAATGGATTACAATGAAAATTTTCCTACAAAAATGCTTTAGATTGACTGGCAACTGTGGGTTCGCATAGTTTTTATGCTATTTTAGCATTTATATTAGCTTTTCAGGCCATTTGGTCAAAAAATCTGTCTGGCTTATCCACCTGACGGTTGCATCTATGTTGGTGAGCAGACATTCCTGAAAATGCAAATGCAGATGTTATAACATTGACTAATTTGAATAGTCATTGAAAATATCTACAAATGATAAAAATAAATAAAACTGAAGTAAAAATTGTGAAAGTTTTTGAAGAATTTTAAAATACTAACCTAAAATTTTAAGAACTTTTCTATGGTTTGTACTGGTACTCCTGTGGAGTTCGTCTCTGTAGCGTCTAACGATGTGCTCCGTTGACCTTGCCGAAATTTCAACCCGCCAATAAAGTATTGCTATGACGACGAATGGCAATAAAAAGAACAAGATGGCCGATATGTGAAATGTTATTATGAACGTGTTTTTTAGTGACGGATCAAAGCTGAGCGCCAGCATACACATTTTGGACATTTTCAATGGGCCGTAGTTTGGATCGAGAGGCCAAAATTTTACGACGAAATCTGCCTTGTGATATATAGCATAGGGAACCTGAATCAAAAATAATATAGTCTAAATAAGTTAAATATCATTTGGTGTAGATAACTTCACTACAGTTATCTAGTAAAGTTTTAATTTTTATATTTTATTCTAATTTTACTGGAAGGGCCTTTATAATTGAGCGTGCATGCTACTGTAAACTTTCTTTGAAGCTTATTCGTACATACACCAATTGACCAAATCAAACTGTACTTCATTTTGTACCTATGTTCAAACTGTCGAGTAAACTTTAAATCAGAAGTGCTTGGGAATTTCTGGTGAGAGCATCAGACTAGTAGCAAAACAAAGGTAAAAACTGATACTAAAAATACTATCTTAAATTATCTTCAAAATTCTGACAAAACTTTTGAATCTTTATCTACGTGTCAGTGCAGTTTCTGCGGCCGATTCAGCTATAAAGCCAATATTATAACTGATGTTAGCGAATTCGGTTTTCACATCCCCGAAAGTGACCCTGTGGTAGTTTGTATGCTTATAAAAAAGAGTTAAACACAGAAAAGAGTATTTCATGTCAAAAGTGCTACTCGTTATATGTAAGCAAAATTTTCAAAGTAGCTTGATTTTAATAAACACTGTATAATCGTAAAACATATAAACTCCGATTTGCCAAGATAAAAACAACAGTCTGCTCGTTAGATGCTTAACTATCTTGGTAGATAATGTTGTGACTCGATGAAATAAGATTTTTAAATTTTTTAGCGTTCTAGAGAATGAAGACCGAGAGAAAAATCAGTCACATATGTGATAGATATTAATTCACCGCACCTTTACTCAAAAGTAAAAGGGAAGTGCAATATTGACAGAAGTAAATACTCTAAATATTTAGTATTAGACACTTTACCGAAGTCAAAATCGAAACCATCCACATTGCGACGAGCAATTTTCCCAAATGTCGTTGATGAAATTCGAATTTACGCGCACGAAATGGATGACAGACGACTATGTATCGTTCAATCGCAAAAGCAACAATAGTGAGGGCCGAAACATAGGATGTTGTTTCCAAGATCCAACCTTTGAAATTGCACACAAAATTAGGCAGATGCCAAGGATACTGATTCCAAAGCAAATAAATCTCGAAGGGTATGCCGGCCAGAAGAGTCACCATATCAGCTAACGCCAAATTCAGCAAATACTTGGAAGTGGACGCTGACCTTGACAATAAAAATCATTATAATTTATCGATTATTCAGCCGACGCTTTATGCAGAAGTAGGCCAGCTAAGCAATTAATCGATCAACTATTAACAAGCTTTCCTGACGTTAACACTCGATTAATAAATAGCGAATCAGAACATGATATTTTTATTAAATTAATTAGCTAGACTTAAGGAAACAGTCTTGAAAAAATCTTTAAGAACTACTATTTTATTCTCTTGTGACACGACGCGCAGCAGGGATCTAGATAGATCCGTCAGCAGTAGGTATGAGGGTATGAAAGATTTTCTGAAAGGATAAAACAAAAAACGACAAAAACCTTAGTACATCTATGTTCAAAATTCGAAGAATCTGAGTAATTTCTTATCCTATAAATTACAGACTAGAAAGCAGGAGATTATTAATCAATGCAGAATGGGTTTGTCTCCAATAAATTTAGGTCCGTTTTCAATATTCTAGTCTGAAACCTATACACGATAAATATTGAAAGCATCAAATTTGCACAGTTAAACCTTTCACTAGCCTTAACGTATTGGGACCAGGCATGCACGTGGGGGAGGCGAGTTTAAAGTCTAGACCCTCCTTCCGAATAAAAAAAATGGGACATTTTCTGAGAAAATGGGACAAAATGAAGGCCAAAAATAGACGAAAATTAAATGTTTTCTTCTGTTTGTGAAGTCATTTTAGCCCAAAAGATTAAGTTTGGACCCACCCCCTAGATCGCTTGACCTCCAGATCGGCCTCGTGTGCATCTATGATAGGGACCAAGGGTTCACAGTATGACCTGTCAATGAGCAGCAGTCGAGTCGGTCTGGGAGTCAATTGGAAGGCGTTGTTTAACTCATGGTCTTGAAATTAGTATGAACCTTAAAATATCTTAGACTTGCGTTAAACTTGAATTTACTGAGTCTATTTTCTATAAAAAATATATTTATATCTGTTGTTTACCTCAATTCTGCAATTATTCTCCCATAAAATTTTACGTTTTGTTTCTCTGGAAGATGAGGTCTTAATCCCTGAACGTGCTACACGTAAAAGTTTTATTGGAACGGCTTAAGTCAGACTTACTCCTAACCATACACGCAAGCATGGTAATTCTGGGGTTGGTTAAAATTTTAAAGTATCTTTAGCCCAAAAAATGGTAGGTACGCGTCAAAAACCGTTTTTCGGCATTTCTGACGATGCTCTATCTTTCTAGAGCATTACAACATGAAAAATCCAAGATCATTTATGCTCCTTACCCTTTAAGCCCTGGAATCAGATTTCTGGCTTTAGCCTAAGTATATTGAAACCGGGCCTCACTGTGTTATCGTGGTGATTTGAAGCCACGTTCATAAAAGACACAATTTTTCACTTGAAGTGACTTTCGAACTTTTTGACAAAATAATTTGTAAGCGCATTTAACAATTATTTTAAGGAGAACTTTTAAAACAATTTTATGCATAGTTTTGCAGGGCACGTTTTGAACCATTTGCTCAGGCTAAATGAAGCATGAAATAGAAAAATTAAATAATTCGAATTTTAAAATGTACGTACCGGAGTTCTTGGTGAAGTAAGATGGCCGCGAAGGTGAGGATATTGCCAACTTGCCCGATAACGAAAATAAAAGCGTAGCAAACGTTCAAACTAGCGAGCAATGTGATCGGAGCCGTTCGACTGAATAAGTATTTTTTCAGAAAGCATAGTTCCATCAATTCCGTGCTGATGTTTCTGTATTTTAAGTCGCACTGACAGGCGATTTGGAAGATACGACTAAAATTATCGCACATATTTGTCAACAATAGAATTATTTATTTCAATGGAGTCGCAGAGGAGTCTTCAGGAATCGTTCATCAAAAAAAGTATGGCAGTTTCTTCCTTTGATCTTCTAGAACAGCTACCAGTTATTTCATTGAATCTGAGCAAAAAATAAATATAATTAAGGAAATGTTCCGACAGACAAACAAGCTTGTTAGAATCTGAAATTAAACTACAATTTCTCCAAAACATTTTATTCATTGCATGACATACATGTAACAACTCAAAATTTCAATTAGCGGGCCTCAGGCCATTTTTAGGGGGAGAATAAATGACCTCCAATTTTTGGTCAAAAATAGTCAAAAAAACGCCTAAAAACAGCCAAAAAATCGATTTTTTGCTGAAATGGGGGAGGGGTCAAAAATTTTCCTGGCTTTCTGGGGTTTGTGGAGGACGTCCGATTTTGGGTGGGGGATCCCCCACCCTCTCTATACGTATAATACCTAGGCATGAAGGTTTGGATCTATTCGAATTTGAAATACTAGCGCGTACCGCCCTGAAATAAATTTTTTTGCGTTTTCTTGCTATTTCTGACCCACCAGGCGTCCCAGAATTAGGACATTGTTCTTGCATACAAGTACATCATTCCCTAAAAAAATGAGATTAAATGATTTAATCCTTCGCTGTGCATAATTTGCTAAATTTATGAATTTGTTTTCGGGCTTTGCTCCCAGGAAATTTCTATTATCTATACTCGATTTCCCAGAGAAATGATTTTGATTACCTATCGAACAAACAACCGATATCAGTCCAAGGTGGGCAGCGACCGAATTCTGGAAGGGGGTCCGAGGGGGCGAAATCTCTAAACATAAAAAATTCAATTCTGGGAATCTACCGATATTTGGGGCTCTTTCAGATTTCGAGGGTCCAGACCTCTTATAACCCCACGCTTAGGTGTGTGGTTACCAATTATATGAGACCAAGCGAATGACAATCCTGAGTTCACAATAATTTAGGGCCATAACGTTTTCGAGTACTCTTCCCTATTTTCTGGCTCGCTTTTACCTTATGTAAAAAATAAAGATCGCAAATACAATTACGTCGCATTTTTTTCGACGAATAGTGTCGCCTCATAGAGCTCTTTTTTCCAACCGTACATATCTCTCTTAAAGTCTATAGTAAAATGTCACACAAGTACAGACACTACGCTTAGGGTATAATAAGCACTGCGATGAATATACAACATTAATTAAGCTATATGTACGTAGAGACAATAATTTCCTAGTTTTTTTGCGAGACTCTTTTCGCGAAATCTTTTTAGGTTATTCCTTTATTATACAAATAACGCAAGATTACGTTCAGTAAGGAGGAACAGTAATACGCCATTGGAAGTCTAGAAACAATTTCCAATTTTACATCTGTAATATTCTAATTAATCGCATATACGTACGTGAGCTGAAATAATTAAAGGCGAGATGCTCAATGATTGAGCAAAAAGCATTTAGTTATTCGTTCCTCAATGAATCAAAACAAACAAACATTTAAATGGTGACGTAAAAATATTATAAATTGCCATACAACATTATCCCGATTTTTCGATGTATTTATTCTATCGTTTCAATACTTCAGATTATTATTGCATCCTGCTCATATTTTAAGCAAGCTGAAATATTATTTTCATTTAACTATATATAGCATTTAACTGTTTTAAATTTTGTTCTGAAAAATCATACATTTTCTTCGTGCGCAGTTGGTAAATGCCTAAACTCGCACCTGTAATGCATAACTTTTTAACCAGGTCCCGCTTTCATGATATTCAGCCAATAAACTATTATTATTATATTATAATATTTTTAGGCTTAAGCCAGGCTTAAATCTGACTTCAATGTTTAAACATATTTGCCAGGGACTTACGTCAGGCTTAAGCTAGGCTTGAGCTAGACTTAAGCCAGGCTCAAAATTGGCTACATATGTTTAAACATTGAAGTCAGGCTAAAGCTTAGCGTGAGCTTAAAGAAATTGGAACTGGGCCCAGGTCTTTAATTTTCGAAACCTTTATATCCAAAAAGAGCAATTTTTACTTTTTCCAAAAGATTATGCAATTGCACAATTTATTTGGTAATAAGCGTGTCAACAGAAATCAAGAGGGCATCAAATTGATTCCTTAGGGTCCCGCAATTGCGCCCAAGTGGTGTCAAACTTACTTGAGACTTATTAGGAAATCTACGGAATTTATGCCATATTACATTAGGAGATTCATGGGTACGTAGCATGTGCAATATCAATCAATTATTGTTATTTATTATTATAAATATTGTTTTATTATTATTAATAATAATCTTATTACTATTATTATTATTATTATTATTATTATTATTATTATTATTATTATTATTATTATTATTATTATTATTATTATTATTATTATTATTATTATTTTTATTATTTTAATATTTTATTCAGTTTATTATCACAATTTTATTTCTACATTGCGTGGTATTATATATTTTTCATATTTTCATTATTAATTGTTCATTTAATTTTATGCAATAATATGCAAGTGAAAATTTAAATCCTTGAAAGATGTCAAACTTCAAAATGTATCGAAAATATATTATTATCGGACTACTATGATGAAGCATGATTAAATCTAAGCATTACATAACCCAACCGATTGCCTCGTACGGACTTTGAACAGGGAATGTATTCTACGGATAAAAATTAGAAAGTGGGAACAAAAAATGAAATTAATGTGATTAGCCCTTGAATCAACCTAATCAAAGAAGTATGTGTACATCATGTATGAAAATGAACATGACGAATATACTGAAAATTCAAAGAGCTCAGATAAGATGCGAAGGTACAGGAATGATTCCTAATTGAAGGTCAAGAGTTCAGGAGAAAAACAGAAAAGAGTGGGACAATGCCAACTAATTAATTCGTTAGTAAAAACGTGCAAACGAAAGAGTGCAATACGATCTTTTTCAAACCATGATTAGGCCCGAAAAACGGTCGAAATTATTGGATTCATTAGATGTTAATAACTTAAAACTAACGTTCGAAAACTTGAGGCATTTTTGCCTTTTCTAGCATAGCTACCCTACCTACGTATATTGAATTACTAGCAAAGAAAAATACTCCGATGGAACAAAAAAGGGGAATATACTTGGGATTGTGAATTATCGAGGATGTAAAAGGAGGGGACTAGGAAAAATCTCCCTATGTTATATGCCAAAAATCGCAAAATATGTTTAAAATCAGACTTTCTCTAAACAATGCAAAAAATCGAAGTATATTCTGCGGTCTCTGAAAAAACGTATTATTTTAAAATAATTTTCTGTGATTGACATAATATCTTAAAAGCATATTACGTAATGCAACTTTTTGCAGACTTCATTCAACTTTGAGTTGCTTAATAATGTGACTGAAAGTGAAATGCTGTTAACAAATCATAATTAGGTTGTTCGTGTTTCATTATTACTAAGCATGTCACTTAGCAGATACAGCCATTCTAAGTGTCAAAGTGCAGGCAATATTCAAATTACCAAAAAATTGATTGAAAAAAGCAGCGAATTAGCAATGCAGTAGCTAAGCGAATTGAATGAAATAGTACATATCGATGCATTCAAGACAATCGATGATATTGTTGGTTCAAAGCAGTAGGAAACACGGAAGCTGACGTGCAACAGACCTTATGTAGATACTCTTTTACACATGTCTACAACAATTGTTTACTAAACTTTTACATTTTTCAAAGGCCGCAGAATATACTTCGATTTTTTGCATTGTTTAGAGAAAGTCTGATTTTTAACATATTTTGCGATTTTTGGCATATAACATAGGGAGATTTTTCCTAGTCCCCTCCTTTTACATCCTCGATAATTCACTATCCCAAGTATATTCCCTTTTTTGTTCTATCAGAGCATTTTTCTTTGCTACTACCCTACTTTTAATTAGCAAGATTTGGAAATACAATACTAGATTTCATTTACTGTGCGGTTCTTCTAATAATTGAATGGTTTAAACCTCACAAAGCTACTAGTTGTAGAAGAAACAAACATTCTGATTAGTAATTCTTAAGTTACGTAGAACATCCTGTAAAGAAATATGCTTCCAAAACTTTCTAGAGTTAAACTTAATTTACATTTTAAACTTTACACAAGAGTGTAAAGAATTTTAATGGGATTAATCATTTCGATATTACTCTGATATAACGATCAGCATTTATTAAGAAATGAAACCTCTATAATGTTCTAAGAACAAATTAACATTAGGTGTTAATCACTTTACACTACTCTTCATGCGCCCCTAGCAGATGTACCACATCTGTTTCCATATATATTTTACGTCTTTAGGGAAAAAATAAGTTACCGTGAGGCTCTAGAATGAAGCTTATTATATAGCGTGAACTTTACGCTAGCAACGAGTGTAAAGAAGATTTTAGTCGGATTTGTAAATTCGATATTACTCGGATATTACGATCAACATTCATGAAAAAATTACGTCTCCATAACGGTTTAATGACAAATAGACACAGATGTAAACCACTTTACATCACTGTTGAGTGTAAACAAACGCGCCCAGCTGAAGTCCCTTATTTGATTCCATGTAAATTTTCAGATTTCGGCATAAAATTTAGGCTTTTGCAAAGCTTTAGAACGAAGATAAACCACTTTACATCACTGTTGAGTGTAAACAAACGCGCCCAGCTGACGTCCCTTATTTGATTCCATAAAAATTTTCAGATTTCGGCAAAAAATTCAGGTTTTCGCAAAGCTCTAGAACGAAGATTAATTAGCAGTGTAAACTTTACACAACCGTCAAGTGTAAAGAGGATTTTATTCCGATTTGTAAATCTGATATTACTCGGATATTACTATCTACATTTATGAAAAAATTGCATGTCTACAATGGTCTGAGGACAAATAAACAATGAGTGTAAACTACTTTGCATCACTGTTGGATGTAAACAAACGCGCCTACGTGACGTCTCACATTTGATTCTTTGAAAATTCCTAGACTCCAGGGAAAAATTATGTTTCTGGAATGCTCAAAAACGAAGATAAATACATATGTAGTGTTAACTTCATGTAAACACCTAGTGTAAAGAAGATTTTGGTCAAATTCGTAATTTTGATATTGTTCCGATATTAAAATTAATATTTATGAAAAAAGTTAAGTCTCCATAATGTTCTATGGGCAAACTAACAATAGGTGTAAACTACTCTACAACACTGTAGAGTGTAAACATACGCGCGGGACTGGCATATCAAATTGGTTCCTGGTCCAATTCTAGACTTGATAATCGTGTCCCTGACTCATAACCGGAGAAGCAGGCAGAAAAAACAAGACAGAAACGCATTTTAAACACCAAATTTTTGACTTTACACTAGCTAAATATTAATGTATATACAATTTACTTTGACATGCACCCGATATAAAGCACTTTATTTTTATTCTATTGGACTTATCCCGACTTCTGGACGGAGAAAGTGGCGAACAAAAAACGCAACAAAAACGTATTTTCCATCATTTAGAACACTGTAAACTTTAAAATTCAGTACCGAAGTCCCCATTGGGTGCAAAGAAATTCGGTTTGGTACAATTTGTAGCCTTTAAATCGTAGTACATTCCTGTGTGCCAAAATTCTCTTGCAAAAATTATTTGGTATAATTTATTAATCAAAATTCGGAAAAAACGTGTTTTTTCGCCCATTTTTTACCCCTGATTTCGAACTTTACACCCCCATAAATAAGTCAATATTGCGTTTTTTTAAATGCAATTTGCTGCAATGTGTAGCCCCTGAGAGGCACTTTATTACTGCTGTATTGAATTTACCCTGACTCTTAAGCGGAAATATTTGGAAGAGAAATCTTAGTTCAAATCCGTTTTTTCACACCATTCACTTGAGTGTAAACTTTAAACCTCAGGATCTACCTCGCCATAGAGCTCAGAAGACTTTGCTTATATGCAGAATGTAGCCCTTGATCCGCTCTACATTTCTGTCAGAAAACATTTCAAAAAACGCATAACCGGAGGTAGTATCAGACATAAGCAGGACCTTGACCAAAAAGTGCTTTTTCACACCCAGATTTTCGCACTCTTTACACTGCTATTCGAGAACTAATTCGAATTTCAAAAAACAAAAAAAATTGTCATCTGTAGAATTCATCCCTCTATAATTCTATGTTGTCCAATTGTTTGAGTCATCAATGCTCAGTTGTCCACTTGCCGTGATAAAAAGGTCCCAAAAATTGTCCTATGTTATAACGTTACACAAAAACTTTACACCTTCTTTACACAGTAAGTTTTGAGTTTCAAGAAAAACAAAAAAACACTGGTAGCGAATTTTTCTATTATCTTTCTTTTAAGAAACCGTACCTTCCAGAAGTGTCCCGTTATAGCTGTAAGGGGTGCACAGGTGTTAGGGGTACCCAAGTATATTATAGGTACGCGCTAACGCGCTACCTATGATTTGTTAGCAAGCGCGGTTCCTCGGAAATAAGGGTCTGCGGTAGGGCTGGCAATGTGATTTTTTTAAGTGACCGCACTGTTCATATTATTCAATATAATTTTTATCGAGGCGTCTTAATAAATTTTACAAAGTCACTAGACAAGATTGAAGAAAAACTCACCAAAAAATGTGATTATACAGCTCACGAAAAGCGCATCATAGGAACAAATACTCGATTGATCAGAACTTCATTGGTCAGCGACCAAATACTGATAACAAAGTGCGAGAAGTTGTAAGCAAGACACGAATATGCGCATGCGATTCTAAGCAAAGGATTGACTCTCAAATTTCCATGAAACAATTCATTTGGGCAGAGGTTGAATAAAGATATGGGTGGCAAGAATGGCTTACATCCCGGAACTGAAAAACAGCATATTTGGATCAAAACATGTGCTTTGGGCTGCTTAAAACTCCAATTTGGCTTTCTTTCAACCTAGCAAGTTATAACATCATCTTAGTTTTTGTTCAAAGAAAAAATTAACCTAAGCTTGAATATGCAAGTCCACAAACAGTAAGCAGCTGACAGATTTGGGATTATGGCATGGATCTATAGTCTGTTTCATTTATCTGAGAGCTTTTCCAGCAAATCTTTTCCGATGCTACAGTAACTCAATCTTACCTACTTACTGTAGGTCATTTAAAGATCACTGTAGCCACATAGGAAGATAGGGTGTTTCAAAAAAATCTCTCAAGGCATAATTTATTCTTGTCTTCCAGCAGATCATGTGACATGCGGATGGAATTCGCGCATTCAGCTTGACATAGATCGACCCTTACACAATAGACTAACATTTTAAACATCACAGAAAAGTTCCGTTAAGTGTAGTGGTGGAACGTCTGATTGTCGTCCAAGCAACGCGGAATGGGACGTTTGGGCGCAGCAGCTTTGGCGCAGCCATTTTGGCGCGGCCGTTTTGGCGCAGCCGTTTTGGCGCAAGGACATTTTGGCGCAAGAGGATCAGACGCGTACATTACATACACACCACGTGCACAGTGGCGGATCCAGGATTTTCCTAAGGAGGGGGCGGTACCCCTAAGGGGGGGGGCGGAACCCCAACTTGGGCGGAAAAATTAACCGTTTTAACCCAAAAATCGCTCAAAAATGCTCAATTTTGCGCACTATTTTGGGTCAATGGGGGGCGGCCGCCCCCACGCCGTCCCTAAATCCGCCCCTGCAGTACAAAACAAAATCATTTCGGTATAGATATGCATGTACATATAGGTACATAGATAGGTACAACCATACGTGGGCGGCAAGAAAATTCTGGGGGGGGAGTGCAAGATTTTTCAAAGGTTAAAAAATTGCCTTAAAAATGGTGGTATGGCGAAAACACCATTTTTCGACTTTTCTCATCGAGCACATTCCATTGGCATCAAAAAATTGAGAAAAAACAGAAAAAATTCCAAAAATTGAATTCTGGGAGGTAGTTTGGTTTCTGGGGGGGGTGCATATCCCCTAAACTTCCCACGCCCAGGTATGCTTGGGAGTGAATAGCACTACGACTTTGTTAACTTCTCTTTAAAGGCTCCAGAATCCCATTTTTGTCATCAAAATTGAATTAAATCGAAATTCCAATTTCTATTCAATTTTCCGTTTTTACCGCTAGCCAACGTCTAATTACAACCATCGGAAAGTATTGCTTTTGACCCGTCTATCAAATTTTTTATTTATTTTTATCTTTAAAAAAATTAATTTTTTCACCATGCCCACGATGCAAAAACGAGCAGGTCTGTAGAAAACGACATAGATAGCTGTCCATGTTTGTCTTAATCAGATATTTAAATTTTGTCATCAAATTACACAAAAACAGTAGCGCGAAAATGACTGCGCCAAAACGTCTTTGCGCCAAAACGGCCGCGCCAAAACGGCCGCGCCAAAACGGCCGCGCCAAAACGGCCGCGCCAAAACGGCCGCGCCAAAGCAGTCCTTCACCAAAATGTCCTTGCGCCAAAACGGCTGGGCTAAAACGGCCGCGCCCAAACGTCCTAGACCGAAAAATTCACTGAAAAAGCTCTCGAATAAATGAAAGAGACTATAATAAATATGTATTTATCGCAATCTAATTTTTGCCCAGCTTACGTGAAATAGACTACAGTCTTGAGCCACATTCAGACGAAAAAACCTAGAAAAACGCGAGTCATTGCTTAACATTTGAAGAAATAAAAAAATTTCATTTTTCTAAACTCTAGCCACTCCATGAATGTTTTTTGTAAGCTTTCAGTAAACGTAAATTGCAAAGAGCTTAACAAATCATGCAAATGACCATTTGTACATCAATTCATAATTCTGATGTAAAAAAGTTAATGAACTGATCTATCATGTCGGGACGACGTTAATTACCGTCAGCACAAAATATAATTATATAAACTGATATGAATTTCACATAGAACTATCGTTGGCGAGTTCCTAAAAGTCTACTAAAATTAGCATTTATTTGGCCGAATAAAAATTTGATTCGATGCACTTTCGACAGTCGTTTGATGTCTGTTGAGCGATGAAATTGCAGACACTCTGCTGCAAATGCAGCATTTTCAAGCGCAAATTCGTGTTTTAATGGAATTAATCTTGTTAGCTTTTTTCGGACAAATGCACTTCTGCATTGGTTGAACAAACGTGATCTGATTTTCGGAAATAATTTATGATATCCGGATCACAGCAGGCGCATGCGCACCACGGTTTCTTGCGAAAATGAATTAAAAGCCTCATCAGGCATGTAGGTAATTAATTATAGTTAATTTTAGCTAGAAAGGAAAAGCTCGAATGTCAGACACGACAGCGCTTACAGTAGATTGCTATCTTCATTCAATAAACAGTAAAATAACTGTAGAATTGTTATAAGCGTGTTGTGCAAGCATCAGCTCGGAATAAATCCGCCGATCTTACGCGTATTGTATTTTTTGATGGGAAATAAAGGGAAAAAATGAAAGATGTTTGAAGCTGAAACCGAATAATTTTTTCTTTATACTATGCTCAAAAATTGTTGAATAGCCTGTAATATTTGCATTGGTCATTTGTTCAGATGCACAAATTCTCGATCCTACGAAATAAAAAACTACGTTGTCAGTCCAAGCACGCGATAAGCCTAAGAAAAATTGCTTTTTTGTTAATATGACACGAATGATTGTGTAAGTGAAAATCAGCACCATGCTTAATAAGTGTCTCAACTCGCTGATTACGTCCTTTTTGCTTACATTACATCCTCGACTTACAAACGATTTATGGCCAGAAATTTAAAAGTAAAAAAATTTTTCTCATTATTCGATAAGTCATGTCCAAACGTGCTCTCCCAAAAAGTATTAGGTGATTTAAAAGGAAACATGGAACGAAAAAATCACTTCTTGCTTTATTTGTTTTATGAATAAGAGAAAGTTGTTTTATAATTTCTCAATTAACATAACTGATCTATTTAAATTTACAAAAAGTGTATAGCAGGATTCCGAATTTTCAAGAATTTATATATCCAATCTTTCACTAAAAATCTGAGGTCATTATAATTTATTAGGGATGCAACAATTACCTGGCCCGGCCGGACCCATTAATACTTGGTTCTTGCTTTGATCTAAACTCGCTATAAAAATTTCAAGACCCGGAACCGGATCAGGTAAATTTGTTTCCAAAAAAATGACAAGCAGCGGGTAGTAAAAATTCATGAAGTTGTAAAAAAAGAACGCTGCATAATTTTCAAGTAATAGTTTTCCGAATTGAGCATCTACAAGTGATGCGAAACGATTTTTTCAAACTAAAAATCGTTCAAAATTTAATAAGATTTTGAACGATTTTGTTAAACTAAAAATCGTTCAAAATTTAATAAGATTTTTTAACTTGAAACTCAAAGCGTTCAATTCATCACCTATGCTCCCAGAACTTAGATAATTCGTCAGAACAGCGAAAAATCCGCATTTTGCGATTATACATACATGTTGAATAAGAAAAATATGGAACGAAAGCATTTGCAATGGATAATAAAAACTATTAGGTATTAGGTATTCAAGTAGTAAGAATTTTTGTTACATCAAGTATTAATTTGAAAACCGAACCTGTCTTATACGAACTTTCCTAATTAGAAATCCTATAAAACTTTTTTAAAACTTTTCAAAACTTTTTAAAATTCAAGCTGTTTATATTTTGTTTGTTTTGTTCACCATAAATTTATGAAATTGTTTTAGCTTTATTATTTAGTTGGGCGACACTTATCACGAGAAACATTGTAAAAAAAGCTGCTATATATTGTCATTTTTTAGCCAATAGTTCATTGCCGTACTTTAACCACAATAGCCCGCGTTATTTTATGAGTAGTATTAAATAAGAGCAATGATCACTGTCTAACCTATAGGTAGTTATACATTTTACATATAACAGAAAGCCAATCTAACGATTATATCCGGCTAAAAAATAAAAAGACCAGTGGCAATCAAACAATGAGAAAAAATTAGAAATTCATGGGCTTCATTTTACGTTTTTTGCTTTTAACTGACAAAATTCCCAGCCTGCTTTTCCCGTAATCAGGAATTAGGAGTACGAGCGAGAAGACGATTAGTGCGCTGGCTGACTCGCCGTTCGCGCTTGTTTACGTCCTAATATACAATTTGTATTAAATTTGTTAATAAAAAATAAATTTAATATCTAATATAATTATCTGAAGAAAACAAAAATACTGATTTTGATCATTTTTCCAGACTGAGAAAAAGTTCCGATGCTCACTGAGCAAGAGTCGGTGGGCGGACGGTCAATCAAGCGCTATGGAAATCCCAATATGCAAATTTTAAGTATACCTACCTACTTTGAACGAAAAACATGCTTTAGGCCTTTAAAGTCATAATGCCTATTGTCTTATCATCTGTCATAAAAAATAAAATTTAATGATTGCAAGAATAATATATAATGACACGCACAATGCTTTCGATTTTTTAAGCTGCATGATTGCGCACGGACATATGTGGTAATAAAATTACGCAATAGTCCATGTTTTTTTATCGTTCTGACGTAGGTACATGAGTATAACAAATGTAAAACGAACGGCTATGCATAATCAGACAGGCACGAGGGAGATTCTGGGTCATACGGAAGATTGGGGTGCATTTCCGCCGTATAGGTCACTTCCGCCGCATAGTTCATTTCCGCCGCATATTACGGAATAATTGCTATATGCGCTACGATTTGCCAAAGTGAGGGGGCTGACCCAACATAAAATGGTCTTATTTCTTGTAAACTTCGCTGAGATAGTCGGTAAAAACTGCATTTTCCTACATTTTTCAACACAAGGTCATAAAATAGGTACTTTTCAATAATTTTCCTTTATATTGGCTGTAAAAGTGTCATCTTTAGCCAAATTTAAGGTAATTTATGGTAAATATTTCTCACGATTCGAACCAACTACATTTTTAAGAGTTTCTTACATAAAAATGCAATTTTCTCACCAGGCAAATTCGTACTAGCTTCAATACATTCAGTCTCACCAATACGAATATATACGGGGGTTAAATCATACCCCACGTCATACTTTTATGTAATCTATATTCATGTGTGATTGTATCTGTTAAAAAGAATTTATAAAATCAGGTGCATTGAAGCCCTGATTCGTCTTAAATGACAACATTATGCAACAAACAATAAACTATTATTAAGACAATTATTCGATGACTAATAAAACATCGTTTTCTATTAATAACAGCAATTTAATTTGCGTTGCTAGCATCTTCCATTTTCCGCAAATTTTCACAGTCAATACAAAGCCAATATTCGTTAATTCCACCATCTCGAAGAACTCGGTAGCTTTTTACGGAAGTCATATATTCTATGATCGTGAATGCGCGAAGTATGCTGGATAACAGATTTATTAAGTCTTGTACTTAAGGCTGCATTAGCTTTACCAAAATCCATTTTAGAGAGCCAAATCGCAACGCAACAATTAAACTTTGCAGTATTACATAAAATTCGGCAAAATGTTTTTGTGTACTCTGGGCACTCACGAACGGAGCACAACGGATTCAATCGACTTTTTCTCACAAAATAGGGCTCATTTAAAATTCATTCTTAGCAGTGAACGCAAAATAAATTTTTCGACAAAGAAAAGCTCATTTAAAATTCAATTTTTAACAGTGAATGCGTGGTAAAATTTTGCCTTACCTCATTAAATGATTGAAGTTTTCAAGATGATCCAGAAAGGAACTGCTTATTCAATCATTAAATGATTGAAATTTTCAAGATGATCCAGAAAGGAACTGCTTATTCAATGCTGCATAATATGGCATTATGACTATCAAAGCGCAACCTAATAACTGAACTCAGTTATCTGAGTCGGACATTTCATTTTTTACTAAAAAACTTTTATTATATTTTGTAGTCAGACATTTTATTATTTACTAAAAACTTTTATTACATTTTGTTCAATTAAACGGAAACCCGTTTAAGTTTTATGTTTCAAATGCTACAATACTCTGCTCTAAAATTCACTTTGTATAATTAATAACGATTGCGACCATACGTGGGCAGCAAGAAAATTCTGGGGGGGGGGGGTTGCGAGATTTTTCAAAGGTCAAAAAATAGCCTTAAAAATGGTGGTATGGCGAAAAAACACCATTTTTCGACGTTTCTCATCGAGCACTATCCATTGGCATCAAATTGCGAAAAAAACTAAGAAAATTCCAAAAATTTAATTCTGGGGTGTATTTCGATTTCTGGGGGTTGGGGTATTTTGGTTTCTCGGGGGTTGCATACCCCCAAACCTCCCCACGCCCAGGTGTGATTGTGACTGTTCCGTACTACTATGTGGCGGAAATGGACTATGCGGCGGAAGTGAACTATGCGGCGGAACTGACCTAGGCGGCGGAAGTCACCTATGCGGCGGAAGTGCATCCGACCCGGAAGAAAGGATGACAAAATTTTCTGCAGAAAAAAGGCAAAATCAAGACGAGGAACAAATAGAGATCGAAACTGATTGGCAGAAGCGTCTGAAACCGATTAGAAATAGTTTTTGCGCTTTTCTATAGTACCTATTAAAACTATAATAATAATAATAATAATTTATAATAATAATAATAATGATAATAATAATAATAAATATTAATAATAATACATAATAATAATATTATAGTAATAATAATAATAATAATATTATCATTAATAATATACAAATAATAATAACAATAATAATAATAATATTAATAATCATGATAATCATGAAGTTCATAAAAGCCATTATTTCTTACCGTTACAGCAGATCTTTAATTATACGCACTATTCTTCCACGGTTTTGCCTTAAACGTCGCTAAGCATTTTAAGGAAGCATTATAAAAAACTGCGGCTGTTTCATTATTTGATCGTGCAACATTAGAATTTAAGTAAATGCACTGTGTGCAAATCTGAGTAATGAATAAGTTGAAGTCTCGGAAACTGAAAAGCTTTATTTCAAAGAAAATTAATATAGTGAACATGATTTCTTTGCAAATTTTTCCAATAATTATCTCAAAAAATTTTTGTTTACTGTCAGGCAAGTATAGAAATTTTGTCAAAAGGTTTGAATTTTGCTGTTTTGGCTATCCTTAAAATAATTATTTAAAAAGTTCTGAACCAGTGTGTAGAAAAAAGCTTATTTCATTCATTAATTCTTTACAGAAAAAATACAAGTAAAGCGCATACTTATGTATTGCTTAACAAAAAAACGTCTCATTGAGGTCCTCATACTCAAGAACACAAAAAGTGATCGCTCATAAAATAGGAAACGAAATATATAAATATACTAGAGGCGCTAGTACACAACTCGAAATGGATTTATTGAATTTAATCCCGTTAACCTGATGTTATATTGTCTCTCAATTATATTTTATATCAGCGCAGAAGTGAGCAGAAGCCCGATTGGATGCTAATCCCACACACGCAATTCGGAGTGCAAGATCCGGGAAACCGGTGCGGGCAGAATTTTCCTCACACAACGATGAGGGTATGAGGTTCCCCCAATTACATATGTACATAACGTATATTAATCTATTACATCGACTTTGTAAGCGCTAAATATAAAAAGTGTACTAAAGGACGGTCTCAATAGAGCAAATGTCGAATTAATAAAGGCATCATGTGATTTAAGATGACAATTCAAAATTATAAGCTTCAAATTAACGATATCATATAAGCAATAGTCGAGCATACAACGGTTCTGACACATAGGTGGGCGGCACCAAAGTTCTGGGGGGCAAGATTTTTTCAAAGGTCAAAAAATGGCCTTAAAAGTGGTGGTATGGCGAAAAAATACCATTTTTCAACGTCTCTTCGAGTACTATCGATTGGCATCAAACTATTGCGGAAAAACAAAAAAATTTCCAAAAATTGAATTCTGGGGGGTATTTTGGTTTCTCGGGGGTGCATACCATACCTGGGCAGCAAGAAAATTTTAGGTAGGGGGTGCAAGATTTTTCAAAGGTCAAAAAATGGCCTTAAAAGTGGTGGTATGGCAAAAAAACACTATTTTTCGACGTTTCTCATTGAGCACTATCTATTGGCATCAAAAAATTGCGAAAAAAACGGAAAAAAATTTTAAAAATTGAAGTCTGGGGGTATTTTGATTTCTATGGTGGGTATTTTGGTTTCTCACCCCCCCGCCCAGGTGTGGTTCATACCCCAAGCCCAGGTATGTTCTGACAGCATCTTGTTATCTTTCCATATTTGTTCTTGGGATGACAAGACCTTATAGTACATACCTACATACATACAGCATATAAAAGGTCTAGGGAGTTAATAGGATAACCGGTCTGCAGGTGGATCAGATAGCTTTTTTGAGCTAAAATGGGCATAGGTAAATCATACAATTTTTTCATCCGCAGTTTCTTTTTCAGCTTCAAGCACTTTTGGTGTAGTTTTGTTTTCCCTCCATTTTAACACTTCACTTTGCCTTACTTTTCATAAATCACAAGTAATTTTTCTCGTTCCCGTCTGCAGGGTCTATCTTGACTCTCGCCAACTCCCGATTGCGTGTCTGGTCCTGAGATGCACAGCATGGCCGGTCTGGGGAACAGTTGCAGAGCTTTTTAGCGCTAAAATAATCTCAAACACTAGAAGAAATGATGGCGTTAGAACGATGTCGATTTTTTTGTCAATTTCAAGCACTTGCGGAGAAAATCTTCGTTTTTCACCCATTCTTGGAATTCACGTTGCCTCATTTCCCCACGAAATTTCCCATTTTTCATTCGTATGTAGGTCCAGAATTCGGCGCGCACGTCTGATCAGGGATCTTAGAATCCTGCGCGTAATTATGCTCTTCAGGAATCGTAT
Source organism: Mermis nigrescens (assembly GCA_036768485.1). Taxonomy (NCBI): domain Eukaryota; kingdom Metazoa; phylum Nematoda; class Enoplea; order Mermithida; family Mermithidae; genus Mermis; species Mermis nigrescens. The sequence continues at coordinate 668,233 of JAVLUZ010000227.1, forward strand.
GAATCTCTTCATGAACAAAGAAATCGGCAAACTCGCAGACCGAATATTTGAATAAGATCGTTCGAACATTTACGGACAATGAGCACGAAATTGACAATAATACACAAAATACGAACACGTAATTACTTTGTTGAAAAGAGTAGAAATACCAAGAGAAGCAAAGCTAAGTTTGAAATATACAAATCAACCTAAACAAGCAGCAGATAACTATTTTTTACACAAGACGCCTGATATACTGTTCCAATATGAAAATTAATTTTAAGGCAAATAGTACCAACTAACAAATCCCGTAAGACTAGCTGCCTAGCTTTGCCACATATTGCACAAGCATCGAAGGGGAGATAATATACTGGTGCACGAGATAACAAAAAATACAAAGGTTAACGAGTAAAAAGAACAGAAAACAGCTTGGACTAAGTATAGACGAATACAATTTCGAGAAAAAACGAATAGGGAGTGATGAATAATCACAGATGGATCCTTTTCTCGATTTTTAATATGTCTTCATTTTTATTCGCCAGATCAATTTGGAATTGAATGTTTTTAAGCATTTCGAAAGGATGACTTATATTGATGTGAGTAATATCGAGGGAATCTTCACTACCCGTCGTACTGGTACAATCGCTATCGCCCGTAGTCGCTTGATCTTTGTGCACATTCATTCGCTTTTGATATATATTTTCAAGCGCTTCGCTTACAATCCGTCTTTCGATACCAGCTTCTGAAAATACTATTTTCGAGATATGCGGAAGATGAGCCAATAACTAAGGTAGGACAAAAAAGAAACAAACAAACGAACAAAACAAACAAACAAATAAATTTATTCGCCTAGTCGACAAAACAAACAAAATAGAGGCTAATACCGGACGTGTCCTTGGGGGAGCGGTGTTTGACCCCCCAGAATGGTAACCAACCCCCGCAAAATGGCCGCTACCCCTCTCAGAATTGTCAATTTTTCGTAAAAATTGTGAGAAGTGTGCCCCTTAAGCGCTTTAAACTTATTTTTGGCTGAAAATTCAAATCTTCGGCCTTCGCGCCATATAAATATATTTTGACTATATTCGATTCGATTTTATCGATTTTTTAAAGATTTTTTCAAATTTTTTATTTATGTTTTCATGTTCTAGAAAGAACGGGGATTGTCCGAAACGTCAAAAACAATGGTTTTGACGTGTACTCAACGTTTTCAGCTCAAAAAAGGTACTTCTAAAAAATTTTTCCGGGCCTGCTCAGGATTCACATGCCGTACATGTGTGATTCAGACTAATAAGAAAAAACAGCGAAAAAAAGATAAGAGCACAGAAATTGGATAACAGAAATAAAAAGACTGGCAAAAGAAGATTTAAAAAAGAATCGAAAGAAATTTAAAAGAATGCAGAAAAGTTTGAAGAAAGCGGAATAAACGCACAGGCAATACTCAGAATACGCTTATTTACCCTCCTGGATTAACCAATTTAAGGTCAATTTGTTCAATTTATCTAGAAAAATACATCTATTAGGGGGCTTGAACAAATGTCATGAATCACAAAAATTTATTTCTTTCTATTAGACATAATCACAATATTATTTTTTATATTTTCAAGTCCAGCTCCGATAGATAGCATACTTTACAATTTGAACGTATTGAATTATGAAATCTTTCGCGAAACAGACAAGAGATATACTATTCTAATAAATTCAAAAGTGAATATGAAAATGCGACCGTTGATATTGAAAACGTCGGAGTTACACTAAAACGATTTCTTTAATCTAATGGGCTGCTAATTAAATCATGCATCGACTGACTAGTTCAACAAGAAAACAATAAAATATAATGATACAGCATTTCATAATCAATAGTTTTGAGTCATAAAAGCTTTACCTCAAACAGAATCGATTGATTTATTTGTGAATCTGGAGATTTTTGGAATTTTTCGATCAATATGAAATTTTTCGATAAGGGAAGGCAATGAAATCCTTATCAATAAGTAATTCTTGACACACTCCTAAATTTAGAGAAAACTTCTTGCTATTATATTCCGCAAACTACATAGCAAAACTCAAAGATATTTAGCTTGATTTGCCTAAACTTAATTTTTATTATTTATTCATTTTTGACATTTATTTCATTTATTTAAATTGATGGTGAAATCTTTACTATTGGTCTTTGGTCAACATTGCTATCTCAATGAGATAATTTTACAGAAAAATAAATTTTTCAATAAAACTTTCCATAAATTCGTATTCTAGAATATATCAGTTGAACGAACAGATTAAGCGTCACCTGAATCTCTGCTTATAACATTGTTCATCAAGCTATCCTTCCTGATTTTCCACGTATTGAAAGGCAAAGCAGCGGCCCGATGTGCGATATTCGGGCTTGGCACTCTTTTTGGCGATGACAAGCCGCTATCAGGAGATAAATTTCGGGCTATATTTGCAGGAAAAGTCGATGGGCTTTTTCTGATCAAATGTTGAACGACGATGGGCTCCGCAGTAAACAACGTATCAGTGTTTTTCTTACTGATCATTAATTCGTTAACCACTAAATTTGGAACTTTTTCAACTGCGTCATGGTCGTTTTTTCTCTGATTCGAGAATTTTGGATGACTCATTTGAACGTATATTTCTCTTTCACTAGAAGTTGGTTTATTGGTGCCGAATTTATGGCCTGAAAGAAAATATGAAGTCAAGTCCCGACAGGCAGCACAGCATGGGAATTTTGAGGGAGGAGCTGAAATTTCGCAATGCCTTTTTCGGGTCAAACGCGTCAAAAACATCATTTTCCGACGTTTCTGACGATGCTCTATCTTTTATAGAGATCAAAACATTGAAAATCCACGAAAAAATGTCAGAAAGATTCGAGCAAATTGAACCAAATGTAGTAACAAATTAGTAGGTATATGGCGTGCAGCACCGAAAATTTCACGCTTTTGAGCAAACAGATAGCTAAAAACGCCTAAAACAGCACCTTAACTACGAATTGTTTTGGAGAATCGTGAATTTGTGTAGGGATTAAAAATTTTCTAAAAAATAAGACTTTACTATGGGTGAAACCTCTCATCCATTCCCTCAAGATCACATATAGTCAAGTCACGATAAAAGAGTAGCATTTATTTTTTGTCGAATTTACGTCCTTTGTCAAAAATTAAAAACGGCATAAGCACAAAAGAAAAGTATAAAAACATATTTTGTTTGACATGAATATTAAGAAAAAAGCAACCGGCTTAGTTTCGCCGGTTAATTTTGACAGAAACGGATTTATTACAGATAAATTATAACATTACATTCCTAATTTTGAATTCTCTAAATTTTGAATTACCTTCCTCTTTCTAAATCATTCGTGACACAAAACACTTTCAGAAAAATTTCATAAAAATTCAGGAGTGAGTCGAACATGTAATTGAAGATGAAATGGTTGCTTAAAGACGCCATCGCTATCAGGCATAGGAAACTCTTATAATCAGGCTCGTATCCAGGATTTTATTTCGGACGAGGGTGCGAAAATTTTGAGGTCAGATATCTCGAGAATCATTAGATGGGTAGAAATAAAATCATTTTTGAGCGTATCTCAACGATCTCTATGCAATGATGATGAAAAATTTCAAGAAAATATTTCAAAAATTTCAAGAAAATATTTCGAAAATTTCACTTCATTCCATACTCACATTACACAAATCTATCGTTTATACATTTTACACAACTGATTTCTCATCATTCAATTGACGAATAAATTTCAAGCTACTGTCTTTGTAGTTAATCTTTGTGATTTACAAAAAAAACAAAACAGAAAATGAATGATTCGGCGCGAAACGCCGAAAAAATTCGACATGTTCTACATGTTTAACTCAAATATGAGCGGTTTTGGGCGGGATAGAAGACAAAAACTATAAATAAACAATAAATCCGGCGCAAAGCGCCGTACAAGAGTTTATTAGCTCAAAAGTACGCTAAGAACCTGTTTTTGAGGTGTTTTAGACCTGCTTCGATAATTTTCCATTTTTCCCTTTAGGGGACCCTTGTATTTCAAAAATTATTTCTTATTCCCGGGGGACGGCCCTTCCTTTCCGCTCCTCCCTCAATACGGGCCAGCTTATAATGATATAAGACTATAATATAATATTTATAAAGTTAAATATAATAATATATATTAATGATAAATTTTAAAATATAAAATTTATTAGCGTTTGAAGGCAAATTATCCAAATTATTCTCAGCGATAATTTTTTAAATTACATGATCTTGAGTATATATTTTAGATGTCTTTTTATTACAGAAATTAAGGAAATAAAAATTCTACAATCATAGACGAAAAACTTATAGATATAATATTCTCAACCTCCAACCCCATTTGTTTTATAAAAATATTACTGAATGAAACTTAGTTTGCTCCCTTTATTTCGCCATATTACGTAAATGCACGCACGGCTTGTTCGACCTATTCTAAATTTTTTTTTTAAAACTTGAGCTCACCCAAAAAGTCGAAAGATTGTTCATACTGTACATCCTTGTCATTCAAGAGTAAGGGTAACGAGTCTAGAGTTCAAATTCGAGTACTATAAAAGATCCTCAAGGAAGCCCAAAGCCTTTAAGAATTTCTAGCGAAAATGAACGTTTAAGAAAGTTTCGGATAGTAAATTAGATTTTTTACGTTTTTACAAATTCATTTTAACATTTTGGCACAATGCGGAGCCACAAGATACCGACCAATGAAAGACTTATAGCTAGCCTAGCAGACTTTCATCATGATGTGTACATAATTTTAGGTGGGCCGGGGGCATAGGTGGGCAGCACCGAAATTCTGGGGGAGTGAAAAAATTTTCAAAGGTCAAAAAATGGTCTTAAAAGTGGTCGTATGGCGAAAAAAACACCATTTTTCGACGTTTCTCATCGAGCACTATCCAATGGCATCAAAAAATCGCTGAAAAAGCAAAAAAAATTTCAAAATTTGAATCCTGAGGGGGTATTTTGATTTCTAGGGGGGGGGGGGGGTATTTCAACTTCTGGGGGGTGCATACCCCCCAAACCCCCACGCCCCTGTGTGGTTGGGGGTCCCACTCCCATAATTCGCGATTTTCCAAAAGTTCCTAAAAAAACTCGTACAAAAGGTGCTGTTTTATGCGTTTTTAGTCATCTGTTTGCTCAAACGTGTCAACTTTCTACCGCTTGGGCCATATACTTATTTTTTGCAATATTTTCTCTGGTTTGTTCGGATTTTTTGAGATTCTTTCAATGTTTTTTATGTTTTCATGCTCTAGAAAGATAGAGCATCGTCAGAAACAGGAAGAAACGATGTTTTTGACGCGTATCCGCCAGTTTTAAGCCCGGAAAGACATTTTAACATTTCATCTTACCCCAGAATTCTCATGCTGCGCATTTCTGTTCATCACCAGTACGTTATAGTAATGAGATTTAGACAGTGATAGAACATTTTATCCACAATTACCTCTTGACATAAATAGTCAAAAAATAGCATTTTCAACATTTTCTTACAATGTCTGGAACGTATATAAATAAATCAATTTTTCAGACACACTAAGGATAGTAAGCGAGCACAACATAATCGGAAGCATACATGGGCAGCGTCCGATTTCTAGAGGAACGTCTGGATGGTGCAAAAAGTAAAAAATCGCAAAAAAGTATGCCAAAAGTTCCAAGGCAGTCTGCGGCTTAGGTACACAACGTTGGGGTCGGCGGGGGGGGTGGAATAAAACAATCTTAAACAGTAAATTTGACGTTCACAATTTTTTTGCTGTTCTAACAATAAAAATGGTCAAAATGGCCTATAAAACGTTTTTTCGTGGTAATATCGCATTTTAAAAGCATTTTTAGTCCATTTTGACTGCGTTATATCACTTTTGACATAAAAATGCAAAAATTATCAATTTTGGGCGCTTTTTGAGTAAGAAAGTACTTAAAAGTACTAATCTGGCGCGGACCGCCGGAAAAATTTTGACGTTTTCACTGCTTTTGACCTCAAAGATGATGCAAAAAACGTCCCATGAGCTCAAAATCGCCCGACAGTGCCTGTCCGGCTGACCCTTCAGGGGGTAATACCCCCTTACCCGTCCCCTATGTGCATGTATGGTCTGCGGGCCGGGGTATTTTGGATTCTCGGGGTCTCAACCACACCTGGGCGTGGGGGTTTGGGGGGTATGCACCCCCCCAGAAACCAAAATACCCCCCAGAAATCAAAATACCCCCCCCCAGAATTCAATTTTTGAAAAATTTTTTTCGTTTTTTTCGCAATTTTTTGATGCCAATGGATAATGCTTGATGAGAAACGTCGAAAAATGGTGTTTTTATTGCCCTACCACCATTTTTAAGGCCATTTTTTGACTTCCAAAAAATCTTGCACCCCCAGAATTTTTTTGCTGCCCACGTATGGTCTCAACCCCCATGCGATCGGAGAGCATGTTCGGTTCGGAAGTCCGAAAAATTGTTTAGTTCAAAGCGAAAAAATCGCCGAAATCGCTTTAAAACGACACACTTTCTATGAATAGCTCTGAGAAAGTTAGAGTTCGAATGATCAGAGGCAATTAGAAGGAGCCAACCACTATTTCGCAGGGTCGTACTTTATGAGCTTCCAGAAAATTATCTAAAGTTCATTTTAACTTACTTTCAATTAATTCCCATTGGTGTACAGTAGAATTATTCGTGTTACTCTCCTTTTCAAGATACTTTCCAGTCTTCAATTCAACCTGATCTCGACTTTTATCAGAAGACAATGCCTTGATTGGAGAATCGTCATCAAGTGAATTAAAGCGATTTTTCAGCGTCCCAACACTCTCGATTTCTGACGAATGTTGAGAATTATCAACGTTGATGTTGGAAAATTCCTTCGTATACTTTAAGTCCGATGAGAGCAGCGACTCCAACGACTTTACTTTCGACCAATTGTTTCGTTTTACCCGAGGCGATGACGTGTCAAATTTGCATGATCCCGCGGGCGTCTTTTCGTCTATGTTCAATTTTGACTGCATAGTATCGAAGCCCTTTTTCGACGGTTTATAGCCGATAGGTGACCTCAGTAGGGTTGATCCATTTGAATTCATAACACCATTCATGCAGAAACGAGATTGCTCTTCCTTCCCGGGCTTGTTAGGCTCGTCGTAATCCTTGTTCATCTTCGAATTCAAAAATTTGGATATTTTAGCTTTGGCGCTTGCCACGTTATTGGTTGAGGGTGAAGCACGATTGCCGCAAACGTTCGACTGACTTTCAGGCTCAGATGCACAATTTTTCACTGAAGATTTATTTTTAAAGCTATCCGTCTTAGTTTTGACCTGACCAAAGGCGGGTTTTTCATTAGAATTCGCTTTGAAAGGCACTGCTAACGCGGTGACATCCATAAGAGATTCATCTGAACATTCTGCCATCGACTCCGTGTTAATCATACTCCTCTTACATTCCTGCCCAGTTAAAATACCGTTCACCATCTCCTCCTTACGTGTGACGGTCAGGTTATTAAACAATCCTGAACTTTTGATAAATGACGGTAGTTCTTGAGCCTTATCGCAAATATCACTAGGTGCATTAATTCCGTTTTGTTTGACCTTTCCACTCCACCCCTCAAGAAAGTCGCTGCCTGATTTCTTATGAATCGCACTATCATGCTCTACTATTTTCGCAGTGGTCGGTGTGAATCCGCACCCAGATTCTTTACTAGCCGAAGTTTTTCTCAACTTGAAATTTCTACTTTTTATTTGGTCCATCAAAGCACTTCTGTCTGTACTTTGGCTCAGCTTGCTTTCTTGTCCCTTGGAAATCGGCGCCTTCCTGATGCCAGCGGCAAGCGCGTTTTCACTTTTGGTCAATATTTTTATAGATTCTAATGAGAGTGGCGCTGGGGGCGGCGGGGGAATGACTGGGACTGACTTTTTGATATTATGGTCGGAATCCTCATTTAATATGGATTCGAATCGCTTTATTTCTTCACCCGTCGCTCTAATTATAGGCGCACTTCGATCGTTGGTTATGGTCGGTTTTAACTTTCTCTTTATATCGACGTTACATATGTCATTCAACAAGGAGCTGACATCAGCCATAATGAACTGAAAAGTATTAAATGAAAATAATTTCACGTCATCAATAGGTAGGTAAACGTAGGGAGTTAAAACAATCTGCCTGCAAGATGACCTAATTTCTTTATCGTAAGAAAAACCACACAACGAATTCAAAAGTGAGCAGAAAACAAGCAATCAGGGTTGCGCCAAGTGATCGGAATTCAAAAATTAAAATTCGCTTTAGAAATGAAATTCAAACTAAAATGAAATCCAAATTCAGCTTAAAATTTCATACAACTTAAATTCGAAATTCAAATGAAATCACAGCATCAATAGCAATTTTCTCATACTTAATATAAATTAAAAACTATGACGACAAAATGAGCTTCGAATCTACGCGCAATAATATGCACTTTCAAATGAGAAATCATTAAAATTAATAGATTCATATTATTGTATTAGGTACTTAACGTCAGTAGCATTTTTAGTAGAATAAAAATTTCACATTTTAGAGAAATTTTTAGTACAATCACAATAAACACATATATGAAAGGCTTACAATAATTCAAAAGTTGTTTATTTATAACCCGCGTCAGATGTTGAAGCTGAAATGGATAAACTAATTGGTATAATTAAGTCAAACAAGCATGTAAGATTAAAAAAATTCAGCTTTATTCAACAAAAATTTATGGGGAGTAAATATGGCCGCCGCTACTAACTATATTACCAAAATCTTGGTGCTGAGCATACATCTTCTTGGGGAGTTTGACCTACTAGAATAGCTGCTGACCATAGATGCACATTAGGAGGGGTGAAAGGGGGTATTACCCCCGCTGAAGGGTGTGAAAGTATGGTACTGTCGAGCAGTTCGAGTCAAAAATAGAGTACTTTTAGACGATTTTGTCGTAAAAATAGCCAAAAACGCACTTTACTAAAATAAAAAATCTTAAATTTCACCCCTCCCTGACCCCAAATTCTCAATTTTACCCTTCCCTGGCCAACCGGACCTTGCGCATCTATGCTGCTGACCCCATAATTGTCGGTTTTCCAAGAGAAAAGCGTAGAAAGTGTGTTTTTAATCCTGGCTCAAAAAAGTCTTATTTTTGGCGCCTCGCGCCATATACAAATTTTTGACTATATTTTATTCAATTTACTCGAATTTTTTCCGAATTTTTTCGAGAATTTTATATGTTCAGAAAAAAACTGACACCGTTTGAAACGTAAAAAAAGTTTTTGACAAGTATCCTATGTTTTTTCAGCCAAATAGGCACTATTTAGAAATTTTTCGACACTGTCCTCTAGAGTTCTGCTTTTTTATTTTAACCAACAGTTTTTCATTCTAATCAACCACTCTTTCCTCTTTTGACTCAAAAAAGTTGTCTTCTTTTAGCTGCATTTAAGCTTGCAAGATGAAGGTTATAATATGACTGTCAACAAAAATAAATTACATTCATATTTGCATAGCTAATAATCAAAACTGACAGCATTCTTCACAAACTACGTTATTTTCAGGATGAAAACCTACTAAACGAATGAAAAACATACGGACGAACATCGGATTCAGCGTCAAATCGTTAAAAATTTGGATTTTAAATAAATTTTATTTAACTTTAATTTTACAACCAGCGTATGCGAATTTTTCCAATTTTAGCATACTTTCTGCTGTTTAATGTACATGATAACAAAACCCTTTCTATAGAATTTCAGACGTTTTCAGAAATCGAATCCGAGATCTTGAGACCGCAAACCGGGTTTTCTGCAAGTGACCCAAGGAATTGTTACTTATCTGGCAGCAGATTCCTTAAAGACAATGAACGATCTAAGCGTTGTAATTCAAGCACTTTTTGAGAAACATATCACTCAAAAACTTTCGCCTGCGGATTGGTGTACTAATTTACTTGACTTTTATGCATGTCTACACTACATGAACAGCCAAGTTATAAAAAACGCGGAATAGGAAAAACGCCGCGGTGATAGAATTCCTGAGAAAAGTCTAAATATTGTTCCCTTAGATACCGGAAAACTGGTTGTGTCTGAACAGCCCCACTAGTCACAACAGCCCCACTAGTCCCAACAGCCCCATCAATAATCCAAACAGCCCCACCAGTCCCAACAGCCCCACTAGTTCAAACATTCCCATTGTTCCAACATCACCACCAATAATCCCAACAGCCCTACCACTTTCAACAGCCCCGCCAATTCCAACAGCCCCACCGTCCTAACAGCCCACCAGTTATCCCGACAGCCCCATCAGTTCTGAGAGCCCCATCAATCCCAACAGTTTCTTCGTTCCAACAGTCTCACCATCCCCACCACACATGAACGTGGGGGAGGGGGTTGTTGGAGGTTTAAATCCCCCAATTATGATAGGCCCCAGAATTATATTTTTAGCGCATTTCCTGGTCACTTTTTTACCCACCAGACCCTCAGAATTTAGTTGCTGCCAAAGCATGGTCCCTCCAACTATCCCACTGTGCCAACCATAGATGCGATCGGACTGGAGAATGAGTTTTGAGCTAAAAATGACCTCAAAAACGGGTATGAATGTTAAAATAGCGTTAAAAATAAGCTAATCCACAGTTTCTAGCTATTTTGAAGCAGATTTGCGTGAAAGTTTTGACTTTATTTCAATTTTAAGACTTATCTTGCCTTTTTTATTAGAACATTCATCTTTTTTGTGACAGTCTAGACCAGGAATCTAATCTTGCGATATGATTCGAATGAGGCGAAATCCCAGATTGCACAAAAATGCTGAAACTTCAATTGGTGGGTCTACCGGTTTCTCAGGTAGAGTTATACTGAAGATGTTAACCCTTAAGTCCTAAACCCTCTGTGTATGGTCTTAATGAAATGTCGAAGTCGAATAATGGTCGAAAATAATTCTCCCATAGGAAATTTAAAATGCCTAATTCAATTAAATAAAATAACTTTTAATTAGGATAATTCATAAACACTATCTAAAAACAAATTGTTGAATAACACTGGCGGACATGTACGAGTATAAGTGCATCGTTTTTTAACTTTATTTTATCGCCATACAAAAGTACGCAAATCGATAAGAAATCATATTAACGAGCTTAGAAAAAATGCAGACGCAGCAGGATCTTTAAAAAGTTAGGAAACGGTAAAAAACGGGATTCACCCGCACATGCAAATAGGTTGATGAGGGGGTTATTACTCCAGCTAAAGGGTCTCAAAAAGAGACACTGTCGAGTGATTTAGTATTAAAATAGTTGCATTTTTATACAACTTTGTATTTTTTAATTCTTATTATTAATTACTACATTTTGTTTAATTAAATGGGAACCTGTATAACTTCTATGTTTTAAATGTACATCTGCCTACTTAAAAACATATTTCTTGTATAATAGCGATTGCAGCGATTGGTGGGACTGTTGGAACCATACGTGGGCAGCAAGAAAATTCTAGGGGATGCAAGATTTTTCAAAGGTGAAAAAATTGTCTTAAAAATGGTGGTATGGCAAAAAACACTATTTTTAGACGTTTCTCATCGAGCACTATCCATTGGCATCAGTGTTTTTTTTGTACAAGGTCCGTTTGTACATGTACAAAGATGGTCCCTAAAAGTCTTTGTACATTTCGTACACACAAATTTTTGTGTACTATAATATCGTACAGTAGCATTTTAGTGTGGCAAAAACAGAGTTGTTCGACCTTTGGTTACGTATTTTAGCAATTTCTAGGTTTCTGAGGGCAAAAATCAGTAATAATCGTCTCAAAACGGCGCGAAGCGCGAAAAAATTTGGCATTTTTCATTTCAAAATGCAATTTCTGAAATTATAAAGATATATATATATATATATATATATATATATATATATATATATATATATATATATATATATATATATATATATATATATATATATATATATATATATATATATATATATATATATATATATATATATATATATATATATATATATATATATATATATATATATATATATATATATATATATATATATATATATATATATATATATATAAATACACACAATTGCTCATTTTTGCGAATTTCGAACCTTTTTTGCAGTTTTTGTCTTCCAAAAAAATCTTTGTACATGTACAAAGACGACCCCAAAAGTCTTTGTACATCGCGGAAAATCTTTGCCGAATACAAAAAAACCGTGATTGGCATCAGAAAATTGCGAAAAAAAACAAAAAAAATTTTAAAAATTGAATTCTGGGGGGATTTTGATTTCTGGGAGGGAGGTATTTTGGTTTCTCGGGGGAGGGGTGCATTCCCCACACCCAGGTGTGGTTGGACCGGTGGGGCTGTTAGAACGGTGGGGCTGTTGGGATTGGTGGGGCTGTTTGGACTGGTGGGGCTGTTGGGATTATTGGTGGGGCTGTTGGGACGGTGGGGCTATTGGGACTGGTGGGGCTGTAAGGATTATTGGTGGGGCAAATTGGGATTATTGGTGGGGCTGTTGGGACGGTGGGGCTGTTGGGACTGGTGGGGGTGTTGAGACATCATCGGAAAACTAACGCCATTATGCTTTAAGAGTCATGCATAATTTTAGTGCCTTTCACATTTTATGCAGATTCTCTGTCAGCAGCTGAATGAGAACCAGTTTTATTGTATTTATGGCAAAGAAGCGAATTTAACAGATTCTCATGAAAAGTGGGTGGAAAAATAGGCCGCTGACGACAAAAAAATAATCATTTTGCAACATTCGATACAATATTGTATATTGCGAGTTAGATAAGTACCCAGACGATATTCAATAAATAAATAAATAAATTCTAAAAATAGCAACAAATATCACTGGAGAATCCAATTACTATCAAATAGATAATCCGAAGCAGAAGAGCAATAAAATTTTTATGGTTTTATGGTATCAAAAGATATTTCAATCAAAGAAGAATTTTCGGTGCGTTTTGTATTGGAAGTAGGTACCTACATACATACCCAGAAAATTGAGGTAAATAAAGCACAGCATAACAAAATTCATCGCCTACCGACAGATAGTACTCGTATATTTATTGGGCTCAACAAAGGCGATTAAGATCCAATAAAAACGACCAGCGTTTCGGCACAAAACTCGCACATAAAGAAACGGCCTTCGCGTAATTGCTGCAGTCTTTTATTTATTTCGTATGAGTTTAAAGAGCCCCAAAAATTTTCAAGTATCCGACAAGGATTTGCACGCCCTGCAACAAAATCGTTATACAGTAATAATTGACCACTCTATTCGCAGGTGAGAATGAACCGAAATTCTTTGTGGGCCAACACATATATATGAAAGTATTGAATATGAAATATTGCGAAAGCAACCTAGAGGAAATGAAGGCACTCAAAATAAGGAGACGCTAGAAAAACCTTTATATGTGTCGTAATGAACAACCAAAAAACTAAGCAAGGGCGAACGCTGCCGATTTTAACATCGAATCAATCAGGGGCATCCGAATAATTAAATTTTTTACCATTTGTGGTCCAGTTTTTCATCAAATCCGTTAACGATTCTCTGCTCCACGACAGCCCGCGCCATAAACAAAATTCATCAAAATTTACGTAAACAAGTAATTAGCATAAACACAGTGTCGGGTAAGATCTGTCAACGGCTGCAACGAGTGAAGAAAAATAGAGAAAGCAGGGACACGAAAAAATTTCGATCGGCGTCCAAAACAGGAAAATCGAATTTGTCAGCGACTGGAGCCCGAAAATAAAATTACTCAGTAAACAATCTACGATTGTAACAGAAAACTGTAGCGTAAGACGAATTCGAGGCAAGACAAGGTGTGACGTGACGCCCAAGCTTTTATGACATATATTAGTCCCAGAAAAAATATATTTAATATTTGTATTTTGGCAACCAACGTCGTTTTCTATTTTTCAATCAAAAAATTATTTCGAAAATTCCAATATTTTACCAATTTCTTGTCGAGATACTATAAAAAGATTCTTGTCAAACAAGCTGGATTGAAGTTGTGGCTTTGTACATACTTTAAAAGTTAAAGTCATAAAAGCGTAGCTCAATTTTTCTAGCTCAATAGAAACGCTGATTGTTATATCATAATTCAATCATCCAATTTAACAGTGCAATTTTATTTTCACATATTTCGTCAAAAATTTGGCCCGACAATATTCAAAACCACATACAATTGAAAAAAGACGAGATAGCGTTCATGTTTCGGATGTCAATTTTACGCTGCTTGCGTTGTTTACGCAATACTTTCATCTATTAACGGCGTCTGAAAATCATGAAAAATTCTGATAATAAACCGTTTTACACGTAAAACCGGTCACGCGTCAAAATATGTATAACTTGATGCGTCACTCAGAGAATGGTATTAAATAAAGGCAACGCACGATAGTTCTAATAAAATATTGGAGCGTTCGGTTACAATATGAATCATGTGAACAGAAAAGTTCGTGTGATTCATTAGAAAATCTAAACAGTTCTTTGCGATATGGTTTACATAGGTAATGAGAAGCAATATCGTTTCTAAAAATGCAATTTATCCAAAACATCGATTTACTAGACGACAATACTGTTCGATTGGTAGATTAAGCATGTTTACGAGTGACAATTTTGCAATAATTCCCTAAATACGAAGTGATTAAGATTTTTAAACCAAGATTAAAAATTTTGAATTTTTCTCAGAAAAATCTTTGATTTCCTATGCCTGTTAGAATTTTTCACACATCGTGAATGTACTTGCACTTAAATAACTTTATTTTCTGCCTTTTTCGAACAGTAGAAGGATAGAAGTCGGCAGTTTTATAGTAAGTAAGCAAAATATGTACGTTTCAAACAAAAGAAGCGTTTCACCAGAGATTTCATTCCACAGTCTAGGAGAACCGATTCGAAGTTTGAGGTGCACATTGTTCAGCTTCGATAATCTACGACGGTTTTGAAATATGCAATAAATATGTGACTCATGATGTAAGACCAAGGAGTCGAGTTCATAGGTGGGCGGCACCAAAGTTCTGGGGGGATGCAAGATTTTTTCAAAGGTCAAAAATGGTCTTAAAAATGGTGGTATATGGCATAAAACACCATTTTTCAATGTTTCTCATCGAGCACTATCCATTGTTATCAAAAGATGGTGAAAAAAAAAATTCAAAAATTGAATTCTGGGGGGTATTTTGGTTTTTGGGGGTATATTTTGGTTTTTGGGGGTATATTTTGATTTTTGGGGGTATTTAGGTTTCTGGGGGTGCATATCCCTCAAAACCCCACGCCCAGGTGTGGTCGAGTTATATGCAGAAACTATCCTGAATTAATGCGAACGTAGAAAAAGTGCATATAATGCGCAAATTCACGTAAAAATTAAGCCAATTTTGTTAAGTATGCAAAAACTGTACAAATTGTAACGTCAATACATATTATACGTTCAGAAATAAATTATACAAGAAAAGATTCATCATTTTCATGATTTCGAAAAATTTTAATGTCGATTTAAAAATGTTCTACATATCTCAAAATACCTTTTTCCTATAAGCATTGATCGGACCGAGGATTTTTTGGACCCTCGGCCTCGGCCGAGGCCGAGGCGACTTAAAATCCTTGCCTCGGCCGAGGCCGAGGCCGGAGGCCGAGGGTAATGCCGAGGGTCAAGCTTATATACCTATACCCATAAATAGTACTCTTAGAATATTTTGTATATACATGAGCTAGAGAATAATCGTAATATTTAACACTTTATCGAACTAAAACAAATGTTTGTTGGTGTTAGCCAGAATTTTTATTTCAATCTGGTGAAGCAGATAATTCATCATCGAAATCTAGATCATCTGAATCCAAGTTATGCAGCCTCATCTATTTCGCCTTGTTGTGCTATCGCGTTATCGTCGTCATCAGCCTTTATCAGATTCTTTAAAGTCACACTATTATAACCAACTACTTTGAGATTGTGCTTTACAAAAAGAGTTTTTGAACGTTTTATGGTAGCAGACGAATGCGAGAATTACTGTACTTTCTGATCCATCCAGTAGTGGAGGGGGCGGTATACAAACTTTTCCAAAAAAGTCAAAAACAGGTTCAAAATTTTGCCCTTAACGCGAAATAGCATTTTTCGGTGTTTTACATTGTATACTTTTACATAAAATCACTTTTGAAGTCATATTTTTCTTAAAATTTTAGACTTTTCGACAATTTTGTGCGAAAAAATCCTTAAATTTCTAAAGAATTTAACAAAAATCTGGCGCGAAGCGCCGAAAAATTTGCAAAATTAAGGCGGACGGACGTCTAGAAGCATGATTTACTGCTTGATTTCCTGTATTTATAGCATTTGATGCGAAACATTGAAATTTTTATTGAAAATAGAAGAAAAACTATGCAAAAATAGCTGTTTCTGCTGCTAAAATTGTTTTGAAACCTACATGAACAGAAAAGGGCTTCCAGGGCCCGGTTTCACCACAAAGCTACAAGTTACGAGTTACGGGTGACGGTTTCACGAGTACGGGCTACGAGTGCTACAAATTTTCCGTTTCACCGAAAACTGAGATTCACTAGCCACGGGCTACGAGTTACGAGTTCCTACGAGTACTTTTTACAGTGCTTTTTCACGAATAACGGCTGGGCGGTTTCACCACGATGTTACGATCGAATGTTACGAGTGAAACCATTCGTAAATTTTGTAATATTATCACGGATCAAAAAGAGGTCCATAGGACTCGTAAAGAGTGGCAGACTAGTGCGTTTAGTAGTTTTCTGATTTGTTTTTCTCAATTTGTTTCACTTTCGTGCACACACTTACATAATACATATACTGGCAGCACATGTAAAGGGTAAGAAGATTAGCATTAAAAAATAATATATTTTTCAAAAAATGTTTTAGAGAAATCCCATAAAATTCGTTTCTTAAGCTGCATTCTTGAGTAGTAATTCGAAATTTATTTCTTTAGCCCTTGTTAGCAATGTTCGTAGCTTTTTTATGAAAAATATTACAATCACGTAGACATTTTTTCACGAATTGCGGAAATCAGACATTTTTGATCAGATTTCTGAAAATTAGAATTCCATCGCACTTCCTTCGAAAAAGAGCCGACTGCATATTTTATGTAAGTATTAATGACAACTACGAATGATTTCTTAAATTTGAAAATTGAAATAATACGCTTTGATATACTTTTAGCTTCATAACGTCTCTGAATCTGATTTAATTGATTTCCTTTATAAATTATAATAGTTATAATAATAATAATAATAATAATTATTATTATTATTATTATTATTATTATTATTATTATTATTATTATTATTATTATTATTATTATTAGTATTAGTATTAGTATAATAATGATAATAATTATTATTATTAGTATTAGTAATATTCTTATTATTAGTATTATTATAATTATTGTTGTTTTTATTGTTATTATCGTCATTATTATTATAACTGTATTATTATTTTCATTTTTATTTAAAGTTATAAATTTTCTGAGAAGCTAATTAATTCTTGTTGACTAAATCCCAAACATTTCTTAACACTTTCTATGTTTTTCTATCGAGCGGCATAAAATCTGCAATTAATTACATAATTATGCTGTTTAAAACAGAGACAATGACTAACGAAGAATGTCATACGCAACAAAAAAGATATAGATTTTATTACGAGTACTCGTGAAAAGGTCCAAAAAGTACTCGTAAAAATGAGTTTTTATGAGTCCTACGGAAACCCTGGTGAAACCCTCGTAATACGAACTCTTAACCCGTTGCTCGTTACTCATAACTCGTAATCGTAATTCGTAACCCGTAGAAAGATGGTGAAACCCGATTTTCCCGTAAAACGGAACTCGTAGGACTCTTAGGAGTCGTAAACTTATTGTGAAACAGGGCCCAGATCGCCAAGAAAGTAAATAAATGTCATTAATAGGTATCATCCGGCGCGTAGCGCCCGAAAAATTTGAGAAATTATGGTCACTGACGGCTAAAAATCATTGCAAATTGCATATCCATTCGTTATCTCGCCAAATATTTTGGCCAATGGGAGCGGCCGCCCCCTTAAATCCGCGTCTGCATGTAGCGACTGTACTTTCCGATCCATGTAGCGAAAAGACGCTTTTGGTTGTACAAATTATCATTGTGAAATTCAACGCGAAGCGCGAAAAAGTCTTTCGCGATTTTTCTCACATTTCATTTCGAAAAGGGTACTTTCCCCCAATCCCCCTGTATACGAGCCTGAGCTCTACGTTAGGGTTAAAATAGGAACTATATGCTATGCAGGAAGGTCGGTAGGATACTTAATCGGTGATACTGATACACAAAACCTCTAAAATAAAAATAATTCACGACAATGCGGTGAAAGAATAGAAAAGCTGTGGTGAATGAATGATAGTACAAATGTTCAAAAACTTCTTTTTGTAAAGCATAATCTCAAAGCAGTTGGTTATAATAGTGTGACTTTAAAGAATCTGATAAACGATGATGACGGCGATGACGCGATAGCACAACAAGGCGAAATGGATGAGGCTAACTCTGATTCAGATAATCTAGATTTTGATGATGAATTATCTGCTTCATCAGATTAAAGCAGAATTCTGGCTAACAACAATAAACATATAAACATTTATTTTAGTTAGATAAAGTGTTTAATATTACAATTATTTTCTCTGAGCTGTACTTTTCGATCCATGTTGCGAGCATGAGAAATAAAACTTAGTCATCATATGAATATCAATTGGCACTTTGCTGTATGTAACTTGGTGTAACTGGGTATGCGCCTAAAGCCACAAGAAAAGCCAATAGGTAAGAAACAGCCTGTGTACTGCAGATGCATTCTAAATACTTAATATTTAACGGATATATTAAACTTATTCAAATTTGATTTTAACCCTCGGCGCCTCGGCACTTTTCAGCTTCGCCCTCAGCGCCGAGGCCGAGGCTCCAAAAACGCCGAGGCTTGCGAGGCCGGGCCGAGGCCTCGGTCCGATCACTGCCTATAAGCCGATATTCTGAGATAGATGCTATTTTGGACAAAACACAGTTTTAGCACATTCCATATCGAAGACCATGAAGTAGAACGAGCCTAATCCGAGCCCTTTTCATCCATCACGTTTTTATATTTATTTACAAGATGTGCAAAATAGCTTAAATCAGAGATGTATATTTTTAATTTATAAAAGCTGTACTTAGCTAAAGAGAATGAACTATGCATATGTACAGTCTAATTTGTTTGTGTAGTGGAATAATCAATGGATATGTAAGATTTTAGAGAATTATTGCTTAAGGATGAAAATGGCGCAAAAAATTGGTTATATTTGTATGCGTGCCGAAGTAAAAAAGCCTAAATTCATGCCTAATTATGTGGAGCTGCTTTGCAAGCAAAAATAACCATGAGTCATAAAACCTATTCGGACGGAAAAACAAAAAACGTGCTATTTTACAACTGAATAGCCGCTTCACAAACAAAGGTGCGTACATTTGACCTTTCGCCATGCAAAATTTCACTTACGCGATTCAAACAAAGCCTAATTAGAATTACACGATGTCAGCAAACAAGCAAAGCTAAAAGATAGATGCGTCACAAGAAGATAAGACAGTGATTTAGAAAAAATCCATAATAATACGCTCGGAAATTTCGCTGAAGGAACACTAGAGGCAAGACGTATTTATTTGGATGGTCAATGTGCAGGACTGAAAAACGGAAGTAAACTAATGTTAATTCACTTTGCTTATCACCTGCGCATTTTCGGTTATAAACGTGCGTTTCGACATTCTTTAATTTCGATTGCCTTTAAAAGTTTTTTCGATATGTAAATGGATAGAGCTCGATAAGAAACGTCGAAAAATTGTGCTTTTGCCCCCATCAAATTTTTGGCACTTTTTTAACCAATGGACCCCGAAAATTTGAACGTCGCGTTTGGGCCAAAATAAACGATCGGGATGTACAACCGGAGGGCACAACCACTAACTACATAGTAAACAATTGCTAACTAGACCGCTAACTCCTTTATGAGACAATTTCTGAGATATCCAACCATAAATGTGATAGATAAGCCAAAAATTAAGATAACCCTGAAGATGAACTATCTAGTGTAATTTATGATGCTAGATGAGCATGATTGTCGTTTTGCACGAAGCCTCGCATTTTTGTAGCCAAAGTTGTAATTTTTTTAATTTTCCTGAATTTATATCTTTCTAGTTTATGACTCCGCAATTTTCGCAGTTTTTAAGATAATTGTTCAAATTTTTTTCTAGGAGAACAGCAAAAGACGCACTCACACTGAGAGATTATATTTTTATGTATTCGCATTTTTATTTCAGCCTTAAGCGTCTCTGCTATACTTCCCGCCGCGCGGCACCCGCGTGGAAGTATAGCAGCCGCGTGGCAGATAAATTGAAGTTTGAACACTGTTCAAACTTTTGCCACGCGAAGTGGGACGCGGCGGCCTATATTTATCACTAGCAAAGAAAAATGCTCCGATGGAACAAAAAAAGATGAATATACCCGGAATCGTGGATTATTAAGGATGTAAAAGGAGGGGACTAGAAGAATCTAACTAAAAGTCGCTAAAATCTGCTAAAAATCACACTTTCTCTAAGCAACGCAAAAAATCGAAGTATATTCTGCGGCCTCTAAAAAGTGTCTTTTTAAATAATTTTCAAAATTTCAGATAAACGAAATCTATAATGTTTCCTTATTTTAAATT
This sequence comes from Mermis nigrescens, assembly GCA_036768485.1. Taxonomy (NCBI): domain Eukaryota; kingdom Metazoa; phylum Nematoda; class Enoplea; order Mermithida; family Mermithidae; genus Mermis; species Mermis nigrescens. Next base: position 688,846 of record JAVLUZ010000227.1, read on the forward strand.
GCTGGCAAGTAGCAACACTGACTAGTTTCGTATCCTGATTGAAAGAAAACTATAGTGGTATTGTATTTAAAGTGTGTTTTATTTTGCTATGAGCATTATAGCAAGCAAAGCAGGGGCCGATTGATTAGTGCACACAATCGTTACGGGCATGCTAGTGTACCACATTTAGTCTGTTTCAAGTCAACTCACGCGTTTACTGTTTTGGACAACAATTCTTGCAATTGTTTTGGATGCATCGATGTTTGCTATTTCATTCAATTGGCTTAGAAAGACTGTTACTCGATATCATTTCCCATAGCTGCTGCACTAGCTAACGTGCTGCTTTTTCAATCATTTTTATGGTTAAATATTTATTCTAATGTGTTTGACCGCGAGAATATACTTCGAATTTTTGCGTTGCTTAGAGAAAAGTGTGATTTTTAGCAGATTTTGCGACTTTAGGTAGATTCTTCCTAGTCCTCTCCTTTTACATCCTTAATAATCCACAATTCCAAGTATATTCATCTTTTTTGTTCCATCGGAGCACTCTTTCTTTACTAGTACCCTACTTTTAATTAGCATCATTTCAGTGCATCAGTCAGCAAACACATACAGTTACATAACACAATAATGACAGCAGTCCAAGAACGTGGAAAACAATATTGTTCTTAACATAAATTAATTGCCTCTAAATTTAAAAATATTGTTTTAAAAAAGACTCCCTAAATTTTATAACCGTCTACCTTTTGAAATCAATCAGACTGACATAGAATTTAAAACTGAGTTAGATATGCTCTTGATTGTCGGAAGTATAAAGTTTACTATTTTATTAATAGCTATAGTAAATATATGTTACATTCTAAACAGTCCTGTAGTAAGGTCGTTCCGCATTTAAATTAACTTGGAAGACTGACATATAACGTACCTACGGGACTTACTTAAGTACCTGGCTACACTTAGCGCTGGTCAGGTTGCTAGAGCGAAACGCCGGACTCAACCACACGACCCTCAATAACTACGGTCTCAAACTCCTCGGACCTAAATTCGTCCGTACCTACGGACTATTGGCAGCCTATGCCCTAAAAACCTAACGCAGTAGTAATTAAGTAACCCCGGAATTTTGCCCTAGGTCAGGTTGACCTATTTTGGACCAAAATAATAATTAACGCAAAAAGCTTTGTTAACTTGCTTTCGCCAGAGAATACCTATGGCGAAAAACTATTTCTTTTCTGGTTCCTACGAGCACAATGAACAATGAAAACAACAAAAAAGAGCTCTCATCCAGCCAGTCATGCTTACATAAAAATTATGAAATAATTTTTATGATTTTTAAATTGAAATTTGGGTGTTCGAATTTGCGATAAAGAAAATAATCAAAAGACAGTCACTTGGATTATTTAAGCCAGGAGTAATAAAACAAGGGCCAGTCCACCAATTCCGAACTAAACGCGATTGATCACTATGAAAAAAGTTTTGAAAAATGAGCTTGCTAAGCGAGGAGTTGTAAACCAAGAGGAACTTAAAGTTTAAACCTACCATATCAAATTATGAAGAGAATTGTAAAAGATTTTAAACTTTAAGAAAATTGAAAAGATGCGGATGATGGTGAAATTAAAAAACAAGTTTTTCGGCAAAAATTCCAAAATTTCACGCAAATATCAAGTGTAAGGAATACTAACGCTCAGATTTGGTAGTAAAATAAATTTGTAGTATAAACTACATGTTAACAACAAATGAATTGTGCAAACTTTACAAAACTACTAAGTGTAGAGGATACTAACAGTCAGATTCCCAATTCTGATTTTACGCAGAACAAAAACTAGAATTTTACTTTATTTTTATCCTATTCGACTTCGCCCGACTTCTGAACAGGGAAAGTGGCGAACAAAAATGTACAAACGCGTATCTTCCACTGTCCACCACATTGTAAACTTTAAAAATCTGAACCTAACGCCCATTGAATGTAAATAAATTCCCTTTGATTGTAGTAGGTTTGTATGTGCCAAACTTATGTTCCGCAAAAATATTTGATATGATTTATCAATCAAAATACGAAAAAACTGTTTTTTCCGCCCACTTTACACCTCAGATTTCGAACTTTACACCCCATAAACAACTCAATAAAACGTTTTTTTTGAACGCGGCTCGCTTCGACGTGTAGCCATTAGAAGTTACTTTATTTCTATTTTTATTTAATTAACCCCAACTTTTGGCAGAGAAATCTTGGACAAAATCTGTTTTTTTACTCATTCACTAGAGAGTAAAGTTTAAAACCCTGGTACTAAGTGTGTATTGATTGTAGAAAAGTTTGCTGGTAAGCACAAGATAGCCTCTTGATCCGAAGTACATTTCTGTCAGAAAAAATTTCCTAAAACTATAACTGGAGTTGTTGGCAGACATAAACATGTCGAAAACTCGGCCAAAATGTGTCTTTTCGCCCCAGATTTTCGCACTCTTTACACTCCCATTCGAGAACTGAGGCGAAATTCAAAAAACAAAAAGTGTTATCTGCAGAACCTAAATAGATATATGAGTCAAATGAAGTACATGGTTTTGCCAAAAGAATTAAAAAATGAAAAAGCCAGCATTCAGAAGATTCGAACCCATCATTCTTTGTTTAATACCGCATCCGGTATTAAACAAATCATATTCAAACATTATTTAGATACCGCGATTATTCTATTTTGAAAGATATTCATCAATCTACTGAAGTTTAAGAATAGTGCATTTATGATGATAAAAATAATTATTTATTAAAGACAAGTCAAAAACCTCTGAAATACGAAAAATCTGATCAAAAATATGCAATACGAGTTATCTATCGGCATTAGAAAATCGATGTAGGTATAATTCAAAGTTCACCACTTTATACCTCAACAAACACTGGCTGTAAAAGTTTAAAGGTCAGATTCGTTATTCTGACCTTACGGAGAACATTTTAAAAAATTCATCATCCACGACGCCCTGGGCGCAAAATGCTTCTGGTGTAAACTTTACACTTGTGCTAATACCGCAATATTGGGTGTATAAAACAAAATAAACTGGGATCTGTAACGCTAAGGTCAGGGCACCTTTTAAGCATAATTAGCATGTTCCGCCTACTTAGCGGAGTAGTTGAAGAGATATCGTTTTTCGTCTCGAACCCTTTACACTGAAACGATCACAGATCAAGAAATATTGCGTTATAAGAAAGAAAAAATCGATTTGAGATTTTGCAACCCTCTACATTATAGAACCGATTGGACTGCACAGAAACCAAAATTGAGTTAGATAAGCTGAAGGACACGCAAAGAGTAAAACACGTATACTTTACACTTTTGTGCAACAACTATTGAGTGTAAAGTAATTTTAAGGTCAGATTCGTAATCTACAGCTGGGGGGCAATATTTTTAAAAAAACATTGGCCCTCCGCAAATTATTTGATTTTTGCTTTACGCTTTACACGCTCATTGCTAATTCAGTATTGAGTGTAAACAAAAGAAAAAAACACGGGCATCGAATTTTTTGATTATCCGTCGATTAAAGAAAACCGCACCTCCCAGGTGTGTGCCGTTGTTGCTGTGAGGGGGACACAAATTTCGCACTCGCTGTGATAAACATATAAGAAAAAGGATGGCCAAGTATAGTTATAGGTAGCGCTATCGCGCTACCTATGATAATGAGTTTAACATATGTATTCATTAACTGCAGTCTTTTCCATTCCAAATGGTGTATTTCCGATTTACGGCTTATTAATGTACATGATTACAATAAAGCTGCATATCTTTGTCGACTTCTGTGCACAGTAGTGTGATTGCTGGTTCATTTTAAACAACTTTTGCAGGCAATTTACATCAATTAAACGATTGCTCTCCATGTGCAAGATTTTGTGAAACATATTATAAACACGGCTAAGAAGGATTTAACTTTAATGCAACCCATTTAAGACAAAATTACATCTCTTCAATGATCTAAGGACACTTGAACATAATTTTTAAATCACTTTAGATCACTTTTGAGGGTAAACAAACTCATTTAATCGATGTCTCACATATGAATCCTTGATAATTTCTTGACTTCAGTTACAAAGTCTCTGCAAGTCTATCGAATTAAGGTTAGCACGTAATGTAAACTTTACACAAACACATAGCGTAAAGAATATTTTAGTCGGATTCGTAATTTTGATATTGCTCCGATATTACTTTCAACATTTATGGAAAAATGAGTCTCCATAATGTTTTAAAGACAAACAAACATTAGGTTTAAACCACTTTGCAATACTGCTGAGTGTAAGCAAGCGCGCCCAACTGACGTATATATTTCATTCCCTGTAAATTTTTAGATCTCAGGAAAAATTTCGGTTTTTGCAATGCTCTAGAACAAAGGCTAACATGCAGTGTAAAAAATTACTCGGATATTATGATCAACATTCATGAAAAAATTATGTCTCTACAATGGTCTGAGGACAGATAAACAATGAGTGTAAACTACTTTACATCACTGTTGGATGTAAGCAAATGCGCCTACGTGACGTCTCACATTTGATTCTTTGAAAATTTCTAGACTCCAAGAAAAAATTAGGTTTCTGGAATGCTCAAAAACGAAGATAAATACATATGTAGTGTAAACTTCATGTAAACACATAGTGTAAAGAAGATTTTGGTCAGATTCGTAATTTTGATATTGTTCCGATATTACGATTAATATTTATGAAAAAAATTCAGTCTCCATAATGTTCTATGGGCAAACTAACAATTGGTGTAAACCACTTTACAACACTGTAGAGTGTAAATATATGCGCCAGACTGGCATATCAAATTTGGTTCCTGGTCCATTTCTAGACTTGATAATCGTGTCTCTGACTCATAACCGGAGAAGCAGGCAGAAAAAACAAGACAGAAACGCATTTTAAACACCAAATTTTTGACTTTACACTCGCTAAATATTAATGTATAGACAATTTGCTTTGACATGCACCCGATATAAAGCACTTTATTTTTATTCTATTAGACTTATCCCGACTTCTGGACGGAGAAAGTGGCGAACAAAAAACGCAACAAAAACGTATTTTCCATCATTTAGAACACTGTAAACTTTAAAATTCCGTACCGAACTCCCCATTGAGTTTAAAGAAATTCGGTTTGGTACAATTTGTAGCTTTTAAATCGTAGTACATTCCTGTGTGCCAAAATTCTCTTGCAAAAATTATTTGGTATGATTTATTAATCAAAATTCGGAAAAAACGTGTTTTTTCGCCCATTTTTTACCTCTGATTTCGAACTTTACACCCCCATAAATAGCTCAATATTGCCGTTTTTTTAAAATGCGGTTTGCTGCGATGTGTAGCCCCTGAGAGGCACTTTATTACTGCTGTATTCAATTCACCCTGACTCATAAGCGGGAAAATTTGGCAGAGAAATCTTAGTTAAAATCCGTTTTTTACACCATCCACTAGAGTGTAAACTTAAAACCCCAGGATCTAACTCACCATAGAGCATAGAAGACTTTGCTTATATGCAGAATGTAGCCCTTAATCCGCTCTACATTTCTGTCAGAAAACATTTTAAAAAACCTCATAACCGGAGTTAGTATCGGACATAAGCAGGTTGAAAACTCGACCAAAAAGTGCTTTTTCACCCCCAGATTTTCGCACTCTTTACACTGCCATTCGATGACTAATGCGAATTTCAAAAAACAGAAAAAGTGCCGTCTGTAGAATTCATCCCTGTATTATCCTATGCTGTTCAATTCTTCGAGTCATCAATACTCAGTTGTCCACATGCCGCAGTAAAAAGGTCCCAAAATTTGTCCTATGTTACAACGTTACACAAAAACTTTACACCTTCTTTACACAGTCAGTTTTGAGTTTCAAGAAAAACAAAAAAACACGGGCAGCGAATTTTTTATTATCTTTCTTTTAAAAAAAACCGCACCTTCCAGAAGTGTCCCGTTATAGCTGTAGGGGGTGCACAGGTGTTAGGGGTACCTAAGTATATTATAGGTACGCGCTAACGCGCTACCTAAGATGTATTTATGAGGGAAAGCTTGATTTTAGCATTTTTATGATGTACTGATGTTTATGCATACGTGAAAGCGTGAAAATTGAATATATAATCGATTTTTAAGATGTCGTGCGAAAATGTGTGTCTCTATGCCCTTCAAAACTTGTTTTCATGATGCTGAAACCGAAAATGAGTACAGTTTTTGATGTGCACAATCATTGACCTATACCCATTTCACTTGTTTTCTTGACACAGTATACAGTATACAGTTTACACATGTCTTACTTTTTTTGCTGTTTTACTGCAGTTACAACTAGTGTTGTAAAAGATATCTTTATCTTTATCTTTTTAGCAAGATAAAGATATCTTTATCTTTATCTTGACGATTTTTTATCTTTATCTTTATCTTTATCTTTTGGAATAATCACAGGCTATCTTTATCTTTATCTTTTTGATAGGAATTTATCTTGCAAAAAAGATAAAGTATGTACATAAGTTAGCATGGTAATCCAAAATGCAGGTTTGAAGTGAAATACATTTAGGTGCATTCAAGTTTTATTGTAATACAAGGAAAGAAAATAAAACGATTGTTTAAACCCTAAGGCATGCGGCCCAAACTAATGCCTGTATATCAACCTAAGTAAGCGGGAGTGATACCGATCTAAACGGGAGTACTACTACTAGCACCCACGTTAATCTAAGTCCAATCCTAGAAAACATAGAGAAGTTTGAAAAGATCAAATAACTGTTGCGACTATACTTTATACAGGCGCAAAGAGCAGGGTTTTGATGCTTGTGAAAAGAAAGAGTGACTTGCTGTCTGCCAGCAGTAGTAGTACGTGGGTCAGTCATATACCGCGGGTAAACCCCCAAACCTACATTTATGTGTGCTTAATGCCTATCACCTCTTTGATCTCAATTGTAAAAATTAGGGCATTCAGTTGGCTACTTTACGTCACCCACTCTCGTTTATTGCACGTCACAAACATCATGCTCCTGGGTTCAGGCGACCATATTTGCATATGTACACTTTATCTTTATCTTTAACTTTATCTTTATCTTTTTGGTTCCTTTATCTTGCAAATTATCTTTATCTTTATCTTTCTTAATTTTTTATCTTTATCTTTATCTTTATCTTTATCTTTATCTTATAGATTTTGAAATTTAAACTTTATCTTTATCTTTTATCTTGCAAAAAATCATTATCTTTTACAACACTAGTTACAACATCAATAAATTTTTTCTGCCGCGCGGCGCCTCGTGGAAGTATAGCAGCACAACCCACGTCACGCGGCGCCACGCGGCGCCGCGCGGTGCCGCGTGGCGCCGCGTTGGATGTATAGCAGCTACTTCGCCACGCGGCGCCACGCGGCGCCGCGCGGCGAAGTATAGCAGGGCCTTTACATTTCAGGTTTTGCTTCAAATTTTCAACGACAAAAAGACAAATTTTTTTCACAAGAATTACTACAGCATACTCAATTTTTAATTAAAAAAAATTTTTTAAACATTTTTTACAACACTTGTCTCAATCCAATTAGCTCCATTTGGCAAAAATCATGAAAAAATAAAAGCAGCAGCACAAGTTACAACAATTTTATGACTACGATCCATGGCAGCTATTGACAGAAAAATCACGTATTTTACAGTGCGCCATGACAGCGGGTTGCATACTTCGTGCGTGAAACTTTTCACATAAACATCTAATAGTGTGCCTGATGCTCATGCCTCACTAGTCACTACCATACGTAGGCAGCAAAAAAATTCTGGGGGGGTGCAAGATTTTTGAAAGTCAATAAATGGCCTTAAAAATGGTGGTAGGGCAATAAAAACACCATTTTTCGATGTTTCTCATCAAGCACTATCCATTGGCATCAAAAAATTGCGGAAAAAACAGAAAAAAATTTTCAAAAATTGAATTCTGGGGGGGTATTTTGATTTCTGGGGTGGGGGGGTATTTTTGTTTCTGGGGGGCGCATACCCCCTAAACCCCCACGCCCAGGTTATGGTCACTACCACCTGGGCGTGGGGGTTTTGAGGGGTATGCACCCCCCAGAAACCAATTTTTGGAAAGTTTTTTCGTTTTTTTCGCAATTTTTTGATGCCAATGGATAGTGCTTGATGAGAAACGTCGAAAAATGGTGTTTTTATCGCCATACCACCATTTTTAAGGCCATTTTTTGACCTTCAAAAAATCTTGCACCCCAGAATTTTCTTGCTGCTCACGTATGGTCACTACCTTACACAGTTCGTTTTTGCTTACAACAAATTACGGTTTATTTATGGTCTTGTTGTCAATAATGACTGTAAAATTCTTCACGTAAATTACCATAGCCTAGTCATTTTGTTATTGTGAAATTAACTCTTTGATTTAAAATTTTTTGTTCCAGAAATACCTTTGCGAGCACAGCACATTTTTATAAAAATCTAAAAAATTGTTACTTCAGTTTAAACCGCTTTTGTAATCGATCTACATATATTTAAAAATTGTGATCTACGTACAGGATTTCGTGAAGTAGAATATAGTTGTAGGCACTTCTTGGCGTTAGGGGAGAATTAAGGGAGTTTACACCGCTGCAGAAGTTGAAAACCCCACAGATTACTGTAGACCCCCAGAATTCTATTTTTAGTAACATTTTGTGCGATTTTTGGCGATTTCACCCATCCATACCCCCAGAATTTTCTTGCTACCCATGTATGATTTTAGGTAGATACTCTATGCTCATGCATCATTATATTGAATAATTTGTTTTTTAATATTTTGGTTTAAATTTGATTGGTCGACTTTCTCAGAAATCGCTTCTTAAAGGATATAAAACAGTTCTAGATAAAATATTGTTTAAATCTTACAGAATATATATTCATTTATGTTTAGTAGAGCATGCATTATAAGACAAAATAAGCTCATTAGAAAAACAGTGAACAGATTATTTTAATTTATATCATTCAAATAAAAATATGAAAAAATATGAATATGGATGCAAGTTATAGATTCGCATCACGAAACACAAAGCACATTTTTTTGCCCACTAATTGATAAAAGTACAGGGTGGGCCACTTAACTATGACACATTTCGTTTGTAAATCATTGCCTCAATTTTTTTGTTCAGGGCTAAAAATTTGTCAGAACGTGCAACAACCATAAAAATTTAATTTCCTTGTGCTTCTAGAAACAATCTTGCTTAATTTATATTTTAAGCAAATTTTTTAATGAATACTCAATTAAAGAAGGCGTCAAAGTTGCATCGTGGTATGACTGAAGCCAAAACATTGTCATGCTTCAACTAAAATTTTGAATGGAATTCGGATGCAAACCACCAGCTAAAAAGATCATCCAGAAATGGCATGCAGCATCGATGAAGACGAGAAGTGTCCAGTGTTTCACTCAACTTCGGCCATAAATTTTAAAATTATGTCCGACAACAAGCTGACAGATTGCGATTATAGCATTGATCTGACATATAATTATCGTAACCCTCGGCCTACTGTCAATAAAAATTCTTAAAATTTTTTGCACGAAGTTATGTGAAACAGACTTTAAACCTATTCTGCTGGAAATTTGTATCGTTTCTCAGTAAATTGCTCTTGAACGCGATTCACATTTTCAACAGAATTTGTTGAACTCCTGCACTTTCTCTTAACGTTTTTGAAACATCCGGTCTCCAATGCTGCATGCCATTTCTGAATGCTGTTCCTAGCAGGTAATTCACGTTCGTCCGAATCCCGTTCAAAATTTTCGTTGAACAATACGTATAATACAAAGTTTTGAGTCCATTCATACCACGATGCAACTTTTGGTATGAGAATGCCACTAATAAATTTGAATAAAATTATCAACTTAATAACATTGATCCTGAAGGATAAAAACATTTCAATGGTTGTTACACATTCTGATAAATTTTAAGCTCAGAACAAAAGAAATTATGGCACTTGTTTAGAAACGAAAAGTGTCATACTTAAGTAGCCCACCCTGTAAAATTATCTATGAATCTTGATTACCAAAAACTGGAAAACGAGATGTTCAACTTCCTTTAGGATGACAAGTGCATATTCCATAAAAGACTGTTCATGCGTCATCTAAATTATAAACTGTTTCGCTCAGGTTTAGTTTTAAACTTTGGAAATTATCTCCGACAATGAGGTGACAGGTTGTGATATAGCATTGATCTGATATAAATAGTTATCGTAACCTCTCGGCTAACTGCTGATAGAAATTCTTAAAATTTATGCACGAAGTTAAGTGAAACAGACTAAAGGTAGTCTGACGCAGAAGTCAAGTCTCCTTATTTTTTATGTATCATCATTATTTTCCTTATTTTTTTATTTTTACAATTACTTGCATGTATACTACAGAGCCGTGAAAAAATTCATATCAGCACCAGTTATAAACTGGACTGAGTGAATGTTTTTCCACTTATGAAGAATATAACAAATTAGATGTATAGAGGTGCAAAGAACAAGTTAATATAGGTAGATCCCGAATTCTGACGTCAGACAAGTTAATGAAATGCATTCACATGGGTCACTAGAGATTAAGTTACCAATTACAATTATTTGCCGAATTCGAATCTGCTGCTGAAACATGTTAATAACAGATTTCGTTTACAATTAAAACGATCTTGACAGGACAAAAGGCGCTATCATGTGCCCGATTAGGACACAATATTTTTAATGCAAACGCACGTTCGAAGAATGCATGCAAAACACGAAATTTAATTATAAAGATGTGTGTAAATATAAGTCTGCGCTGATCAGATGTGACGCGATAAGATGCATTTTCTCACGTTCTCAGCGGAGTTCTTTGACCCTAGCGTTATGTAGGTACGTTATCAGCAAATTGGACATTGTACCGTAGGTGTTAAAACGACGCAAGCATGTTGAAAGCGAATTTATGTAGGCATACAGCGTTTATGTACACATTGCATAAAACATTATGTGGCTGCCTATAAGACTGATGTGGAACACAAATTTGCATAGTTATGTGCAGACATGCGCGTTGAGGGCTTGAAGTCAGAAGGGCAGACTGAAATTTTTCAAGAAAAATATGACAAAAGCCAAGAATGAAAATAACAACTGTTTTGCAAATGTGCTCGAAGTTGGCCTCTGTCAAAGAAAATAGTCAAGTTATCTATACGGTTTATCCATTTTTCAGAGCCGTTCTAGCTCAAAAACTCTTTGATTTGATCACCTCAAACCGGAGGATCCACCAGACCATATGTGTGTATGCACATATGGTTGTGATGTGATCAGTCAGGTACGCGGGTCTTTGGGTCTGAAGACCAGAAAAACAAATTCCTAATTTATCATAGAAAATACGACAACATTTAAAAAAATGAAAACGGTCAATCATGATAAATTATTCTAACATTTTCGACTCCTAAAAGGTAATGGTCGACTCCTTGATCGGGCTGAAGCTAAAGACCGGCCATGCTGTGCTCGAAAACGCAGGATAATTTTCAACACGACAAAGACAAGAAGGCAGGTGTTTCATTTTATCGAGTCGCTCGACCACTTGCACAAGCAAGGATTTATGTGCGGGTTGAGGGCTGGGGTCATTCTTTTTATTGTTGCGTTGACCCCATAGATGGCTGTTCTGACTCGACGCAATTGCTGACTTCCCAGAATGTTGATTTGAAAAATCGAGAAATCGAATAGACTGTTTCAAGCTTTTAGCCATCATTTAAGTGAGACGAAGCTTAACTTCTTCGGTGCTTCGTGCCAATGTACTTTTGACTTTATTTTCCGCAATTTTTGTAAATGAATTTTTCTTGTACCTTTTTAAATGACGAGTGCATTTGACTGCCAATAGTCCAAAAAGGCATTTAAACAGTTTTTGGGTTTGACCTCCCAGAATTTCCATGATGAAAACATAGGCATTGTTATAGTCTGTTTCACTTGACTTCGTGCATAAATTCTAAGAATTTTCATCGACACTAAGCCCAAGGTTACGATATCATATCCATGCTATAATCGCAATCTGTCAGCTTAAGCCCGGTTCAGAAGTAAAAATCGGCGATATCGCCGACATCGCCGACACTTTTTCCCGGTTCAGAAGTGCCCCGATTTTCCCGATTTTTAGTCGGCGATATCGCGATTCTTACGACTTTTCCGATTTTTGTCTGCGATATCGCCGTTTCTTACGATTTTCCCGATGTTTAGTCGGCGATATCGCCGACTTTTACGATTTTTGTCGGCGTTGTCGCCAACTAAAATCGTAAGAATAGGAACCCACCTATTTTTCTACGATATCGCCGATTTTTGGTGCATTGAAGTATGCGCTAGGTATGCAGTTGTCTACTTAAGCACGTATATAGCTGTTCATGAAGATCATCATAAAGTTATATAGGTGTACCACCAATCTAGGTGCCTGATTACATGACAAATCCGATTGGAGTAAATTTCGTATTTTTAGCTGCGAGTACGGAAAAACTATACTGCTCACTATCTTACATCATGAATTTTAATTAGCTGATATTCAACTGACTTTTTCTGGGGGGTATTTTGGTTTCTGGATGGTGCATACTCCCCAAACCCCCCACGCCCAGGTATGGACGCACGACTCACGACAACCCCCAACCCCCACACATGCATGTATGCTCCAGACCCCCTTCGCTTATGTGTGCTGCTGATTCCCAAAAATTCTTGTAAAACTGAATTTATACCTATAATTGAAAATTTTCTTCTCTTCAGTCAAGTGATTCTCTGGGTAAGGTCGCATTAAATAGGGCTCCAACGGAAATCCTTGATATCCGACCACTACGAATGGTAGTTCTTTATCAAACCCACTGACGAGTGTGGCTTCGGGTATTTGCAGCGACCCATGTGCTAATCCACGTCCCAAAGCCGATGGATGCGAACAATCCCCCTCGCTCATACGACCATCACCCCCGATGTCTACGACCACAAATTTATAATGGGCATCCACAACAGCCAGCAGAATTTTGCTAAATCGTTGCTTGTAATTAATAATCTGAGATCCGCTTAACTTTGGCGGCTAAATAGTGACATGCTTTCCATCCATTGCACCTATACAATGCGGAAATTGCCAAATAATTTCAAAATCTACTGCGATCGACTTCCAAGTCTCCATGAGGTAGTGGTAGATAATCGGGTTGCAAAACACTCCAAAGCGCTTCACAAGTTTCGCGAATAATTCTTGAAACTGTCGATACTCCAACTCGAAAGCTAAATGAAATGCTTCGCATGTCTTCTCCAGTGGCCAAGTAACGTAATGTAATGCCTAATCTTTCGCCAGGGGAAATGGGTTCTCGTCAGAATGGGTTTAAAAATTTATGCACGAAGCTAATGTGAAACAGACTAGGTTTATATATATATATATATATATATATATATATATATATATATATATATATATATATATATATATATATATATATATATATATATATATATATATGTATATATGTGTGTGTGTGTGTTTTTTTTCATTAGAGAAAATCGGTTCGCGCCATGAAGAGAATGGGCGCTTAACAATAAAGTTAAGAGGGGTTAGTATAAAAATTAATAAAGCGTACGAACAAAAATTATATACAGTAATACGATAAACGCTGCAAGGGTTAGTAAAAGCACAAAATAGTCACTAAATAGCTAATTTTTTAAATTTCATTGAGGAACAAATCTTTAATTTTAGCTGTAATATCATTACGATGAATGCATTTCCACCAGTGAAAATAATTCTTTATTATTGTAACAAAATATCTCCAAATATCAACTAATTTGTCATTCTTTTCTAAATCAATCCTTGTCACCCAAATACAAGTATGCGCTAATTGTTTAAGGATATTTAAACATTTTTCTAATAAATTACCTGATATGATATACCCAAAAACTTTATTTTCTACACAAACTTGTAAATTATTTCGCATCAAAATACCAGAAAATTTTTGCCAAAACATTTGAAGACGTTCGCAATCTAATAAGGCATGAACATTTGTTTCAGAAAAATTCCTCCCAATAAATAAACAATACTTACAAGAAGACGTAACATTTCTCCATCGACTTAATCGGTCACGAGCTTGTAATGCATTATTTAAAAAACAAAAATGTATATCTTTAGCATATCCTTTAATTTCTCTCGGAAAATTCAGCTTAGAGTAAGAAACAAAATTAATTTCATATCCTAAAAAATTATTCCATTTATTTAAAAAGCTTTTCAATTGCTAAATAAAAAGATTTTTTGATAATATTTGAATAAATGAATTTTGTTGAAGTGTGTGTGTGTGTGTGTGTGTGTGTGTGTGTGTGTGTGTGTGTGTGTGTGTGTGTGTGTGTGTGTGTGCAAAAAAATTGTTGTTATTCGTGACACCTGTGGCGGATCAAGGATTTTCGTAGGGAGGAGTTTCACTTTTCCCAAAACAGACGAAATACAACAGCCGCTCGTGTCTAAAATAAAATTTCTTGCTGTTTTACGTTGTTTTTCAAGCGTTTGACATCGAAAATTGTTAAAATTTTTGCATACAAGTGAAATAAATTACCCATTGCTGAAATAGGCCATTTTTTTGTGCCAGGAAAGATTTTAGTAGCAGCAAATATTTTCATGATTCCAAACGAGTTCTGAAGCTGTCCAGAAAATCTTCGAAAATTCAAGAAAAATATTTGCTGCTGCACTCCAGAAATGTTTTGGAATCATTAAAACATTTGCTGCCAGAAAAATCTTTTCCGCGCAAAAATGGCTCATAGACTACCAAAAGTAAACAAATGTCATATTCATGAGAAAATTTGAGAAATTTCGATCAACGATGGCTACTGGGCCAATGGAGAAGGGATGGCCGCTCCCCTAAAATTCGTCACTGGATGGCCCTGCTCTGCCGTGTGGCAAGCATATGTATGTACATATGTACATAGGTATACTAACCTTTGGATAATGCGCGCCGAAAACACCAAGATTAAGAACAAAAAACGCAGCACAATCCTAAATTTTACTAATGAAGCTTATGCAGAATGTCATTATTTCACATGCGAAAGGCTTCGAAAAATCACGTACCGTATGGTTACATAAAAGCTCACCTGTTTGCTTTTCTTTTGAATTTTCCCGGAAGAATCAAGCTACAAAACAATTCTAAAATTTTGAAGCAGTCACGCGGCTTAACAATGGCATACGTCTCCACAACTCGATATACTGTATAATATTATATTTACTGCATTACTTTAAAACACTTTTGTAGTCACTTTGAGCTTTTCAAAAATCTCAGAGCTTAGTGAAACGGACTATAGTTTCTAAATTTTTGAATTATGAATTATTTTGGAATCTTTATTTTGCAAATTGCAGATAGATAATAGGTTTTATAGAAAAGCTTGATTGTTATGATTCTCTGTAAAGTGAGCGTTTGTTTGCTACTGTATGCTTGTCGCTTTCTGTTCAGTTTTGCCTACTACACCGATCGCATCGCATCGCTGGCGAAAAAGCGTCCGCTTTGACCGGCCATCTGTGTATAAATTCAGCGTTGTTTTCTGCTAAAAGAGGATATGCGGGCACCGGTGTTTGCTAAAATTCGCCTGTAGGTATCTTGTACAGAGCTTCGCCGGTTTTTACTTTGGTAAAAAATCACTATTTACTATGCATTCAAATCTTTTTCCGAGATAAAATTAACAACGAAATCGAATTTGTTGCATTTCTTCTCTAAAAAAGGTGCGAAATTGAGTATAGCAGCATAAAAAATAGGCTAAACTTCACTTTATGGTGTGAACGGAAAACTGACAGATGTATGTGGAAAGGAACGATATCGATTGAAATGAGGAGGACATGCAAAAAGGAAGTGCGGAAAAAAACTTTTTATGAAAAACGGACCAATATTGGTGAAGATAGAGTTACTCAGGATATAGCTAGGCTAAAGTTTCTAATATGGTTTTGTCTCCGATTTTCCTAAAAATAATTTTTTCTGATAGATTCGAGGACGCTGAGTCCAAAAATGAAAAGCGTTAAAGGGGGCTGACGGATATTTGTGGAGATAGAGCCCTTCAAACTTGCAAAAAACGTGAATTATTTCGATGTTCTTAAGGCTCCATCTCTACAAATATTCGTCAGCCCCCTAAACGCTTTTGTCTTCTGGACTCAGCGTAGTCGAATCTATCAGAAAAATTATTTTTAGGAGAATCGGTGACAAAAAATTTTTTTGAATAAAAAAAATTATGCAAAAAAAATTATGCTAAACCCACATTTTTAACATTTCTACATTACAGTTCTGACCTTTAAAAAGCGTAAAAACACTGTTATCGGGAAAATTGAGAAAAAACCATATTAGATAAACTTTGGTGATTAGATTCATGCGAGCTAAATTTTTTGGCAAATAGATACTTGCCTACAACTCACCAGCTTGCTTATACGAACATCTTAGGCTTAGGCTTAGAAAGTGTATTCACATTGGTGCCAGCTGATGGTCTAAGCCTGAGACAATTGGGGCGAAAATTGCGGAGCGAGCGAAGCGAGCGGAACTGATTTTTTGCCCCAATTATGCCTTAAACTTAGACTATCAGCTGGCACCAATTTGATATGCACGGCAAGTCTAAAATAATAATAGTGATGAATCGATTACACCCTGCTTCGGCTTTGTTAACGTCAGAACTGTAATGTAGAAATTAAAAAATTGGGTTTAGCATAATTTTTTTTGCATAATTTTTTTTCAAAAAATTTTTTTGTCACCGATTCTCCTGAAAACAATTTTTTCTGATAGATTCGAGGACGCTGAGTCCAGAAAAACAAAGCGTTTAGGCGGTTAACGAATATTCGTGGAGATAGAGCCCTTAGAACATTGAAATAAACACGTTTTTTGCAAGTTTGAAGGGCTCTATCGCCACAAATATTCGTCAGCCCCCAAACGCTTTTCATTTCTGGACTCAGCGTACTCGAATCTATCAGAAAAAGTAGTTTTAGGAGAATCGGAGACGAAGCCATATTAGAAAAAATTCCTATAGCTACCTACATTAAAGTGAGGTATTTGACAGTTTACTAAAAAAATGTTCCGAATTTGGGCTGAAAACATATGTATCTGACATTTTCAAGGTCGCTGATTACGAAAAAATAACTTTTATTGCACGGAAAAAAATTTTGTTTGAAAATTTTTAAATTTAAAAAACAATCTGTCTAGATATGTGAAAATTCAAGTTTCTGCTTAAATGATGCTTAGGCTTAGGCTTAGTTTATCTGAGAAGGTGTTTTCGGCTGCTTAGGTCGAGGTCGTTCCCGCTTAGGTCGAGGTATAGATACTTAGGTCAACGTATAGATGCTTAGGTCGATGTAAGGATGCTCAGGTTGATGTATAGATGCTTAGGACGACCTAAGTTGGGTACATGTTATTCTGCTTTCCACTGTTTGAATCTTCAAATGGTTGGAACTTTAAGATAATACAAAAATGCTGTTTGAATCGTATTCAAGTAGAAATCTTTAACTGGATGTAAACAATGCTAAAAATAGTGAAATTAAAAAAATTCCATGGAAATTTGGGCAAAAATTACAAAAAATTTTTCTTTAATCTTGGTTTACGCGCAGTATAACTTAATTTTTTGTAATCTGCGACCTTGAAATGGCAGGAAAATATTAATTAGTAAAAATTGTAAACTTTCGATAAACTGGTGAAATTCCTTAAAGTGGCTCAAAATGGTGAATGTCGAAGTATGATGTTTGAAGTACGGTAACTCTGTGAGTTTTGTATGGATTTGGTTTATTACTTCTTTCCGCGTCTTCTAGTGACACCACTGTTTTTTTTTGTACGAGCCTCTTTGTACATGTACAAAGATCCCCGGAAAAGTCTTTGTACGAGCGAAAATTTTTTTGTACATATAACGTATAGATATGCAATTGAATGTACACATTTTTACATACTACTAGATTGTTATCCGTGACCCGCACGCTTCGCAAAAGGTGTAACTTTGTCCTAAATTCAGCTGGTTATATTAGTTCGGCCCGAAACGCCAAAATTTTCATGAGACTTAGGTTGAAATTACACATAAAATTCGACTCAGCAAGTTAAAATGACTTGTGTTACACAATTATAAATAATAAGCGGTTGTAATGTGCTGACTGAATCTCATAATAGACACCAATTTGCTCATGAATTTAATGCAACACAAAGATAAAAGAGTCAATTTTATCTTCAAACAGCAGAAAACAGTGCACAGTTGTTTAATAGTTCTTTTTTCTGCATAAAATCTTTATAAAACAGTGGAAATAGATGTAAAAGATGCTTCAATCTGTACAAAGATGCTTACAGATAGATTTTGGAGTGTTTAATGTCCGCGCCTGAAGCTAAATAGAATGTAATTATGATACTCGGCGCGGAGCGCAAAATTTTAGAAATTTTTGCTAAAAAAACTCCAAAAAACGTTAAAATTACTATTACTTTGCCCCAAAAAGTCTTTGTACATTGTACAAAGATGGCTTTGAAAATCTTTGTACGAGCCTCAAAATCTTTGTCTCGTACAAAAAAAAAACAGTGAGTGACACAAAGTATCGTTTTTTGCGCAATTGTATGACAGTTCTGCCGGAATGGCGCAAAATCGGTTTACACCATATTCTTCAAAAACTCCATAAAAATATAAAAATTTTCTGGCGCTTCACGCCGGATTTATTGTTTATGTGCATTTTTACCAACTAAATTGCTCAAAACTGCTCAGATTTACGTCAGTCATGGAGAACATGTAAACATTTTCCGGCGCTTAGCGAAGCGCCGAAGTATATATCTTCTCTGTCGTTTTGTTTTGAAATACAAAGATTGATTGTAAATACAAAATCTGAAATGTTTGTGAGTTCTTGGTCCTCTTTTGTTTCTTTTTTACATAAATAATATCGCTTTTCTGAAGAAAAATGAAAACGTGAAAATGTACATATTTTCGGATAATGTAAAAATGTTTTCCGCAACAGAACAAACAGATTTGTTGAACAGTTTGTTACTGAACGTTCATGAGTGGTCTGAAAAGTGGCAATTTACCTTTATCTTCAGCTAAGTGCTCCGTTTTGCATTTCGGTCATAAAAATCACAATAAAAAATTGGAATGAAGGATCTTTTGGAAAACAACGAAGTATGAGATTTAGGTATTCTTTTAAATTAATATATGGATTTTTCGTCGCTTATTGCACATATAGTTAAGTGCATATTTTAGGATGTATCTGATTTTTGAGCATTTAAGGCCAAAGATGCTGAACTGCTAGTTATGGCTTATAAAATGTAACGTATATCCGACCTTTACTAGTATATTGCACTGCTCGGTTATATGGTCACCACACAAAAAACAAGACGTGAAAAGTATTGAGAGAGTTTAAAGATACTTTACTAGAAGGGTCTTAAATTTTCCCGACTTGAGCTATAGGGAACGTTTAGAATTTCTTAAATTAGACTCACTTCAGTTGCGTCGAATCTGTCATGATCTATCGGCGGCCTATAAAATTTACCATAGTCTTATAGACATCGATTTCAACGAGTTGTTTACGGTGTGTAATGGCATCACTCGATCAGCTAACTCGGTAAAAGCTAAACATACCAAAAATATCGCTTAAATTTGAAAATGTACTGTTTTGCAAATAGACTCCCTCCTCTTTGGAATAGTTTGCCAGAAGAAGTTGTAAATGCCCCGAACTTTCCCTTCTTTAGCAGTCGTTTAGAGAAAATTTGTTTTACCTCAGACAAGTGCAAATCGCCTTTATAGTCCTTGCGCAGGTTATTGATATTACACATTGTCTTATCACAGAAATTTATAGTTCGAATTGCATTGCATTGATGTCATTTTATTGTATTTACTTTGATTTTTTCTTTTTTTTCACTGTGACCAAATTTGTATTGTTTTAATTCAGTGTCTGTCGCAATAAACTATATCATAATAAATCAGTGAAGCAGACAGTTCGAACGATAGATTTTATGTATGATTATCGAATAAAGTGAAAATTTTTCGAATTTTTTTCCTAATTTTCAAAATTTTTTAAAAATTTTTAATCGCCCGCCAGTTTATAGAGCTCGTCGAGAAACGTTCGAAAATGTTTTTATTTGGCCTATCTCCTAATAGTTCTAGAGATATCCGACTTTAAAGTTTGCCATCCTCCTTGAAAAAATTCCTGGATACGGGGCTGCTTGCACGGATCTGATTTATGCGTACACAAAACTTGCAAATCAAAAGACATAGATGCAAAATATGCTTTAGGTTGTATAAAGATTATGGCTTGTTTTATAAGCGCGTCACTCGCTCGTCTCATTCCATTACTCAGTCTTATTTAAAACGCTGGCGCACCAACATTTGGATAAGTCATGAATGCCCATCATTACGCCCATCGTGCACAAAATTACATCTTTCGGTCCCCGTTGATAAGAGTAATTGTCAAATCAACTGTCGATCAGTTATATGTAGTTACTTATCATACATGATCTGGGAAAATTTTTCTCCCCATGCAGAAATTTTTTTACCGCCCCCCCAGAATTCGCGATTTTCCGGAAGTTCCCTATAATTTTCTAAAACCTCGTAGAAAAGGTGCTTTCCTAAACGTTTTTAGCTATCTATTTGCTCAAAAGTGTCAAATTTTCGGCGCTCCGCACTATATACTAGCGTGTTTTTTGCTCAATTTGTTCGACTTCTTTTTGATTTTTTTTGAAATTTTTTCAATGCTCTGATATATGTGCTCTAGAAAGATAGAGCACCGTCAAAAACGTTGAAAACCATGCTTTACGCAAACCTACTATCTGTGGGCCCAAAAGAGGCACTTTAAAATTTCACTTATCCCCAGAATTTCCACGCTGAGCATGTATGTTTTTTATAGTACAGCATTGAAAATTGACAATTTTGGAGTCTTGTAGGTAAGCCAATATTACTTCGATTTCAATCAAATTTCGGTTATTCTGCAGATATAAATAGTAACGTATGTTGTTAATTTATATTTTATTTATTATCCTTGGGCTTAGGTTTAATTTTATAGATGCATTATAGACTGTTAGACGGCAGATTTCATAACTTTTTGAGAAATAGGACCTTCACAGGTTATCATAGATTATAACGTCATACTTACTATTCTGTAGAAGTATATACCTACCTAAGTTTATTTTGCGCACTTGATTTCCGTATGTTTCATATAGGTAGGTACCTACCTAAATATGAGAAGTCCGGAGCTTAGAAGTTGTTTTCACCCTTTTCTGGGATTTGCTCGTCATTTCGTTTTGTGCACTTTCATTAAACCAGTCGCTCGAATATGTTTTTAATTATTATATCCATATATGTACACGGTCAAAAGTCCTGGGAGGGGGTAAACCGTGTTTCCTGGGCAAAGGGTAAATGAGTAATTTTTTTACCTAATGTCAAATTTTGACAAATTTTGATACTTAATTCGTTGTATTTTATTCCTCATTAGTATTTATTTATAGTCAAATTTACATGAAAACAATATCGATAAGAGCGATTGAATGACCTGCAACATCAAATTTATGCGAAATAATGGAAGAAAATTGTCAGGATGAATGAATTGGACAGTCTACTGCTCGAAAAATACCTGAAATTATACTATTAGACGTCATTTGACGATTTTTCATGGTTCGTTCGAGCAAAAGGTTTTGGTTCAAAATGGCCTCAGGGAGGTATGCTTCTCCATAGTTCTGATAAGGGGATACCCGCGTACCTCCAGCGTGCATGTGTGATAATATCTATTGTTCAATTGAAGGGCTCAGTCTATTTCTGAGTTTTAGGTTATTTTCGAGACTTCTATTCAGAAGATAGGGGATATTATTTCTTATATTTTGTTATTTGCAACGTCGTTATTCGTCTGATCATCTAAAGAGAGACAAAGTGATCAGTCGTTACGTTAGCTGACATTTTAATTTTGAACGAATGAGAAGAAATACATTTGAAGTGTAAGATGATCCCCTATAGCACGAATGGCGTTCACAAAAACCTATCAACAGCTAATCATGGATCTATTAAGCCTGGTTCGAAGAAATTAGTAATTAAGAACTTCAAAGGTGAGTCGTTCATTTGCTTTCTGTATACCTATTTGAAATTTTGTGCGCGGCTTCTGTCATACTTATTGTTTAAAAATATGTCGTTGAGACTTAAGGGATACATGGTCGCTGTAGCTTTTTTCAAGTACAGTTTTCGCCGCAAATAATGCATCCGCAACCAATCTTAAACTTTGCTGCGGCTCGAATGAACATTGTTATAACCATATATACAGGGTGTCACGAAATGATAGCCCCCTCCAAAAATTGATTTCAGGGTACGATAGAAAAAATCTGTAAGCACTATCTTGTAGAGCATTCAATTCTGCTTTGGGTAGTAAAAAGTGATTTATACATTGCAAAAGAGAAATTTTTACAAGTAGCTCTGAATAAGATCTATCTTAGTAAAGTTGTGACGAATCGATTAGAAAAGCTCGTGCACATGGAGTCAGAAATCGGTCGCTATTCTGCAGAAACAGCATCGAAAAATTGGCGTATGGTGTTAAATGAATTAGAATATGATGCGTAATAGTCTGACAATCTGTTATGTTCAATGACTATGCATTTAAGGCAGGTCGACTAAGCTGAAGACGGCTATATGGATTTTTAAATCGACGTAGTCGTGAAATTCGAAATACTGAGATATTTTTTGTTTCTGATCAATAAAAAATTAACCGGTGCACATTGCGCTTTGATAAAATAAGCATCCGACGCAGAATTGAATACTCCACAACATGGTATTCGTATATTTTTTCCATGATTCTTGAAAGTCGGTTTCTGGAGGGGCTATCATTTCGTGACACCCTGTATATATATATATATATATATATATATATATATATATATATATATATATATATATATATATATATATATATATATATATATATATATATATATATATATATATATATATATATATATATATATATATATATATATATATATATATATATATATATATATATATACACTCCCCCAGAAAAGTTTTCAACTTCCCCCGGAAATTTTTTCGTTTTCCCCAGGATTCGCGATTCTGCAAAAGTTTTTGAAAAATTCTTAGAAAAGACGCCATTTTAAGCTGGTTTGGCTATATACATATCTCGGCGCTTTGCGCCATATACCTACTCGTTTTTTGACTGTATTTTGTTCAATTTGTTTGAATTTTTTATTTTTTCAGAAATTTCCTCATACTTTTATGCTTTAGAAAGATGGAGCATCGTCAGACACGCCGCGAAACAATGTTTTTGACTGACGCATATTAACCATTTTTGGGCCTAAAAAAGCACTTATAACCTCCACAGAATTCCCATACTGTGCACGTCTGCTAGGCATAATTCATTTCATTCATTTTATTAAAGTTATAGACTTGCACTTTACACTTATTTCTAAATTTAAATTTGACATCCGTGTACCAATTGTGTGACCTGCACAGTCTAAACATAGCTTCCTTAAATTTCGTATCTTTGAGAGGATTTTTGATACCACGCACTAATAAAAAAGAGACGCTGATATTATTTAAAGTAATAAGTGTCGTGCTTCTTTTTAGAAAAGCCGCTGTTTCCACAGAATTATGTTGATTTGACGTGGGAGAAGCTCAGAGGCGCCGTCGAAGCAATACATAGAAAACAAGCCGTTTCATCCAGTTTTGAGGAGCTATATCAGGCAATCCGGAATAACTTTTTCGTGGACGCTTGACATATCTTTACATTAGATTTTAATAATTGCTTCGCGCATAACCATGTCATTTCATTTTTTAGTGCTTGATGTGTAAACATACATACCGGCCCCTAACCTGGATTTTATTTCGGGGGACAAAAAATTTTTAAAGTCACATATGTATCTATAGAACTACCTGGGGGTAGTCAAAAATACAGGCTATTTTGAGCGTGTCTCAGCCAAATGAGTTCTACATAATAGTTGGGAAGATTTCAAAAAATTTTAAACTTTTTTATTTTATTTTATACTCGTATACAAAAAATCTATCGCTAAAACTATTTGCGCAACTGATTTTTCATCTTGCAGTCCATATTTACACTCAATCTTTGTACTTTGCAGAGAAAAAAACCAGAAAATTAATAAAACGGCGCGAAGCGTTGGAAGAATTTTGCATGTTCTTAATGTCTAGCTCAAATTTGAGCGATTGAAAAGACAAAAACTGTACAGAAACAATAAATTCGGCGCAAAACGCCGCAAAATTTTACGTTTACTAGCTCAGAAGTTGGTTAAAAAAAACCTGACTTGGCGGTCTTTTAAGTACACTTCAAAAATAATTTTATTTTTTGGGGATCCTCGTACAAAACAAATGTTTTTCTCGTTTGGGGAGGGGGGCAAATGCCCTCTTGCTCACCTTCAAGGAAGCTTGGTTTACCCCCTCCCAGAACTTTTGACCGTGTGCATGTACATATGTCCAATTTCGTTTTTTTAACTTTCATTGTATATGTATGTCTTTTCTTTATCCGAAAGTGTTTGAACGCCTGAAATAGTTCAACTAAGATTTTTACATAAATTCACTAATTCACTTGGGAGCATAGGTGGGCGCCACCAAAAATCTGGGGTTGGGGGGTGCAAGATTTTTTCAAAGGTCAAAAAATGGCCTTAAAAATGGTATTATGACGAAAAACGCAATTTTTCAACGTTTCTTATTGAGCACTATCAATTGACATCAAAAAAATTGCGAAAAAACAGAAAAAATTCCAAAAATTGAATTGTGGGGGGTATAGAAAGCATGTCTTTATTTTTTTGTTCTGGCTGAAAACTGTAACGCTGCATTTTAATTAGCATATTTTTCTTGTTTTGGTTAATTTAAGCGAATGAGGAAGGTTAACATTTATTGACGTAAGGGGATGTATATATAAGGATTACTTATCCTTAAGAAAATAAAAATTCACTTCTCGATGTATGGCTTGAAATTTGCTCTCTCAAAAACCTTTAGGTATTCGCTGTTATTTTATCGAAAATTAAAATAAATTTTAATTTTCTCATAAAAGACTTTCCCTAAGAAGAAATTTTAAGCCGATTCATGCACTCGTACTTGAGGACGCGTGCAGATGTCACATACTACATATTATAAAGGCCCAAATGTTTAAAAGCAACATTGATTTGGTCTTTCGGGTCATCATTTTACCCGCACCCGTAACTCTTTAAGCATCATACATATGAAATCGATATCTAATGTTGTAGTAAAAATTTTTTTCAGGCCGTTGAGAATTTATGCTCAAATAAGCAGTCTGTTTGGTTGTACGATCAGCTGAGGAAGCTTTGTGAAACGCACATTGCCAGCTTGTTGCCCAGTCTGGTTGATCTGCCTCATGATTCTAACACATTTTTGAAACAACTAAATAGCGCTTGGCAAGATCATTGTGATCAGATGGTATGCTCTGCTCATTCCACAATGTTGTTTGGTTAAACTATGACGGCTTTGTTTTAGAAAAGTCCTACTGTAGAGAAGAGAAAGCAGACCACTCAGCTTCAGGCACGTAGCTGGCCGTCCTATTTTGGGGGGGGACCAAAACCAATTTTCGAGGGACTAAGCCCAAAAAAGCCAAAAATAGCACAAATAACGTTTAAAAAGTCCTATTTTTCCGATTTTCTGAATTTAGTCGGGGGTCCGAACCCACCCATTCCCCCACAGATACGTGCCTGCTCAGCTTTTGATTAAGAATTAGGAAATTGTTAAAAATACTTATACGTATTGTCGTTCCTTCAACCAAAAGCTTGTTTGAATGGACGATTTTTAGCGGAGTACAAAATATTTAAGAGAAAACCGATTTAAATCGTAAAATGTAAAAGTCGTAGAATATATTCAGTATTATACTAAGGTACATGCCTATGGTGTTTATGATTAAAAGGGGTATCTTAAGCTTGTCTGAAGGTATGAAATAAATGCTTCATGGAAGTTAAATGTATATAAAAAGTAAATTACAGACACGGTTTTTTGTATTCGAGAAAGATTATTTCCTGTTTACAAAAACTTTTGGGGACCGTCGTTGTACAATTACAAAGATTTTTTTGGAAGACAAAAATTGCAGAAAAAGGTCTAAAATTCGCAAAAATTTTTGGCGATGAGTAATTGCGTGTTCTATATATCTTTATAGTGGCAGAAATTGCATTTCAAAAATAAAAATGTCAAATTTTTCGGCGCTTTGCGCCGTTTTAAGACGATTCTTAGTGATTTTTGCCCTCAGAGACCCATAAATTAGCTAAAATACACTGCCAAAGGTCGAGCAACTCTGGTTTTACCACATAAAAATTGCTACTGTATCATATTATAGTTCCCAAAAATTTGTGTGTACCAAATGTACAATGACTTTTGGGGACCATCTTTGTACATGTACAAACGGACCTTGTACAAAAAACATTGATTGCTGATAATAAGCTAAATAAGGAACAATAAATTAAATAGAAGACAGCTAATGATGCTGACGTTGTAGAGAAAATTTTCGGCTTTTGTACATACATATATACTTTTATTTTGTACTTTCTTTGAGCCTTATCCTCTATTTTAGCGTTATTATCCGCGTAATTATTTTCAAATTGCCCCGCTTCCTCCTAACTTATTTATGCTAGCGTTTTCTTGCTGTCTTCGCTAAATTTATCGTAGACTGATTTTGTTTCGAGTTTCTTTTTCACTTATATTTAGTTACCTATATTGATATTTCGAATAGGTATTTCATTTCTCCGCATAGGGTCGTTCGCATCAGAGGTACATAAGTTCTTCAATGAATTTTGCGATTTCTATTAGAAAACCTAGAGCAAGACCCTGATATTAAACGTTGTTATAAAGTAATTGCGAAATTGCTGTTTTATATACTCAAAAATGAATGATTATTTGTTTTGCATTACAGAGCCGAATTTCAGAATTGTTTCATTGTTTTTATTCTGTTGAACTGTCATTTTTATTCACGATCCATCCACACTATTCCAATTAGATTTATCATTTTTTGTCATGCATCTTATAGGTCATGATACGAAGCATATTTTTGTTCTTGGACAGGACGTATATCTTGCAGCATTCTGCCATCATGTCAATATGGTGAGAGCAATATACACGCAGGCCCGTAGCCAAGGGGGGCAAGAGGGGCAGGGGCAGTTGCCCCCCTGAAACCAAAAAAAATCTCGCTCCACACGAAGGTCCCCTAAAGGTTGAAATGAGAAATTTTCGAAGTGAACTAAAATTGGTTGATAAAACAGTTTTTTGCGTACTTTCAGGCACATATCTCTGGGAAACGGGGGGGGGGGGTCGGACCCCCAAAAATTCAGAAAAATCGGAAAAATAGGATTTTTAAACGTTATTTTGTGCCATTTCTGGCCTTTTTGGGCTTAGTCCCCCCAAAATTGGTGTTGGTCCCCCTAAAATAGGACGGCCAGCTACGTACCTGCGTACTTTTGAGCTATATTAAACGCAAAACTTTGCGGAGCTTTGCGCCGGATTAATTGTTTTTGTATAGTTTTTGTCTTTTAAAGCACTTCAAATTCGAGTTTGACATGGAGAAAATGTCAAATTTTTCCAGCATTTAGGGTCGAATCTTTAATTATCTGGTTGTTTTTCTTTTAAGAGCACAAAGATTGAGTAAAACTATGCAAAGTTAAATATCTTATGGACTGGACGATAAGAAATCAGTTGCACAGATAGTTTAAGCCATAGATGTTTTATGTATGAGTATGAATAGAACTTGAAAATAAATTTTTTTCTGAATTTTTCTTCACCATTGTGTAAAACTCGTTGAGAAACGTTGAAAAATGCCCTTATTTTTGACTACACCCTTGTGGTTATCGAGATATCTGACTTTCAAAATTTTTTGACCCTTCCCCGAAATAAAATAATGGCTACGGGCCTGTATATATACATGTGTACATACTATCGATTAAGTAGATCTTATGCATCGTATATCTTCTGTTCTTTTTAAGTCAATAAATTTTTCGAATTTTGTTTCATCCAATTTTTTCTACTTCTCTGGGTGTTAATTATGTTGTCTTTATTAGTCATTAAGTTATTACTGCCATTTAATTTAGCTTGATAAGTATAAAAACCGGATAAAACAATTTGAAAAGTTTAAAGACTAAAAAAAATCGAGAAAGCAAAATCTGATTAGAAAGTACCACTTACAAAAATTATTATTGCAAAAAGCTGTAATAATCCAATTTTAATGAAACTACAATGCTACTGGGCGTGTTACATATTGTTAAAGTACCAAATAACATTATGGATAGTTACATAGGTGACTCACCGTGTGTATGTATAAGCAAATGTGGACAACTTTGCTACATAGTTATGTACATACTCGTAAGCATACCTACTAGTACATCTTGAAAACTTGCTTCAATACTTTTCGGACTAAAATGTGTCATTTCGTTAATAAAAACTGTGAAGTATGCGCGGTTTATGTACATAAAATAAAAAAGGCATCCTCCACATCTGTTAATTTTTTGCCTAAGCCCAAAAAAGGCCCAAAATTTCACAAAATAACGTTTGAAAAGTTATATTTTCCCGATTTTCCTGAATTTAGGGGGGTTCGAACCCCCCTTCCCTTCCCCCAGAGATACATGCCTGTGACACACGTAGGTTGAAAGTGAAATATTTATTTATCCAAGCATGCAGCTCGCAAGCATTTAGTCGTTTTATGGAAATTTGGAACTCATTCTTAAGATTTTTGTTTCAATTTCAATTTTCAGCTCTCCGCTTTTTTGATTTTTTGATATAATATGGGATATGGGCCTTGATCTATTCCGCGGAATAATATTAAATAACCGGTCCGTGGAAAATAAGCTCGTCGATGGCATTTTGCTTTTAATTGAAAGGGAACGAAAGGGCGAGCAGGTTGATCGAATGTTGATGAAAAGTCTGCTACGGATGCTATCGAACCTGCAGGTAAATCATATTCTGATTGCTTACTGTCGAATTTGAAATGATGGATTTTCTACATATATAAATTTCAATATTTGATTTTTACTTTCAATCCCTTCCAAAATAAAGATTATTTCTGCTAAAATATTTTATATTTGACCAGTGTTTTTTGTATTCGGCAAAGATTTTTCCTGATGTACAAAAACTTTTGGGGACCGTCTTTGTATGTTATGTACATGTACAAAGATTTTTGGGAAGACAGAAATTGCAAAAAAGGTCTAGAATTCGCAAAAACCTTCGGCGATGAGTAATTGTGTCTTCTATATATCTTTATTATGGCAGAAATTGCATTTCAAAAGGAAAAATCATGAATTTTTCGGCGCTCTGCGCCGTCTGGAGACTATTATTAGTGATTTTTGCCCTCGGAAACCTAGAAATTAGCTAAAGTACACTACCAAAGGTCGAACAACTGTTTTTATCACACTAAATTCGATACTGTACCATGTAATAGTACCCAAAAATTTGTGTGTACAAAATGTACAAAGACTTAGGCACCATCTTTGTACATGTGCAAACGGACCTTGTACAAAAAAACACTGTATTTGACGTGTAATCAATTATCGTGGTAAGATATGGATTTATGTAGCGGCTTATCGATTAGACAAGTCTCGCTCGTATTATTTTCTTCAAAAGCAATCGTCTTTGCTGATTTAATATTAATTAGTCCAATTTTTATTAGATATATTACTGAATCAAATGTAATCATTGATTAAAAAATCGAAGAAAGGGCTAGCTTTAAGTCGAAATTGGAAAAATACGCGGTGAAGCATGAAATTTTTACAACTAGTGCGACCCTATATTTTTCTGATCAGCCTGGATTACGTGCAGTGATAGTACTTTTTCTTTCCGACGTGTGTGTTCGTTAAACTGTCATTTGAAGAAGTCATTTGACACACACACACACACACACACACACACACACACACACACACACACACACACACACACACACACACTATTTTTAGATGTAGTAAAATAGTTAGATTAATCATGTTAGGAAATTTCCTGATAGATTTGAAAATTTCGACTCTATTAAACTGTTACCATGCAGCCGTACGTTTGACAGCCTAAAATTTTGTATGCAAGCCGCAAATATAAAAAACAAAAGATGGGCCTGAAACGCAAGTTTTTGTCCCAAAATGTCTGGGAAGTGGCTGAAAATATTAATTTTGGGGTATCTAGGCTGATTTCGGGTAAAGCCTGTAGGTGCACAAGGTCAGGCTTGGCAGCGGGGGTGGGGGTAAAATTTCAGAAATTCAAAGCGATGAATTTAACGTTTTTTATTGTTTAAATGACCAAAATGGTCAAAATAGCCTACAAAATGTCTTTTCGTTGTAATTTCGCATTTAAAAGCATTTTTAGCCCAATTTGACTGCACTATACCACATTTAACACTAATAAATGCATAATTTGATCAATTTTTGACGTTTTTTTTTGTAAAAAAGCACTTGAAAAATTTAGACATTTTTACTGCTTTTGAACTCAAAAATGATGCAAAAAACGTTCCGTCAGCTCAAAATCGCCGGAGAGTTTCTGTCTGGCTGACCCTTCAGCGGGGGGGGGGGGGGGTAAATGGTATTACCCCCCTCCCCTTATGTGCATGTATAGTGCTGGCCTCTAAAAAAACCATTTTCATGTTTTTGGCTTATAACTTCAGAACAAATAGCATTGAAGAAGTCAACAAACACCTATTTTTGACAGCTGCCCTAGGCCTATATTTTGCTGCATGGAAGAATTTTTAAGCGCCATATTTCATAGCAAGCTTGCATGAAATACGAAATTTTGAATAAAAACCACTTTTTCCTAAAAAAAAACCATGGGAACTAAAAAAACCACCCCCAAAATGTTATACGAAGTGCATGGTTGGCAGCGTAAAACAGTTAGTTGACCTTAAATGATCACAATTTTGAAAAAAATTCATTTTTTACGGGTATTTCCGTTCATTTTATCACATTTATATAAAAATCAATAATTTTTTTCTGAATTTCATTAAAAGTTCTATAAATTTCCGTAAATGAAGTCTTCAAGTGATAAAAATGACTCTAGGTAAGTCTCTTCTGCATCCTCTGCAAGAAATCAGTGCAAAATTATGCAACTTGATGAAAAGTAATTTCGTTGCCATGGCAACGTATACTTAGCATTGGTCTTTTTTTAGGTTACAGTGGTTTTTTTAGGTTACAATCGAACTTTTCTGGCTGTTTTTGGGGTGGTTCTTATTTTTTATGAAAAATAAATATCAGGCATCATGAAAGATGCTACGAGGCACATTCCTGCTAAGTTTTGTAAAAATTGGCGCTGGTTTTTTTTAGGTTTGGCTTTGAAGGTATACTGTAGCTATGTGGATGACATAGGAGAACTAAATTTTTTCTGACATCAGTCTTCAAGGGAGCCTAACGTGAAAACATAAAAGATTCCACCAAATATGAATACGGGTAGAAATACTGATCCTGAAAAATGCTTTAAAAAAATCATAAAATGGCAATTTTTAGGAACTTGACAAATTTATATCTCAAGTTTCTGAATGATCCGGAAAGCGACCAGGGGTCAGTTGTAATCCTCACGGCATAGCTTGTTCGCCAGTATAATATCATCAGTCATCTCCTTTTGGTTATGGAAAAAAGGGGTGGTTTTTTTAGGTTACAAATCGACTGGTTTTTTTAGAGGCCAGCACTATATATGGTTAAAGCATTGCCCTATCTCCGTCTTACATCTACGTATTCGTTCAATCAACATGTGTTCCTCCTGTCCATACTTTGTGTCATGTTTTGAGAAATTGCATCTGTATAGCTGTTCTTACAATATATTTTACACTATTTACTTAATTGATTTTATTCTACTCAGATCTACCAACAAATATTTGAGCAGAAATTTCTGTCAGCCAGCGAACAATTGTATGCGGCTGAGGGTCATCAATTGATTCAAGAACGAGAAGTAAGCAAAAATGTGGTATTGCGCGTTTTACATTTCTTAGAGAATGTAAAAAAATTGCCGATAATTTGTCGATACAATTTTTCGTATGGTAATAATCAGGTCCGTATCCAGGATGGGGGACCCAACCATGGTTTCCTAATGTCGAAAGTTCAGGGGGGTGAAATCCCAAAATTTAGGACCACTTAATTTAGAGTTTAGCCTCTTTGCAGGTCAAATATGAAAAATGGCCAAAACTTCCTCATATAGCATGTTTTAACGTGAAAACTACATTTTTAACTACTTTTTGTCCCATTCTGACTGACTAGTTTCGTCACTCTTGTGAGTAAAAAATATAAAAATTCGTCGAAAATTTTGACTTTTCAGTTCATTTTAAGTTCATTCTAGGTATTTTATGGGTTAACAAAACAAATTTTAATATCTTCGCTGCTTTTGTACCCAAAAATCATGCAGAAAACGTGTGATAGCTCAAAATCGTCCGACAGTGATTCAAGTCTCGGACCCTGAGGTGGGGGTGATACTCCCTCACCCTCCATGGGAATGTGTGGACCCAACATAAATTAGTCTATATCTCGAAAAACTCGCGTATATAGCTCGTAAAAACCGTATTTTTTGACGTTTTCCGACGTGTTCTATCCGCTGAGATCATGAATTTTAAATTGAAAAATTTTTTCACCTAAAATACTATAAAAACTGTCGTTTTTCGGTAGTGCTTGAGCCAAAATTATGGAAAATACTTAATATCGTGTGCGAAGCGAAGCGCCGAAAATCTGGAGATTGTATGTCCAATACAATGCATGCAATTTCTCCTTCTTGTGCATTATTTTACCTTTAAAATTTTTCTTGCTCCAGCCCCCCTAAATGCGGCCCTGGTAATAATAGTCTTTGTTGATATGTATTCAATGTAGGCTTTTTAAAAGTATAGGTAATCGAACGTGACTTTACTCATTTTTTACCGAGCACACAGGTGAGGTGACTGTTCATAATCTGAAGTTTTGCTTGACTTCTCTAGATGAATTTGTACATATAAAGAAATTTGAATTGTTGTTTTCCTTTGAAAGTTTGTGGCAGTTAATATTTCAATATTATTAAAAATTTAAATATTGAAAAAGTTATAAAACTATAAGATGAAAGCTCTAATTCAGAAATTCGGCATAGGATAGAAAAATTTCAAATAGTATGTTTGATTCAGTGTTTTTTTGTATTCGGCAAAGATTTTCCCGATGTAAAAAGACTTTTCAGGACCGTCTCTGTACATGTACAAAGATTTTTGGGAAGACAAAAAGTGTAAAAAGGTGTGAAATTCCCAAAAATTTTGTCCAACATATCTTTTAAATGGCAGAATTTGCAATTAGATTGGAAAAATGTCAAATTTTTCGACGTTTCACGCCTTTTTGACACAATTTTTAGTAATCTTTTTGGCGACAAAAACCCAGAAATTAGGCTAAAATACACCACCAAAGGTCAAAAAAACCCTGTTTTACCACACTAAAATCGCTACTGTATCGTATTATAGTACACAAAAGTTTGCATGTTTAAAATGTACAAAGACTTTTTGGGGACCATCTTTGTACATGTACAAACGAACCTTTTACAAAAAAAAACACTGGTTTGATTGAATAATGAATGGAATAGTGGCTGTCCAATTTTGAGCTACAAAATTATTGGATTCTCATATTTTTATAAGAAATACCTGAATGTTGAGTCATTTGGCAGGAAGTCATCCATAGACGGAACGGCTTGAATTTTCGATTGAGGCAAGTCGGCCATTTTGTTAAAAAATCTGCAAAGAAGTAACTGAAAATAGCCTGAAAAAAGTTATTTCTTGCCGAAGAGTCGGGCATGAGGGGAACGCTTTATTTTTTGTATTCGGCAAAGATTTTTTCGGATATGCAAAGACTTTTCGGGACCATTTTTGTACATGTACACAATTTTTTTAAAATATAACCATTAAAAATATCAGATACTGTGCGCCTGAAATTTCCTGCGCTTTGCGTCAGAATAAGTTATTAATAGGTAAGGTAGGTACATACATAATGATTTGTTCTGTATATTTTTATAACAACAAAAATTAAATAAGAAAGTCGAAAATGTCAAGATTTTACGGCGTTGATAACTGTTAATTTAATGAAGCTTCAGCATTGATTTCAAAAGCTTAAACCTGCTTAAATATTTTAGTGCCTCTCAAGTTCACACTAATTTAGCGATTTAAGGCATTGTTTCTTGAAGTCCTAACTTTATTTGAATGTCATGGTAAAGATGAGAAAAGAGTTTTAAGTCAATTTGCCAATCTGCTGTTTTATCATTAGAAAGCTTCAAAATTGTGTTTTTCTGAACTATTTGTCATTAAAAATGCAGAAAATCTACATGAAAATGCTAAAAATACAAGAATTTCCAGATGGTTTACCCCGTGTTGACATTTTTTTAATTTTTATTGTAGACCTATAAATTGCCACAGTATGATACCAGGTTAAAAAACATGTACCATTTTACATACTTGCACAAGGTCAGGGTCGGTAAGGGGGAAAAGGGGTAAAATCCTCAAGAATCCAAAACAGTAAATTTAATGTTCACGATCTTTTTGTTGTTTAAACGACCAAAGTGGCAATAAAACGTCTTTTCGTGGTAATTTCGCATTTTCGAAGTATTTTTAGTCAATTTTGACTGCATTATATCACTTTTAACACTAAAAAATACAATAATTGATCAATTTTGGCTGTTTTTCGATTAAAAGCACATAAAAGTTCTAATCCGACGCGAAGCGCCAGAAAATTCTTTTTGGACATTTTTACTGCTTTTGACGTTAAAAATGATGCAAAAAACGTTCCATCAGGTCAAAATCGTTGGACTGTACCTGTCTGGCTGACCCTTAAGCGGGGGGGGAATATCCCCTAACTCCTCCTCCCCTATGTACATGTATGCCTGATTACACTGCGCCATTGTTTACTATGTACAAAATGTACAAAGAGTTTTGGGTACCGTCTTTGTACATGTACAAACGGACCTTGTGCAAAATAAAAAAGCAGTGATGAGGGGTAAAAATTGTCCGCTCTAGGAGGATACGGGGGCGGCCACTTTCGGTGATTCATGAAGTCGGACATGTACATGGCAGCTCAAAATTTTGGAAGGGTAGTCGGTCACTTTAGGAAAAACATGACCTTCAAGTTTTGACCAAAATGGCAAAAAAGCTTCTAAAATGGCCAAAAAATGGGGAAAGGAGTGGAAAATTTCTGACTTTAGGGAATAGCAGGACGGCCAACTTGGGTTACGATGGGGATCTACTGCATGCATTATCTTGGGGGTTTGGGTGATTTTTGGAGGTTAATGGGGTTTCCACCCCCCAGAAAAGTTTTCACCCCAATTCCAAAAATTTTTTAACCTCCACCACCCCAGAATTCGCGATTTTACAAAGCTTCTGAAAAATTCGAAAACGTACTGTTTTAAGCGTTTTTATTCATCTGATCGGTCAAAAGTGTCAAATTTTCGGCACTTTGCGTCATATACTTATTTTTGACTATATTTTCTTCGATTTATTCGAATTGTTTTGCTTTTTTCAAATTTTTTTAAATGTTTTTATGCTCTAGAAAGGTATTGCATCGTCAGAAACGCCGAGGAACAATGTTTTTGACGTATATCTGCCATTGAGAGCCCAAAAAATGCACTTTAGAAATTTACTCCCCATCCCAGAATTACCATGCTATGCATGTCTGATCCCGTGTTACATGTATGGAATGAGTTATCACGGGTCATTCGTCCGCTTCGCTAAAAGAAACCAAACTGATGCCACCCACTTACTAGCAGACCTTTCGATCATCTGCAGGCACGTAGCTGGCCGTCCTATACCAACACCAATTTTTGGGGGGACTAAGCCCAAAAAGGCCAAAATAGCACAAAATGGTGTTTAAAAAGTCATATTTTTCCGATTTTTCTGAATTTTTGGGGTCCTAAACCCCCCATTCCTCCAAGAGATACGTGCCTGATGACCTGTTCTAATTTTAGATTTCGTCCTATTTGTGCCACGTTGATAAAAGGCTTAAGGAGGAGGGCGAGCGATCGATGCAATACTTAGACTACACAACGCGTAAACCATTGATCGCCTGCGTTGAAACGAATTTGATACTTAGCCACGTTACAGCTATGCTCAATAAAGGTAATTATGCTTCTATAAAGAAAAATTTTTCGAATCTATCGAATAATATACATATATCGATATACACACGAGTTAAATTATTAAA
Organism: Mermis nigrescens; assembly: GCA_036768485.1. Taxonomy (NCBI): domain Eukaryota; kingdom Metazoa; phylum Nematoda; class Enoplea; order Mermithida; family Mermithidae; genus Mermis; species Mermis nigrescens. The sequence goes on from JAVLUZ010000227.1 coordinate 724,796, forward strand.
AATCAGCTATAAAAATAAAAAAAACGAGGCATAAGATAAAAATGTGAAATAATATGTATCAAGTCAAAATAAGCGTAGAACTCGGGCAATAAGAAAAACTATTTAAAATGGTCGAATACGTAGGTGTTTGTGTGCATGAGTTTTGTAAAATTGGACCAAAATTATTATTTCCGTCAAAATCGCTTAAATGCACGACGCGATATGTCGCGTACAGTGCGTTGAAATCTCTGTCAACAATAATGTTTTATATTGGTATTGATTTTTTAAGGAAAGGGTACCGTTGTGAACGAACTGATATACATATAATATTTATTTTCAATAAGTAGAGAAAATTATTTAAACTTTCATACGTATTCAAAATTAAAATAAAATTATGGAAAAAATATATAATCTTCATTTGCGCGTAATATTTTAAAATCAAGCAAATTACGACGAAGGTAAATTTTTTCACGCTGCACTTGATTTTGGTGCAACAGTTTATGTGCGCTTTATTTAAGCAGCAGATGTACATTTTCCGTTTTGTTCCGTGAAAACATTTCTTTTTCTGCTTAACTGATTATGAAAGTTGAATACTTAAGTACTGTAAAGAATTTTAGGTTTTATGTTACCTATAAAAAAGGATGTCGCATGTTTCGCATTGCTTAGCTAAAGCCTATGACAACATCCTATGTTTTAACGTATGCGAAATAAACCTTAGCATAACTTGAAGAATGTTAGGTATTTAAATTTCGTGGCCAAAACTGTATACAACTACTCTTTCGGTTTCTGATTTACCGTCTAGGTATACGATTTATTTATGCAAGCGCTCATTTTCTCTTACATACATTTTTCGTGTTTATTTTCATTTTTCATTTTTAATTTTTAATTTTTATTTTTTAATATTAATTTTTTTTTGTTATTTTAATTTTTCATTTTCATTTTTCATTCTAATTTTTCATTTTTTATTTTCATTTTCCTACATTTTCTTGTTGTTTTTTATTGCTCATCGTTGCTTATCAACTTAGATTGATATGGTTCAATTTTTAGGATTGGATCTTCTCTTAGAAGAGAATAAATTGTCTGACTTAAAATTACTATTCGATTTATTGAACCGCGTTAAAAACGGGCTATCCGAACTGAAGACTTGCTTTGTTGCATATGTCAAGGTATTTTATTGCATTTGGTCAAGACTTCACGTAAAGAGCTAATCAATTAGATTTATGTACCGAAGGTCATGTTTAGCTATTTAGCTTCAAATTATTAATATTATTAATCATATTCGATGAAAATAAATGAATAATTTGGATATTAATGAACAACAATGAATAAATCATAAATAAAATAAATTTATTAAAGTCAAAACTGAGTATTTATGAGAAATGCGGTATCTTCATGAAGATGTAAGCTTTTTTTGGTTTACACGAATGAACGGTGTAAAGTGAGGTCTAGCACATTATATAGTTGCGAATTTTTATTTAGAATAATCATTTCGATACAAATACTCTTATATGTATGTACAGTACATGTTCGTGTAAATTTTTATGTAAGGCTTCGATTTCAAAACTTAAGTCTTTCAATACTATGTCTGTATGACTAAGAGACACTGTTTTTTTTGTACGAGCCTCTTTGTACATGTACAAAGATCTCCGGAAAAGTCTTTTCACGATCGAAAATTTTTTTGTACATATAACATATAGATATGCAATTGAATGTACACATTTTTACATACTACTAGATTGTTATCCGTGACCAACACGCTTCGCAAAAGATGTAACTTTGTCCTAAATTCAGTTGGTTATATTAGTTCGGCCCGAAACGCCAAAATTTTCATGAGTCTTAGGCAGTGATCGTACGGGGACACTGACCCCGACCCCGAAAAACCCCGGCCTAAACCTCGACCCCCGACCGGGGACATGATTTTTCGAGTCGGGGTTGAACCTTTTTTCGAGGGTGAAATATAGCATTTTTATTTGTTGGTACATAGAAGAATTGTATAAATAGCAAATAAATTCGGAACAAGGACGATTCATTCACCAGCAAAATCAATATTTTAAACTCGACACTCGCGATATTTCATAAAAAGTACGCCTGGTCGCCGTGTTGTTAAGACGTACATACATGTTCGCATATTCTCCATTATGAAGTGCGCCGAAATTAGTGCGGATTTACAGGCGTAGCCGGGGGGAATGGAGGCACATGCCCCCCGGAATTTTTCAGAAATTATGTTGATTTTTCTGGCGCAATGTGTCCAGAACATTGAGTTTAAAAAGGCACAAACGTCAAAATTTTCCGGCGCCGGCGCTTCGCGCCGAGTCATTATTATTTAGTGTTATACAGATGCAATGAATTTAAAAGCTTGAATCTGTTAAAATAATCCTGCACTTCGCAGCACTTTAGTGATTTAATGCACTATTAGTTCATTGAATGAAACTGCACATGCTTGTTGAACATAATAGTAAAAGTGCGAAAATGTTTGCGTACCAATTTATCTATTCTCTGCTTTGTTTATCTTTCTTTACAAGACACATAATTCTATTTTAAATGAAAGGAAAGGCCAAATTTTCTTGTGTTTTTGCGCATTTTCCATTTTCTGAACTTGTTAATAAGAAGGCCACAAATGGGCCTGAAAATGGTAAGAACAAAATTCTCATTGATACATCTTTCAATGACTTATTGAGTTGCGACCCGTTGCTGCGCTACATACTTAGCAGAGGTCGAAAAACGCATTTCAGCTCAGAAGTTTTGTGAGTGTAGGTGTTCATCAATTTTAAGTTTTTTAGGACTTAATTCAGAACCGAGATTTTGCCAATTTGCGAAAATTTTAACTTTACTAATTAAAAATTGGAGTGCTTTTTTACAAAATTTTCGGGGGTTCTGCTCTGGACCTCGCTGGTGGCGCTTGAGCGCGCCACCCCAGACCTTCAGCCGTACAATCTCGTTCTACATGTTGAAAGAGATTTTTAGGAGGACAGAAAAGGTAAAAGGATTAGGAATTTTTAAAAATTTTCGGCGCTTCGCGCCGCAATTAGTTTATCTGTTCTGTATGATTTAAGCGGTATAAATTGAGTTTAAAGAGTAAAAACGTCAAAATTCTCCTGCGCTTAGCACCGCCAATTATTGTCTTAGGGCGGTAAAATATGACTGAATTTCTTGATGCTTAGCGCCACTTTTTGATTTCCGAACTGTTTGTCGATAAAAAGGCGTAAATTCTACATGAAAACGGTAAAAATTTCGAAAATTTTCGGCGCTTCGCGCCATTGGCTCCTCTACAATCAGTGCGCCATAGAAAACCGTTATGAAAAAACTGTGGAAGAATACGAAAAAGCGAGAGCGATTAGTGATTAAAATTGAGAGTAATGCTAAATTGCTAAAACCATGCTTGAACTTGGGATGAAAATAAAATGTTGAACATAACCAGCTTTATTAGTATGTCTCTACAAACAAGTGAAGGTATCGTTTTTATCCTTTTTAAATTAGTATGTAATCATGCAATGTTAATTGATAATCTTCAACCCCACCCCGACCCCGACCCGAAAACCGGGGTTTTTCATCCCCGACCTCGACCCCGATCGGGGGTGAAAATCTGACCCCGTACGATCACTGGTCTTGGGTTGAAATTACACATAAAATTCGACTCAGTAAGTTAAAATGACTTGTGTTACACAATTATAAATAATAAGCGGTTGCAATGTGCTGACTGAATCTCATAATAGACACCAATTTGCTTATGAATTTAATGCAACGCAAAGATAAAAGAGTCAATTTTATCTTCAAATGGCAGAAAACAGAGCAAAGTTGTTAAATAGTTCTTTTTTCTGCATAAAATGTTAATAAAACAGTGGAAATAGATGTAAAAGATGCTTCAATCTGTACAAAGATGCATCCAGATAAATTTTGGAGTGTTAAATGCCCGCGCTTGGAGCTAAATAGAATGTAATTATTAAACTCGGCGCGGAGCGCCAAAAATTTTAAGAAATTTTGCTAAAAAATACTCCAAAAAACGTTAAAATTATCATTACTTTGCCCCAAAAAGTCTTTGTACATTGTACAAAGATGGCTCCGAAAATCTTTGTACGAGCCTCAAAATCTTTTGTCTCGTACAAAAAATACAGTGCTAAGAGAGAATGCATATTTATATATGTCTTCGAATTAATTCTTTAAGGAAGATATTTTTTGCGAATTTCCAATCTTACTTGTATTAAATCTAGATTTTATATATTTGAAACCCCCGAATACCTAACAAAAGCGAGAAATGTCTTAGCTTACTCGTAAGAAACCCAAGAAGCTAAAATTATGCGTATCGTGAAATTATAGGGTACATTATCATACATGTAACGGCTCTGAATTGGGTTGGGGGTCCCCGGCCATTTTTAGAGGCGAGGGGGTATACATATGATCGTCCAATTTTTGGTCAACAACGGCCAAACAATCCGATTTTTTCCCTAAAAAATAGGTGGTAAAAAATTTTCTGGCTTTTGTAATGATGGGAGGGGAGCCGACTTCGGGTGGGGACCCCTTTACCCCTCTTACACGTGTGTACATTATATTTACAGTTTTTAATTTAGTTTACCTTTGAAAAAATGAGCTTAAAAATCTGCCTCAGTATTATAAAGGGAAAACATAATTACGCCGTGAATGTATGTAAGTAAAATCGTACATGCAAATGCTGTCATCGCAGAAAGTCGGACATGGCATTGTGATGGATTTGGAACGGGACAAAACCATGGTGCAAGATTTGCTAGATTTTAAGGACTGCATGGATCGCGTCACGAACGAATGTTTTAATAACAGCGAAAAATTTGTTCAGGGCCTTCGGGACGCTTTCGAGTTTTTTATTAATCAAAGGGCTAATAAACCTGCTGAACTTATAGGTAAATATCAAAAGCGTGTGTGATTAGAATAATTTTTCATTTTTTAAAAATGTTTACTTATTTGTTTTTATTTTATTCTTATTTTATTTGCATATTGTGTATGTAATTTGAAATTACCTCTTGAATGCGAAGTAAATCGAGGTTGTTAGTGCGTTTAATGTCAAATTTCAATTTGACATAAATCCTATCATACATGTAAGAGATAAAAAATCTGCTAGGTACCTATAGTCAGTCGTCCCTACTAAAAAGTAACATTTTTCTAACCCTCTATCTAATCTCGTCGGGACTTTTAAGCAGAAATCAGTTTTTAGGCTATTTTATAGCCGTTTTTTCGGTTTTAACCAAGTTTTTTTAGTTTTACTGAAAATGGTCGACAACGCTTTTTCAAAATTTCGAGCTGCATCTTATACCTATTTACACATTTAAGGCAGGGATCCACATTTTTTGAATAGATAATTTTGAAAAAATAGGGAAAAAATCATACAAAATTGCCTTGTTTAGTCCACCCAGCCAACCTTTGATAATCCATAGTTGGATGAGCTTACGCTTTGGCTATTGCTTATATGGCTTTGCCTGTTATTTGGTCCTTTTCGTTGAATGACCAGAAATGCACCTGGCGGGGTTTGGTGCCTTTAGACTCCAGAATTGAAAAACTAGGAAATTTTCTGGGAAGGCTGTCGCTAATTACTTAGTTCTTACGGTATTTTTAGCATTGTTACCAATTTTTTAGGCCATCTTGGCTCAAGAAAGCTCCGGCCGATCCTCTCCCTTTGATATTGAGAAATCAGTCACACACATAGGTTAAACGATAGATTTTTTTACACACGTATGAAATCAGCAAAAAATTCAATTTTTTCAATTTTTCTTAACCATGCTCGCCGAGAAACATTCAAAAATGCCATTATTTTAGCGTATCTTCGAATAATTCTCAAGGTATAGAACTTCAAAAATTTCTGCCCCCTCCGTGAAATAAAATTTTGATGACGTTCCTGCCTACATAACGTGTATATTCTGTGCTCTCGTCGTTTTCCTTTCAAGGTACAAAATGACATGGCCAGACGAATGTGTGGTGCTTTTTTCATATTATTGCCGTTTTCCGTTGCTTTCTTACTCAGTTATTGAATATTAGTGGTTTTGCTTCTTCTTTTTTGTTCTCCCTTATGTTTAAGGTGATCGGTGTTTTTTAATTGAGGTATTAGTGATCATTTTAACATAGATTCAGGCACGTATCTCTGGGGGAAAGGGGGGCGTTCGGATCCCCCCAAAATTCAGAAAAAATCGGGAAAATAGGTCTTTTTAAACGTTATTTTGTGCTATTTTTGGTCTTTTTGGGCTAAGTCCCCCAAAAATTGGTGTTCATCCCCCCAAAACAGGACGGCCAGCTACGTGCCTGCATAGATTTAATATGCCTTCCGTATTGCATAATTTTTGATTAGCCTAAAGTCGCGTTTTTAAAATTTTCCGTCATTGTTTACACGTATTTTTCTAAAACAGAGCGTATTTTCGCAATTAATTTTCAATTGGCGAAATTATCTAGCTAACGTACGTACATATGTACATATATTGCCAAACGAACTTTTTGTTTTTAAGCGAAATTCCTTGACACAAAATTGCGGTCGGGCAATAAAGAAGCCACAGAAGAGGAACTTGAGCGACTGATGGACAAATTGATGGTTCTATTCCGCTTTATACACGGTTAGCAGATTTTTCACTTCTCTTTTCTTATTTCTTCTATCATATGCTCAGGCACATAGCTGGCCGTCCTATTTCGGGGGACCAACACCAATTAAGGGGGGAGACTGAGCCCAAAAAAGCCAAAAATAGCACAAAATAACGTTTAAAAGTCCTATTTTTTCCGATTTTTCTGAATTTTGGGGGGTGGGGTCCGAACCCCCTTCCATTGAGGGTCCGAACCCCCCACTCCCCCCAGAGATACGTGCCTGCATATGCTTTTAAACAAGAATAATTCTTGATCGGTATTCGCTATAATTTTCGACCTTTTGTTACGGCGCGTATAATTGGCCGTACATATGTGTACGCACTGCATCGAAGTCGAAGAATATGTATATAGATGATTATTTATAAATAATGTTTAAATTTACATAAATAATTTTTAAATTTATATAAATCATTTGTAAATTATTACAAATTAGCCTTCTGATTTGTAAAAATTGCAGAGGACTTGATGGATAATTTCCAGAAAATTAAAAATATGTGAATTTTGATCAGAAATTGATAAGTTTGTTTAATTTTTGATTGGTAATGCCGAGAGACGTTCGAAACAAAGTTAAGCAATCGAATCTCGACCTGAAATATTAATAGAAATGAGGAATTAGTTCATTTGGTCAACTTCGTCGATGCATAATCTTGACTGAAAGATACCTCTTATTCTTTTAATTCGCGTTTAGCCAAAAATTAAATGCTCTTCAGACTGCGCGTCGTAATCCGATTTTTTTAGCTGAAACACCCTAGCTTAAGTGTAGTGCTCACCATAGATGGGCGGCATCAAAATTCTAGGGGGATGCAAGATTTTTAAAAATCAAAAAATTGCCTTAAAATGGTTTTATGGCGAAAAAACACCAGTTTCAACGTTTCTCATCGAGCGCTATCCATTGGCATCGAAAAATTGCGAAAAAACAAAAGAAAAGTTCAAAATTGAATTCTGAGGTGTATTTTGGTTTCTGAGGGGGTTATTTTGGTTTCTGAGGGGAGTATTTTGGTTTCTTGGGGGAGGGTGCATACCCCAAGGTGTGGTGCTTACCTTCTCCGTAATATGCAGGGTGGCCCATAAAGAGCTACATTTTTATTCAACAGGTCCTAACTCCGGCTGATGTGAACATAAGACTTTACAAACGCTTGCTTTAGATAGATAAAGTGCCTTCTCTTGAACCGTGTAAAAAATTTTGACCAGATGTTAACGATTCGGGCGCTATGGCAATTTGTTTACACCCTACTTTAATACTGTTTAAACGCCAATAGCGTTATTGGTCCTGCTATCAATTTGCATCCTGTTTTGACATAATCCTTAAAATTTTGCATTCAAGTAGGACGCGTATCTACTATAGAGGCTTAAAAATTGCGCTAATTAATTTTTGTGGCAGGATTTGATTTAAAAAGTGTCCAAAAATGATACCTACACTTGCAGTAATGCGATACAATGCAGAAACTCTGGGGTTTAAACAATGTCAAAGTGAAGTGTAAACGAATTGCCATAGTGCACAAACCGCTGACATCTAGCCAAAATGTTTAAGACGGTTCAAACAAAGACATGTTTATCTATCTAATGCGGCTGGTCCTAAAGTTTTATGTTCACATTAGCTGAAGTTATGATCTGTTAAATCAGAATGTAGCCGATTTTTATGGGCCGCCCTGCATATTTGACATTATCTTGCATTTCAAAAATCTAGGAACAAAAATCATAACTCTTTTGAGTTTTAATTGTTTGTTCTGTTTCAGGCAAAGACGTGTTTGAAGCGTTCTATAAAAAGGATTTGGCTAAAAGACTACTACTTGGTAAAAGTGCCTCAGTTGACGCAGAAAAATCCATGCTTTCAAAGCTCAAACAAGGTAAACGTAGCCGTGTTATGGGATATAACGAACATGAACATTTTTGTATGGTAATTGGTAGGTACATAAGCTTAAACATGCTGATTGATCAAACGTGCACAGCATGAGGATTTTAATGGCGGAGGGGCTGAAATTTAAAATTGACTTTTTCGGGCCCGAAAGTGGTGGATTCGCGTCAGAAGCATCGTTTTACGATGCTCTATCTTTTTAGAGCATAAAAACTAACGCTAATTCGAAAAAATTGAAAAAATTGAACAAAATTGTATTCGTAGTCAAAAATGAGCACGTGGTGCGGAGCGCCGGAAGTATGACACTTTCAGCAGAAAAAATGATAGCTAAAATCGCTTAAAACAGCACATTTTCAGCGATTTTCTCTTATAACTCGCCAATTGTGGGGTTTGGGTGTGGGGTTGAAAATTTCTGGGGAGGTGTAAAAAGTTTTCTGGAGGTGAACCCCTGAATCCCCCTTCCATGTGTTGTGCTTGATGCACATAACTTTTTACTTTCGTTAATTAATGCTTTTAGTCTGTGGGCAATTTTTCTTATGGTCCCCAAAAGTCTTTGTACATTTTTTTCATGTTTATTTTAGGATACTACATATGTATATCCTTGTACAAAAAGAAGCGTTTTCTGAATGATAAAGTTTACCTTAAGTTCAAGTTAAGTTAAGGCTTTTAAGGGATTAATACTACGAATTAGTAGATTGTGCCAAAATTGTGGAAAATACTTCACATATGGCGAAAAATCCGAAGATTTTAAGTCGAAGACATGCAATTTTCCATCTTTTCGTGCAGCATCTCGCCTTTGAACATTTTTTTTTCGTCCAAGGGGTAAGAGCGGCTGCCCCCTCTCCGCCACCCATGGGCTTGGGGGATCTGGATCCTTAGAATCTGAAAGACCCTTGGAGTATTGATAGGCTCCCGGAATTGAAATTTCGGTGCTGTTTTTGGCAGTTTGGCTCCATCGGCAGTGATTGACCGGGCTCAAAAAATACCGGGTCCAGGCCTGGGCCCGTCTTTGCTGCCGGGCTTGGTACCGGGCCCGGGCTTATATATTAACAACATGCCTTGCTTCCAATATAATGTTATGCATAAGATACATCATTAAACCAATTTTACATTTGTTATTTGTCAAACGCAAGGCTTACTGCTGTGTCAAAAAGATTTATTTGCATTAAATGCCAATTACTGCTTTTAAACATACGAAACAAATCCAGTGGCCTCTAAATTATACATACCACTTCAAAAAATCAATTTTTCATATTCCTGAAATAGTTCTATGTGGGCTGATTTAAGATGCCGAATCACAGATCCATTGCCCCACTCTGACGCAACTGGCCCAGAACCACGTGAAATTGACGATTTGCATTTGTTACATATAGCTGTAGAACGATCGTTTTTTGAGGAGGCCAAAGAATAGTCAAAGTGGATAGAAGATATGCTTTTGGATTTTAGAACTCAAACTATAGCGTACATTGACGTCAGGTGAAATTGTGTAGTGTATAGGGTAGGACACGTATTGAAGCGTTGTATAGAAGACGCATGTACATATGACAGTTGACAAGGATATGATAATGAGCAGGTGGGTAGGAGTAAGGCAAACTGATTTAAATAGAATCACAGTCTATAGCAAACTCATAAGAAGTACGGACAACAGCTGAACTAGTAAATGTCTAAAATATTAACGATAATTATTTGAGGCCCGGGGCTCGGTGGTTTTCAGCCGGGCCCGGGCCTGCCGCCGGCCGGGCCCGGTCCAGGCCCGAGTACCCGGTCGATCACTGCCTATCGGACCTCCCAGAATTTCGTTGATGCTCATATTATGCCTCCCCCATTCTCCCTTAATACGGATTTGTGTAAACATTTGCGCTATATTCTGTAATTATAGTATGCCATAAGATGCAACGGCTTTTTAGAGTGCGGTTCTCATTTCACTAGTAAGCTTGAGGGTATGTTCAAAGATATGGAGTTATCGAAAGAGCTCGCCTCCACGTGTAAGCAGGTAGGTTGATTCACGTACAGCAAATGTGCACAGCGGCAGAAATTTGGGGGGCGATAGCGGTCGCTGGGGGACAAATTGCCTGCTTTTTTGGCTTCTAAAAGCTTGTAAAAGTGATTAAATAATCCAATTTTAGCCTGAAGGTCGGGATAGTAAAAATCTTAAATTTTGCATGATTGGGAGACAGCCGACATTGGCTGAGGTGATCCTTAATTCTCTTACTTGTATTCGTATGAGTCGATATTTTATTATACTTATCTGTGTAATTTTCATGGATTAATCAGTTTTCTTGTTTTCTATTTTTTATCAGAAATCAATAAAACAGCAATTTTTAATCAAGAAACGAGCCAAGCCCATACATGATCTTGGGTTGGGGTTTCATCCTCTTCGTAAAGAAGTTTTTCCTCTCCCCCGTTAAAATATCCCACGCCCATAATTTCAGGTTTTTTAAAAATTTGTAGAAAGGTGTTCTTTCAAGCATTTTCAGCTGTCTGCTTGCTCAAAAGTATTTAATTTTCGGCGCTTCACGCCTCACATAAATATATTTACTTATTTTTTACTACACAATTTTGTTCAGTTTATTTGAATTTTTTGAGAAAGATAATGTAGCACCGTCAGAAATGCCAATGAAATAATGTTATTGACGCTAATCTACTGTTTTTAAGCCCAAAAAGGCACTTTAGAAATTTTTAGGTTCTCCCGTGAGAATTCCCTTGCCTTGCATGTCTAGCCATATCTACATTTTTTGAACAAATCAAGTTGTGAAGACATCGTATTTTGGCTTTCACGCGATTGTGATTGTAAAAGGTTTTTTTAATTGTGTATTAAAAAATTGATTAAATTATAAATTTTTTAATTATAATTTTTTTAATCATCGATTGTGCCCATCTTTTAAATACAATGCTTGCCCCGAGGGTCTCCCCGGACTGCAATGATACGCAAGAAGATAAACTCATTGGCTAAAACATTTTATTACATCGATTAAGCTTAATAATTGCAATTTCGTTTAAGTCGCTTGATCGCTCTCTTGCTCCTCTTCTTTGCATGACTTACGATACTGTAGTTCAGTGTTTTTTGTACGAGACAAAGGTTTTTAGAGTCATCTTTATACAATGTACAAAAGACTTTTTGGAGGCAAAGTGTTGAGTTCAGACGCATTTTTAAGTATTTTTCAGTGAAACTTAAAATCATAATTGCAGTCTATTTAGCTCATAGCGCGGGCAGTAAACACTCCAAAATCAATCTTTGTATAATTTCAGCATCTTTGTACAGACTCAAACAGGTTTTGCATCTGTCTCTACTGTTTTACATAGATTTTATGCCGAAAATAAGAATTATTTCACTTTTCACTCTTTTACGCCGTTTGAAGATAAATTGGACGTGCATTGAATTTATGAGCAATGAATTCATAAGCAGCGAGATTTAATTTGCATATTGAAATTCCTCTATCATTCCTGATTGTGTATTACAGCTAGTTTAGCTTTCTTAGTCGATTTTTGTGTGTAAATTCAATCAAAAACTGATAAAATTTCGGCACTTCGCGCCGACCTAATGTTATCAGCTGAATTTAGGACCATGTAACCTTTTTGAACATCATCTAAGTCGAATATCTTAGACTGGTAGTATGTAAAATGTTTATATTTAGTAGGTTTTCGAACAAAAATTTTTTGGGTCCTACACACAGACTTTTCTGTAGATCTTTGTAAATGTATAAAGTGGCTCGTATAAAAAACAGTGCCTAGCTGATGTCAACATAATGAAATCAAAGTAACTTGCCTTAACAAAGTGTATCTTTTATTTCACATGTTAATGTTACATATGTATGTATGTATATAGATAATTGTTCAGGCGCATAAGCTGGACCAAAGAAACTGAAAATCTTAGTAAATTTTGGGCGAATACGCGTAAATGCGATGTATGCCTAATTATTTGATTTACAAATGCAGAAAAAATACATAATGTATGTACATATGCTACGTTGCAAAATCGAATACCAGAAAGTTTATTTGGCGCTTCAGCATATCCCTGCTGGCTCTCTTTCGTGGAATATCGAATTGACCGTCAACATACTGACGATGGGGAATTGGCCCTTACACACTCGCCGAAATCAACATGCCTGCCCCGATGACCGAATATTTGGAAGCATTTAAAAAGTTTTACTTGAGTAAACATAGCGGCAGAAAATTGCAGTGGCAGCCATCGCTTGGTCATTGCCTGGTGAAAGCCAGATTTAGGCCCAATGTAAGTTTCATTGCACGTTTGCGCACTTCGCTACAATTAAAGCGGAAGCTATGTAGATACGGATACATACATATGCATGTATTTGTTTCTGAAGCATATATGGTTTAAGAAACTATTGGGCCTGCTGACCGAAACTCGGCACAACAATGGTTCCATATATACATATACATAAGGTAGAGTACAAGTACATATATCACAAAGTGTTTTTTGTACAAGGTCCGTTTGTACATTTACAAAGATGGTCCCAATTGTTTGTACGTTTTGTAATGCCAATTTTTGTGCACTATAATATGGTAAAATAGCGATTTCAGTGTGAGTAAAACAGGGTTTCCCGACCTTTAGTATTGTATTTTAGCTAATTTATGGTTTTCTGACGCCATAAATTTCTAAAACTTGTCTCAAATCGGCGCGAAGCGCTGAAAAAAGTTTGACATTTTTCCTTTCTAAATGCAAATTCTGCATTTAAAAGATATATAGAGCAAACAATTACTCATTTAGGCGCGAAGCGCATGAAATTTTGGGAATTTTACACCTTTTTACAGTTTTTGTCTTCCAAAAACCTTTGTGCATATACAAGGTCGTCCTGAAATGTCTTAGTACAAAATCTTTGCCGAATACAAAAAAACCGTGATCTCACATCACAGTATTTTATTATTAATTTTCCCTGACGTACAAAGACTTTTTGGGACCGTTTTTTTGTACATGTACAAAAGTTTTGGGGAGACAAAAACTGTAAAAAGTCTAGCATTCTCAGAATTTTCGGCGCTTCGCGCCGATATGAGATAATTAAATGGCTCCACTTGTAATGAAGTCTACACCTTGTTGCCTCAACGACTACTATTTAGCATCTATCACTTACAGTTTATCAGGCTTTAATATATGACAACAATGAAAGGTAGTCAGGATATCGAAAATCGTTAAAATTAATACAATTGGAAGCTGAAATCGTCGAATCATCTGCTACAGTGCTCCAAGAGGCCATTAGCCGCGTTTTCCAAAAATGTCACTTAACACCTTGTTGCTCTAAGCTATTCAATGGTCTGTTCTGTGTATCTTAGAAGAGCGGAATTACTGGCTGAAATTAACTACCAAGGGTAAAAAACCTGATTTACTCCACTAAAAGCGCTACTGTACCATGTCACTGTACCCAAAAAATTTGTATGTTCAACTTGTACAAAAGCTTTTGGGGACCATCTTTGTATTCGTACAAAGGGACCTTGTAAAAAAACTGCAGAAGTAATATAAAACGCTACTACTTCATTAAGTATATAGGCGTCTGAACGCACAACACCTTTTTTTGTTATCTTTAAAGTGATTAAAATGCGGTTGTATGTACGTGTAGTTTGTGAATTTGTAATTCATATTTAATTTATTATTTAAATATTTGTTGTTGGCAAGAATTACATTACATATGTATAAAGCGTACATATGTACAGGGTGGTTAATAACCTTTTGCTGCGGGGGTTAGTGCTATAACTATTGAACTTGGGATCAAACCAAATATACCATTAGATGGTGAATTTAAAACGGAACTTATGGATGCCAAATTAAAAATCCAGTGTGCCTAAGACCGGCAAGAGAAGTTTTTAAGCGATCGGGGTGTGAGACACAATTAATAAATGTCTATGTTAATCTTAACCAAAATAGTTTTTCACGTTTCTGTACAAGGTTTTATATCAATATCAAATAGGTCCTATTTTGGGCCTGCAAAATATTTTGGTCGTTGGTCAGACTGTTTTTGTTCACGACAAGAGCGCCTTGCAGGCGAATTAATGCAGCCCAACATTTTTGAAACAATCAAACGTCGAATTCTGGGGTAACGATATTTGGCCCGGAAATTCACTCAACCTTAAATACCGCCGAAACCATTGGACCATTCATAAAGATGAAGTCGAGGCGCAAATACTTGCTAAAAAATCTGACTGGTCGATAATCATATGAAATTTTGCACAGAAACGCGGAAAATATTTGGGAAAGTCTTGAAAATCGACGTAGTCTGTTTATTTTGTGTTCATACCCAGATCATTCAGCTGTTTCTTGCACAAGAGCGCGTTGATTATTAATCTGGCATCAATAAATGCGTTTCCATCTAATGAGCATATTTGGTTTTGATCCCAAGCCTTTAGTTACTTATAGCGCTGAACGCCTAGCAAAGGTTGCTAACCACCCGGTACTTGCATACATGTCTACGTAGCTTTCAAGGCACGTGGCCGTCCTATTTTGGGGGACCAAGACCACCACCAATTTTGTGGGGATTAAGTCCAAAAAGGCCAAAAATAGCACAAATAACTTAGAAGTCCTATTTTTTCGATTTTTCTGAATTTGGGGGGGCGGTCAGACCCCATTCCCCTGAGATACGTGCCTGGTAGCTTTGTCCCAATCAAAGTTCGTGTTGCAGGAAGATTTTTCTCTTTTGAACTCGTTGAATTAACTGTTGCGTACATTAGTTCGTAGATAGATTTGTGCTGAAGTACTTGAATGAAATCTGTAGCATAGTATAATGATACTTTCAAATATAGTTGAAATTATCTCTTCGTTGCCCATTTTAGAGTATTCTCTACATGCACAAATTGGCGAAATTAAGTGCGCTTTGCTCTTGCGCAATATGTAGCATTGCTGGCTATGTATTACGGTGTCTTTTTAGCCGAAATAAATTTTACTGCAAATCCACGAAAAGATTCATAAAAATTTACGTGCTGAGCATTGATTAAGCTGCTACGAGCGTTTATCCAGAGGACGGTACCGTGCGCTACATTATGTATGTGCCCAAATATGGAATATAATATTAAATACATAAGTACAGCCGGTATTCTTGATCATTTATCTAAAATATTTATTTTTCATATCAGGTGTGCAGAAGGTGCGAGTTCGCTCTTTCCGACCCTCGTTCCTCTTTTATATGACGAAAAGATCGAGTGGCATTGCGGTAGAATCCGACTGCCACGAACATAGGTGCATGTATGTATGTGCATGTGCTTAATGCCTACTCAGTTGTTTTGAATCTATTATTTCCTCAAACATACCCAACACGTATGGCGTGCGGGAGCCCATGGCCCAGAGGATGATTTTCGGAAGGCATGAAAAATGGTGGAAATTGGCATCTTTTCGTCAAAAGATCTCTGGCCTTTCTCGGCGCTTCGCTTTCGTAGGGTCATTATTTTCTTTTCCATAATTTTGGTCAAGAGGTGGCCAAACAACATTTTTCTTAGCAGTGTATGGCAAATGATATTTTTTCCGAAAAGTTTGAATTTATATAGAGGCTTGGATCGGTATAGAGCGGGCTCGAAATTTCTGCAAAATGCACTATTTTGCGCCCCTGCAGTAAACTATCGAAATATAGGGCCACCAATTTTTTGGACCGCCCCCCTTTTCTTAAAAAAAAATTCTGCGCACGCCCTTGCATATGTGTTTAGGTATTTGCGATTCTGCTATAGGTCTATAAAGGCACAAATATGCATTGCTCATTTGAGGTGGTCGGTAATTGTTAGGAGGCCAGATCGTTCAGCTTATTAAGTTAAAAAATACTAAATGCAGCCTAGCCTGATTAGACTACGTGGTTTCGCTTTCGGTTCAGGCGAGGTGAAATGTCAGATCTTTCCCACATGTTTGCGGCTTCAAATTTTGAGAGGGGTGGGCTCGACTTATTCTAGGGTTCGAGGGAGGCTTCCATGTGCGTTCTTTTGTGGCCGTATCTACAAATTGTCTACGATTATCCTTCAGCCAAGCCATCTGCCCAAAAATAAGGAGAGACTATCTAGGCCCCTTAATCGGCAATCGAGAGGTTTTGATCCAGTCCCCTTGTTACATTTACGATGTCAGCTTTTGAGGGTTTGAGGGATATGGCCATACCTGGGAGTGGAAAGGTTTGGGTGGTATGTACCCCTCAAGCAAAATACCCCCAGAATTCAATTTTGAAAATTTTCTTCGTTTTTTTTCGCAATTTTTTATGCCAATGGGTAGTGCCCGATG